>OX596030.1:72039148-72639148 GCA_951394125.1 Epistrophe eligans
GTTAGTAGATTATTTGGAGAAGTCTCCGTTTCTTTTTTGCACTGAATTATTTGCAGGAACCATTAATTGTGAGCGGAAAAGTGAGACTACAAACAAATTTCATTACGCATCATCTGATAAAACTATCCATTAATATTTGTCCGTGTAGTCTTTTAGTTTAGGTTTTCGCTGTTGTTTTGGAGACCACAGAAAATTTTCGTTTCGCTTCAGCTGCGTACTAGTCCTTAATCTTCAATCAGGGTTAAATAGAGTTTTTAATAATTTTAAATGTTTTCTATCAAAATCACTTCTTGCGTGAATTTTGGGACACCTTTTAAAATTAAATGAAATGAGACTAAAAAAGAGAGTTCTAACGAAAACAGAATTAAATAATCGAGTTATATAAATAAGTCGTTCCAAAATTTTAAGCAGACCATTCGACGATTACAATAATTAGTTTTCTTTGTGTTGAAACTTTAAATGTCTCAAACTTGTCATTTTCAGCAAACCTCCAAGCCAGATTACTCAGGGACAACATTGCGTTTAATTAGTCAAAGAATTTTAAGAATCACTTCAGTACTCTAAGAGATATTTAAAACAACAAATTTTATTTTATTAATTTAGAAAATCTTTCAAGAGATTAAAGCCATTTGAGTCCTTAAATTGATATAAAAGATATTCTAGTTCTTCCTCACTCAATCACTTAAAAAAACAAAACCTTCATTTTTAAAAAATATATATGTATGTATATAAATGTATGTAGATACATACATCAACTATCAAATTCAATTTCATTTGCAACATGTCCCAACTGTCAAATAAACAATAATGACAATATGCTCTTTGACAATGACACATCACCCTCAAGTATAAAATTCTTCCCTATAAACACTCAAACTAATAAAGGACATGCTTTAAGGCAATTTCCACTATGTATACAATGTTCATATGTACATGTACTGTACATATAAATATATATGTATGTAATTTGATTTTGATTTTCAAAATGACATCCGAACAAATGTTTGCCTTTCCTTTGAAATCAAGATATTAGCCTTCTAAGCGGGTGGCATACTTGAGTATAATGAATGAGTAATATACTTCAAATTGCCAAAAGGGATATTACCAAAAGAAAGAAAAAAAAAAATTAAAATAAAACAACCATCGACAATGTTTAGTGAAAATCTTTCTTCTGTCAATGACTCTTATAAGTAAATTAGAAAAAAAAAATATTTAAAAAAAAAACAAAAAATTCAATTTTCAAATAATGTAATTTGATTTAGGAAATAAAGAAAAAAAAATAAATAAACAAACAAGGGATGTAAATTCCTTTTTAAATATTTCAATAAAGAATGTGAACGAATGAATTTACCCTTCATAACTTGTGCGCTATTTCAAATGATTCCTTTTCAATCCTATTTTTGAGTGGAAATACCTAGAATAAGATATTTCTATTTACCCTAGGTTTCTATTTCTAAAATTGTAATAAGTTCAATTGTACCCTCAAAATTTAATATGGAGCTTAATTGCATTCCATAACTGAATACAAAAATATAATAAGCAAACATCCTCTCGACTTGCTTTGAACACAGAAAAATATATAGAAACCATCAAAAGGCTAAAAATCAAATTCTAAAAAGAGAATGAAAGAGAGAAAGAGACAGATAACAAAAAAAAAAAGTTACACTCGATCCACTTATCGGCTCAGTTTTAATGGAAGTCAAATAGAATTTGCTTTCAATTTAATAATCATGAACATAGAACACTTAAAAACCAAAGAGCGTATTGAACATTAAGCTCGCTGATGCTTCTCTTCCATCATCATCGTCTTTTTTTTTCAAACAAAAGCCAATGATGTAATGCAAACACACAAAACTGATTCCTTTATCCTTCTTGGTGAAGGAGAATACAAATATTCTAGGGAAACATCAACAACCGAACAAAAAAAAAAAAAAATTAAAGAATTATTACGAAAGCTTTTTTCCAAATAAAACTCCCAACTCAGAAGGAGCGGCTCTTTCATTCAGAGATTACAATCAGTACAAAAAGTTCGATCAAACGTTTTACACATTTGAATATTTGTGAACAAATTTGTTGGTCAATTTTTTTTTTTTTTGTTAGTTTGGTCATTGCAATCGCCCACTAGTAGTGTATATCGACACCACATCCACATCCTGTGATGGGTGATAAATGGGCGGGAATCATACCATCATATCCATTGGGTTACCTACTCAGGCAGAGACCGGAAATCGCCAACTCTAAGCGCACGGATTTTCAGATCATACCTCATTCCATGGGCATTCTTGTACTTCCTTCCATCAATGGTTTCGTCGAACTCTGGGGGCTGTTGGTCAGGCAAAGCTCTCTCTCTCTACTCTCTTTCCCATCCCTCACTTTTATATTCAACTTTTAGTCCTTGATATTCCATCAACAAACACAATTATTCTTGTCTGGGTATCGCTCTTTTATTATTTCCTCTCTCACCCGTCTATATTGACTTGTCGATTGAACAGTGTTGTTATGCAGCTGTTTTTTTTTTTTTTTTGAATAATTGTTTAAAATTTTTGATCGAGCTTTTTACTCAAGTTAGTTTTAGTACGAAAATAAAAGCTTGTATGAATAAAAAATTAGTGCAAGCAAGCAAAAATATATTAAGTTTTTTAATTATGATCTGAAAATGTTTATAAATAAATAGAAGTTTGATACTAATAAATACTGGCTGTAACTTTCGCATTAGTAAGACTAATCAGTTAGTCATTGTGTATTAAAAGACTAACTGAGATTAGACCCGAATGAATAAATAATAAGACATTGCTAAATAATTCTAGGTAATTCTTAAAATGTATCAAAAAATATTAAGTATCAAATTATTTGTTTATAAACAAAGTTGTGGATGTTGGATGAAGCCTAGGATCGTGTGTAATATAAAAATAAGTACATACGTTCTATATATTTTGCATAATAATCAAGCAATACTTTATTTATACTCTATATAAAGAAAATAAAATAAAATAAAATAAAATAAAATGAAATAAAATAATAAAATAAAAATAAAATAGGCTAGATTTATAGCTATTTCACGGGGACCAATCTAAACATAAGACTCCTTTAAGTATAATGCATAATCTCAAATAACCAAGATTAAAATGCTTCCGAAGCCGATTATTTAAACACGCTCGAAAGTGGCGTAATCAGTAAGTAGACACTTGAGAATTTTGTATTCCTCATACATACAATCTTTTTGATTCAATTTTTCAGATGTGATTTAACCCTGATTTGACCCTGCAAATAAATATAATCCAAGTATTCTCATGAAGCAGTTGTTTAGTGGGGGATCAATTATAGTTTTTAATTGTTTACCGGTATAATGGAAATCCCTTATTCTATTGTGTCACATTTTGATAATTTTTAACAGGATTATATGTGTCAGAAATTATTTAATCCAGAGTTAATCGGGGTCACTAAATGAGTGCCAAACATATTTCAGGAGTTAACTTGGTGTAAACTTAGGATGCTACGAACTGAAAAACAGGGTTTTAGAGCCAGTTTATTCACAGCTTATCATGTTTAATCAATGATTCTTTCAACTGGTTAATCATAGAATTTGCGAACTAATCAACATTTTAATTAAAGCATCCATAATTTGAGTTGTTAATCATCGAAATCGAGAATCAGCTGATGATTTTGGTTGTAAAATTATTTTTCAGATATAACCCATTGTTAACATCTGATTATCTTTAATCAAGGATTATTGCAACTGGTAAATTATCGAATGTGAATATGGTAACCATAATTTGTATAAAGAAATCCATAATTTAAGTTCTTAATTATTTAAATCGTTAATCAGCCGATTTTCGGTTGATTAACGACATTTACTCTTTAAAAGTCATGATGTAGTTTAAACCGCTGTGAAAAAATTGGAACTTAGTCTTTTAAATATTTCTAGAAACCTTTAATGCCTTAAATGAAGAATATGGATATAACAACCCTGTTTTTGGCTTAAAATCAGTGTTGTCGGTCGG
This sequence comes from Epistrophe eligans, assembly GCA_951394125.1. Lineage (NCBI taxonomy): Eukaryota > Metazoa > Arthropoda > Insecta > Diptera > Syrphidae > Epistrophe > Epistrophe eligans. Next base: position 72,043,150 of record OX596030.1, read on the forward strand.
TCTCGGTCTCGGTTGTTAGTTCGTTCGTTCTTAGCCTCCACACAAAGCTCTATATTTATAGATATGTATATAAAGTCATCATCGTTGTAGTCGTCCAGTCAATGTGCCCTGTCCTGTATAGCACAGCACAGGCAGTTCACCTTTGCTGAGCATTGAAGTGCGCATTGATCCTTAGATACACATAGCAACTCCCAACCATTAGCTGAATAGAGTTAGGGGGCAAACACTAATACTGGTGGTTTTAACCTTCGTCCTCTTGACAAATGAACACACACAAAAACCGGGGGAGTTGGGAAAAAAAATAAAAAAAAAAAAAAAAACATCACACAAATCCCCATCATGAATGACTGAACACAAGAGTAAACTTTAGGGCCTAATTTATGACTTTAACGCGGAAGTTTCCAGTTTTTTTTTTTTTCAATCTTTTTTTTTTGTGTTTTGTATTTATTTTTTTTTTCCTGGACTTTTTGCGTATTTAGTTGAAAATACCATTCAGGACTTTATTTTGTGGTTGAATGTTTTTTTTTTTATTGCTGTGTTATATCCACTCAATTCTTGTTCCCATGGCAAAGTCAATTGTGAATGCAACCAGGATTTATTTAACTTTTTTTTTTTGTATTTTTATTTTGATGTTGATGAAAGAAAAAGGACGAAAGGAAATACAATTCCACGTGACTTTGTTAAAAAAGTCCTCTCGTTAGTTAAGTTTTTTTTTACAAAAGCCGGCCATATATAGTCAGTCAATGCGAGAGTGTACCGACCGTACCGGACGAATAGTTGTAAAAGGATATTGCATGAGTTACAATCAGTAATGGTGGTTTTAAATAATAACTGTGTGATTGGGATTGTGTTTATATTTGTGTTGGTGTGTGTGCAGAACTATTGAAAAATGTTTTTTTTTTTTGTAGTTTTTACTTTTTACCCTGAAACCGCAATTTATTGTGAAAAATTGTCATGGTTCATGGAAACGAATATACTGTACGTACGTACGTACGTATACCACCTTCCTTCCTACGAAACTATACACAGTTTTCCTTTTGGTGGGATTTAGATTTTATTGGCTGTTGAGGTTTTTTGGAGTTAAGGGAAAGTTTTGCAATATGCTCTCTCTCAATCCCTGTGAAAGGTCTTTCTGTGTTTGCTATGATAAAGTTTTATGGGTTATTGACTTTGCTAACCGAAAACTCGTTGCCAACAAAACTCGGGTGCAAATTCTGCGGTTTCTGGCAAAGTTTTTATTTTTTTTTATTTGTTAGTATTTTTATCTGTGAAAAGGAGAAGGATTAATTGCATATGTAAATTAAGCCTGTCAACATAAAGTTTTTAGATTCTTTTTTTTTTTGTTCTGCTGTTCGAAGACAAACTAATTAAAATTTATTTGAGAAAATGAATTTATGCAGATTTGAATTATTAATTGATGAATGGAAATTGAATGAAATTAAAGTTTGGAAAAAGGGAAAAGAGTAGATAGATTGAATAGTTAAAATATTATGGTAACCATGGAAAGTTAGTTTTATTTATCACAGAAAGTGAGATGTCGTTGTACGATTATTAATATGATGCATTTGAAGTACAAGTCGACAAGTCGAAGTCAAAAATATGTGTCAAATATTTAATGGTGTTTTTACAGGGTCATTCATTTTTCAGTTTCAAAAGTAAAGCTAAATAAAACACAGAGCGATACATTTTTGATGAAAATTTTATTTCATTATAAAGTTTGCACTTTGCCATTAAGTGTGAAAAACAATATCATTAAAATGGCCGCCTCGGGAAGATTAACAGCATGCGATTCTTTTGATATAATTTTTAACCACTTTATCGCACATTTCGGGCGGTATCTCGGCTATAACTTGAGTAATGTTGGCCTTTAATGCGTCTAGAGTTCGGGGATTATTCGTGTAAACACGGTCTATTGCGTAGCCCCACAGAAAAAAATCTAACGGTGTCAAATCGCATGATCTTGGTGGCCAATTGACGTCACCAAAACGTGAAATTACGCTACCACGGGAAACTTCTCACGCAATAAAGCCATAACTGGCCGTGTTGTGTGGCTTGTTGGAAACACATATCGTCCAATCTTCAATCGCCAGCCAAAAAAATCGTTTAATTGCTGCGAACGCCGGGAAACCGATAAATACGGATCATCAGCAACACTAAACTTGCACTTGCAGCCAGGACCATAGCTTTAGCTGAGGGGGCCCCGGGGCAAGATCACATTTAGGGCCCTATTTTTTAATTACTTCCTAAATAATAGTTAAATGAATTTCAACAAAAAAAATTTCTTATAATGTTTGTATTTGTTAAGTTGACAATATTATATCTACTTAAAAAAATAAAACCGTATTAAAATTTTGTTTCGCTTTGACAGAAGCAAACTCATCAATTAATTTACTTAAATCTATTTGCCGTGCTTTACGATTTTCAATACATATCAATGATGAATTGCTGGTTGTTTTTTGTTTCATTGTGCTTCGCGTAGGGCCCTGCTTGCAGCAGCAATATTTTCGACTGAATGTGCATTACGATGATGCACAGGCCTTACGACAACAGTAACGCTTCCACTCTCTTCAAATTTCTTCACAATTTTAAGGGTTGTTTCCGTAGTCGGTCAATTAGAACGACCATAATCATTGCGTAATGCGCGAAAAGTGGCTACGTTTGAATCACAACTTTTGTAGTAAGTTTTAATAATTTTAGAACGTTGTTGGATTGCTGAGCGATCCATTATCGTAAATGGTAAACATTCAACTATTCAATATTATGACACTTCAAATGACAGCTGAGTTTGACAGGTGTCAAATACCAGCGCTACCAACTTGAAACCACGAAATGAATTACCCGTTTATTTTTAAATTGATTGATAAACATCATATTTTAAGAAATGTAAGATATCAATTTGTTTTAATTTCTTACTAAGATAATAATTTTTAAATTTTCTAAGCATATTTTCAACTAAATTATAACAACCCGTTTTCGAAAAATAAACTGTGTTAATTTAGCCCAAAAATGTCCAATTGTTTTTATTTATTTTTTTTGTGAAAGATGGGCAATTAAATTAACAATTACCGAAAAAAATCGATTCTAAAAACTTGAGGGGGAAAGGGAGAACGCTGTCCAAACATTTTTTTTTCAAATTTGATTAATGCTTTAGATTCATCTCTTTTTGAACATTATTGACCACTCTTCAATTTTTATGTATCACTCTAAAATTATCTTTATTGGATTTAGAATTATTCTAACTCCTAAAAAACAAATTTTTTACGAGTTAGAATAATTCAAAAGGGTGATCATTTAATTCACTGCGTGTTTCGCAATAATTGTGTGTTTTAAATTAAAAAAAAAATGAGAACAAATTAAAAAAAAAATATTTTTTTGTAATCAAAAAATAATAAGGGGTGTTCAAAAAATGGTCTAAATGACCATTTATCATCATTGAACATCATTTAACAGTTTTTTGGGCTAAGCGAACACTGCTAGTGCAACTGGATTAAGCGTTTTAAAATTATAATTTGTGCTAAATTTCATTAATTTTCGTCAAAAATTATGGTGAGAATTCATTTTTTTCATCAAAATTCAACAAATGTACTGATGTGCGCCAAATCGGTGGTGTGGGTCAATCTTAGACATGCATATTTTTATTATAGATCACGCGTAGGTGTTGCAAGAAGCAATTTAAAATTGGCAAAAATAAATACATGAAATAATTTTTAAGCCTAAGTACATAGTTCAAAAATTTATTTCAATCCAATATTGTTTTTAGATTCAAGTAGGTACTATTTTAAACGAGAAGCGCAGCAGTGCGAAAGAACTAAGCAGTATTTTTATCTCACCTATAAAAATTACTGTAGAATCTATTTTAAAATTAATTTGAACCTTTCATTACTTGTAAAGTCAACACCAAAATAGTTTGTTAATTTTAGGGCTTTGCAATTTATAATGCCTTAACGTCTAAAGCATAACACAATTTTGAAGAATTCCCCTTTCGAGCACTCCCTGCTCTTTAATTCCACACATTTACCGTTAAAAATCGATTTCTTTGAAAAATTCAATAGATCCCATCTTTTTTAGTCTACTTGGGAAAATCTAAGAGAAAATCTTTTTAATCTTAAAATTATTCATTTAGATAAAAATTACCCTTTTCTATTTAACTAACCACCAACTTACACTCTTTGACCTTTTCGACAACGACGTTTGCCTTTTCCATCTGTATCAACGAAGGCCATCATCAGGAAAATTCATATGAGCTTCGTGTACAAATGAAAATTTTTAAAACCAATCGATCTTAATTATAACTACAACCATGCCGACGACCGACGCCACCATACACACACATACATATACATATGATTACACAGTCCTAACAAAATATTGCTCAATTTACACCTGACCTTATCCCCCTGCAGTTATTTAGGCTTCAAACACGCATCTTAATCCTAAACCCATACCCCAATCAAAAATATTCTACATAAATACTTTCTAAATTAATCCTTTTTCTTTATAACCCAATCATCCCTCATCATACATATATGTAGGTACATACCTACCTACCCTAAATGACAAATAAAAAAAAAAATAAATAAAACAAACACAAAAATATAAACCCAAAAACTCTATAATAACTTTGAATGCTTTCTCATTTTCCTCTAGCCTCTAGGAAAATGTAATTTAAAATAACCCAAACCGTCTTCTTCTGTTTCCTGCCGCACATATCCTGTGTCAGGCTTAATCCTCTTTATACATTAATTCATGTGTTACACCAAACCCTGTGTGATGGGGGGTTCGGTTTTGCGTTCAAAAACACAAGACAAAAAATAAAAAAAAAATAAAAATGAACAAAAAAAAAAAAAAAATAAATGAAAAATCCCAAATCCAATTTCAGAATTTCGCTTGCTGGTACGCCCCACCACACACACTAAAGTGCGACAAGCAGGACTTTTCTACGAAAACCCACAAAATACACACAAACACACAAATATATCATATAAACCTAGAAAAATAACACAAAACAACACACACGCTCTACATCATGGGGGGTCAACTGAAAAACAGGATATTTATGAACCCCAAAGGGTTGTTAATTTAATTTAACGGCAAAATGAACTTTTCCTCCCACCTAGCCCCTGTCACTCTTCTTTTCGTTCAGCCAGCCAGTAGTGTGTTGCTCTGGTTTCATTTTGTATGAATAAGTAAATTTATGTCCTGATGGCCGCCATTTAATATTTTACCCCTCACCCACTTCTCCGCTTTCAAAAATAATCCTACATATAGCCATCAGCCAATACCTTTGGTTTCAAAAAAAAGGTAAATTCGCGCAAAATAACTGGAGTGGGTCACACAATAAAAATTAAAAAATAATTGTGCACTTGTTCGAATGGGCACTAAGCCCAGGAGATGAATAAAGATAGATATCCATGAAGAACCATTAAAAAAAACACACACACACACAACAAAAACGAGGTCTTGTGCGAGTGTCGTCTCCTTTATGAGGAAAAAATTGAAATTCCCTCCCGACAATTGTAGAATTTTAATGCGACGGTGGCGCCAACAAAACTTATAACAATGAGCACACCGAGAGTGCACAGCCATCACAGCGCAAAGAGAAACACAGCGTTCTAGAACCATCATCGTAGCCAAGCAACCAAAATCACCCGCAGTTTTTTGCAAAGAATCAATCTTCCTCAGAAGTCCATCATCATCATCATCCTCACAACAGAAGCAGAGCCAAGTCAAGCCGAGTCGAGGGATAGCGGCTCATAGAGCGCTTCCTCCAAGCAGTCCCAGTCTCGCAACTCTCCAGTCGCACCCAGTCAGTGTCATCAGACACTTTTCTAGCAATAAATTTTCACTTAAAAAAAAAAACAAACACAAAAAAAAAAAATAACAGCGAGAGCACAAGAAAATAATACAAATTAAATGAAATTCATTCTCAATTGGATTTTATTTCATTTCGCTCCTGTGGGAGCGCGTTGATAAGCTGACACGGCCAGGCGTAAGATAGATGGACTTGCAGATTGGAGTGATGGCCATCAATATTGATGGAGAGATGGGGCCTGGTCTGGGCCTGGCTGTATTATGTGAAAAGTGTTGATTGGTAATGGGGGAGTTCTGCGCAGTTAATATAAATAAAATGGTCAAAATGGAATGGAATGGGAAGAATGCTATGTGGCTCTGGAAAAGATAATAATTAATGTTGTTGTATTATGGTCTTGTGTTTATTATAAACAAACAGTTAGGGGAGTTACTATGATGTATATATTGTTTGTTTCGCACTTTTAGACATGCAAACAATTGGATTTGTTAGAAAATCAATTTTAAATATTTAATTAAAATTTAAATTAAAGTTCGAGTGAAAATGAAAAATCCACTTGCTGAAATTTCCAAATTTACCTACCACACTCTACAGCAGTGTTTCCCATAACTCTTTTTTTGGCTATGTCCCATCAGAACCTTTTCAAAATCCTCATGTCCCCTCATGTTCTCGGAGATCTCAGCAATATTAGTTAAATGAACATGACTCCTCAGCAAAATTTCTCAGTTTTGCTTTCAAAACTCTGAGGAAAAAAAATCTCTAAATTACCATTTTTCCATTTTCTTAACGCGCCTATTGCACCTAAACAATTTATAACATAATATGTATGTACAAAATCTGAAATGTTCATGATCATGGATGCGTTCAGGAATATATATCCCCAAGGGTGGAAACACAAGTAATGCAGCATAATTTTAAATTGCGATTTCAAGAGAGGAAATTTAAACTTAATCACTTACTTAGTCAAATCATGGAGAAACTTAAACAACGTTTTGTTTTTTTTTATAACACTTCAGAATTCTTTGTTGTAGTGAGCTTAGAGCAAGCTGCAAGCTACAATCAGAGGCTCATCATAAGTGCATGTGTTAGTGGTTGAAAACAAATTTGTATGAAACCCTATTTTTGTTAGGTAATTTCAATTTAATCAGAAATTAGAAAACATTAAGAGGAATCAAATAGAATAATTCATAAAACACCAAATTTAGCAAACCCAAAATCTCGAAGCACCATTTTGTATACCATGATTTTATTGCTTGTTCACTACTTGCATATCTTCTTTTTGGGATTTTATCTTGGGGATTTTGTCTTTACCTGATTTAAGACTGGGGATTTTCTTTTTGGGATTATGGCTTTTTGGCAAACATCACGAACCCTTATTGTTTTTATTTCTAATATTCAACGCTCTTTTAATCAATTTTTAGTCAAACACACCAGATGTCGAAATGTGAGGTAAGGATCATGAAAACCAAAATCTCTAAAACACAGAGAACCCAATATCCCGATACCCGAAAATCAAAATAAATAAGCAAAAACCAATTTAATATGAAACACTCTTATCAATTTCTAGTTAAACATTAAAAACTAGATGCGTAAATGTAGGGTTAAGGTCAAAATTCAAAAACCCAAAATGCATAAAACCCAAAATCTCGAAACCTTAAAAATCCCGAAATGCCAAAATGCCTTGATTAATAAAAAATACTGACAAAATTCTTAAATTCTTTAAATAAATAAATGTTCTCTGTGAAACTTTTGTTAAACAAAAATAAGATAATTATTTAACAAATAAAAGATAACATAAACAAAACTTCAAATAAAGAAAAAAAATAACAAGAAAGAAGTGTAAATAAATTATTAAATCATATTTAATTGATAGAATAGTGTTAAAAATTTAAGTTGGTTTCTGAAATCTTTTTATTCACACTTTACGAAATCACAACACGACTCAATGCTTATAGATAATATCAAAAATGGTCTTATTTATAAACGTTGTCTAACTTTAGACAACTGTTCAACTTTGGAAAATGTGTTCAAAAACCTTATTTATTGTTTTCTTATAGCTGCTTAACTTAGACACAAGAGTAGATTGTCTTAACCGTGAATAATGATTTTTATTAAATAAAGCATATTTCCACCAATTTTAAAATAATTAGACAGTGTCTAAGTATAGACAAAAATCTAATAAATGCGACTTTTCTTGTTTACTACTCTTGTTTACATTTATTTTTGTTTTATTTTTTTCAGAAAACTATACAACGAATATTTTACGCAATTCCAATTTCGATAAGTTTTCAGGATTTTGGGTTCTTTGGATTTCGGGATTTTGGCATTTTGGTTTTCGGGATTTTAACCTTAACACTACATTTACACATCTAGTTTTTACTATCGGACTAGAAATGGATAAGTGTGTTTCATATTAAAAGGTTTTTTTTTTATTTTGAGGTTTCGGGATTTTGGGTTCTCTGAGTTTGGTGTTTTTGGGATTTTAGGTTTTGAGGGCTTCGAGATTTTGGTTTTCATGATCCTAACCTCACATTCCAACATCTGGTGCGTTTAACTCAAATTGTATAAGAGCGTTGAATATTAGAAATACAAATATTAAGGGTTAGTGATGTTTGCCAAAAAGCAATAATCCCAAAACGAAAATCCCTAAAGCCAAAATTCCCAGTCTTTAATCAGGTAAAGCCAAAAATCCCCAAGATAAAATCTCAAAAAGAAGATGTGCAAGTAGTGAACAAGCAATAAAATCACGCAATTTTTTTTTTAAGATTTAAAAGTTTAATAGCAATTGCCTCGTTTTATAATGTTATTTATAAAAAATTCTATTTTCTTTAATTTTTTTAATATATCGGCGATTATTGGGAATTTCTGGAGATTTGGAGATTCTAGCAAAAGTAAGTATTTATTAGGGATTTTAAACAAACATATGGGGTGATATTCGCCATGGAGATTTTTTCTTTTTGGATTCGATTTTTTTGGGGACTTCGTACGATTGAGATTTTGGTTTTTGGGGGATTACATATGCATGTTTTTTAAATATTAGTTATTACCAAAAAAAAAAATTAAAAAAAATTCAGTTTGAATTTATTTTTAACTTTGGAGAGGAATTTAAGAAAAGCTCATTAGTCATTACACTGTAAGTGTTGCCGTTGTTTTTTAATGCCTAATTGTATTTTTTATTTCAAGTTTTTTTTTTTATTTTTAGAGCCTTAACGGGAGCAAATAGACCATCCTTTCTATGCGATTTCTTTTTTGTCTCGACCCAACCTACACGATCTAGTTTTTTGTCGCATCTTATGTGACTCGCTCAGTATATTCATACAACTACTTTCTTTAAGGTTTCAGCAACATTTACCTTTTCTAATTCAAATACCCTTCCCCCCTCCACCCCCTCCCGTAACACGCTAGAATTATTAAGGAATAACCTTACTGTGATTATCATTAAAACCATTTCCGCTCATAATTCTGGTTTTATTTTTATTTATTTTTTAATCCAAAACAGACCTGTTAACAGTATAATATCAACTTAACCCAAGTGCACACTTAAGATTTAATCGAAAAAAGAACCCTTTCAAATTTAAAGTACTTTCCTATCCATAGTTAGGTAGGTAGGTACATCTACTTCCCATTTTCGAATTCAACTTCAAACAATAGATTCTCAATCGGAGATAATCGACAGAAAAAAGAGAACCATTCATTTGTTAAATAAGAAAGAAAATACGAAGTAAAGTACCACCTCCTCGTTGTCGTCGTTATTGAAGTCCATGTCGGTGTCACACCCTTTTTTTGTTTTTGTTCTTATTTAGCTGCGAACAAATAAATCCACACTTAAGTCGGGGAGCAGAACAAAACATCTCAATAAGTGTCGCGTATTGTTATAAAAAAATAAGCAAAATAGGTATGAATACTGGGAAATATGAGAAGGGCTAAGAAAAAAAAAACACAACAAACCATTTTATTCATCAGAAGACTGTGTATATAGGAAAAACATAATATGCATATAACTAAACCATATGCTTCTATCTCCATTATGGTTGACAATCTGGTTCGCCGTCTTCTCCATTACAATCCAGCCAGAGAGTTAAGGACAATGCGCTTTTATGAAGCTATATAGGTTGGTGTTTTGTGTGCGCCATTCGTGGGACACTCGAACTCATACCATACGCGGTTTGAGAGATTCGCAGAAAACTGATTGACATCGCGGTAAGTGCTTCACACGTGGAATAAACAATAAACCATAATTTCAAAGAGTGTTTTTCTGATGGTGATTTGTTGTGGAAAATTATGGTTAAAAAATGCAATATTTTTCCATTATGGTTAAGAGAGTTTTTGATGAGTTATAGTTATAGAGAATGGCTTGGTCAAGACGGCTGGCGCGGCGGCGGCGGTGGCGCGACGCTGCTTCTTCTTGTTAAAGAATTCGGTTTCGTTAAGGTTTTTACTTTAAATAATGAATAAGGAAAGTGCTACGTTTAAATTGACTAGGGATGATTGATTGCTTGGGAGAATGTCATATATGAAAGTGTGGGAAGAAGGTTTGACAGCTTTGAAAAATTCTTGCACATCAAATACTAATAAATTAAATGGATAATCATTTTTGAAATTTGATTTATTTAAACATGTTTAAAATACATTATGTAAATGAGTGCATTTTAATGGGAAACCGTGAACAACGTTTTTAACACCTTTAACAGTCTGTTGCAAGATTCCGTGAAATAAATTCCCAATGAAATGTCACCCTAATCATAAAATGTTAAATGGCGCTTACATCTTTTTTTTTAAGAAAAACACAAAATAGAACAAATTCTTGACCATTTGTCTAAAACACACTCAGAGAAAAAAAAATGAAGAGTCAAGACTTAAGGCGAAAAAATATAAAATAGGGCTTATATTTATCAGGCTGCTTGAGAGAGTGCGCCAGTGCAATATCGAATGAATGAATTTAGGTATATTAATTGTGAGCATTTTTGTTTTTTCTCACGTTTACAAGTGATCGATTAATAAAAGCACTGACGACTTCTTCTATACTTCTATAATGCTCCCTAAAGAAACTGCTCACCTCCTCAGTCCTCATGAGCCTAAGACGAGAATGAATGGATTTAGTGCCCGTGAACAATTAAGATTTTAGAATGATAGGTTACGTTAGGTTAAGAGGGGTGATAATACCATATTACGCCATATTACCTAGCTAGTGGATTTAATGCTTGGGTGCCTCCCTGAACCATCCTTTCGGCTGTAGCTTAAACGGGTGGATCGATTTTCTTTATACTTGGTAGGTACCTAGCATTTTTTGGGCATTTCCCCAACAATTTTTTTTTTCATTTTTTGTTTAAAGACCAAAAATAACGGTACCTGCCGTACAATTTTTTTTACCAAATTATGAGAATTTTATTTTTCTCAAAACAAAAAATTAAAAAAAATCTGTATTTGTTTTTACAAAAATGCTACCATTTTATATTTTTTTTTATAAAAATAATTTTAAATGGTACCTTCCATAGAACAATTTTTTTCAAAAACGGTTCAACTTACTTTAATTTAATTTTTTTTTATAGAGAATGTTTACAATAATTTTAAAAATAAAATTTCAAAAATTTTTTTTTTGATTTTTAAAAAAGTTTCAAAATTTTGTTTTAGAGAACTTAATACATGGAAAACGACTTGGTCGATATTTATTAAACTTAGCCACTCAACAGTTTTTTGACATTATCTAGTAGATTTTAAATACAATTTTTTCTTATAACCAAAAATAACGGTACCTCCCATACAAATGTTTTAAAACCAGTATTCAAAATCTCATTTTTCTCAAAAACGGCTTCAACGATTTTGATAAAAAATTTTGTGTGAACTAATATCACAACGATCTAACATATTATTGGGAACAAAATTTATCTATCATTTAAAAATGGTACCTCTCATAGAACCATTTTTTGGGTTTTCGAATATCTCATTATCTGTTGAACCAATTTTAATGGAATTTTTTACACAAAAGCTACTAATAGATTTGAATAATATTGCATATAAAAATTTTCAAAAATTTCAAGTTTTGGATTTTTAAAAAAATTTCTAAAATAATTTTTTGAAAATTCAATATTTCGAAAATGCGTGGATGATTTTTATTCAGAATGCTTTTTTTGATTTTTTTTTAAAACCAATTCAAATAAAGAAAATCTTTCGATCTCAACTTCTAATTTTTCAACTCAAACATAAGCAAGCTAAAAAAAAAAGTTTAAAATAGTCCCTGATGATCAGCTCTGGAACACAGAACAGCTTTTCCTATAGGTATACTCATTTTAAACTGATTCACCGACTTTTTTCCCAAGTTAATTTAAAGTAAGGTAGGTATATTTCCCAGAAGATCACAACCAGTCCCAGATGGTTTCCACCAGCAGCAGTATATACATATAACCAAGTTAAATCAAGTCAAAGCCTATAAATAGCTCGATATAAGTTGCCTGTGGAAAAACTTGTCATCGATATAAGTACGAGTACCTACCTACCATCAAGAGCATGCGATAGAAAATTCCAATTTTAATCAGAAATTGACTTTAATTGCCTCAGACTTCTTTTCCATGCATGGATTGTTCCCTGATATTATATTATATAGTTGACCAAACCCGTGCAACTTATACTAGATTATGTACCTTGATATGTAGGTAGGTACTGTCGTACTGGTATAGTGCGATACATATGTAGATGGAGAGTTGGAAAGTTTAAAAAAAAAAAAATAATAATAAGTGCAACTCATAAATAATAAGGTCTGCCCAATCAATTAGTTGGCAAACACGAAAAGAATGTCAGCAATTTAATTTTTCCTCATTCGCCTGTCTGTTGAACCAGGCTGGTGTTCCCCCCCCCACCCCTCTTCCCTCTCTCCCTCATTTCATATTATATATTTTTTTTTTTTTGTTAATTAAGAAAAAAAATATATAAAATATATCTACGTCCGCCACATCTGAAGGAAATTTTTTTGTAACAAGTTTAACGATCATCTCCCACGAACGACAGCAGCGACGCACGGCAACTACTGATACTACGGAGCGGTGCAATGCACCGTGTAATCGAATCGAATCGATTCGAAACGATTTCGATTGACAGTATAGCGCCCCCAGTTGGACAATAGTGTGTTTGCTTGAATGGACACTCAACTGGACAGAGGAAGGCGAGTTTCAGTTTTGGGCTCTGCTCAAGCGGACGTTGCGTTGTAGTCGTCGTCATCGGCGTTGGTTGTGTTGTTCTGGTTGCACTGCATTCACAGCCGGAGGACATTTGTGGTAGAAAACAAAAAAAACAGCAGAGCATTGCACAGCCGCCTGTCATCGATAATGATAAATCTATGTCCGTTTCTCAAACAGTGGGACAAATGAGCTAAAAAGATTGGAATAAAATTAATCGATAGAGTTTAGGAACATGAATTCTATCATGCAAACTCTTTTGATTAAGACTTCGACATTTTTGAATGGACAAGAATTAGAATTATAAGACAGCAGGGAAAACGCCCACTGACACACCCACTTTCTTGGTTATGTGTTTTTTTTGGAATTGTTATTTAAAAGGAATAAACTCCTTGAAATCCAGAGGGAATTTCCAAAAAAATCAGAAATGTTTGACCGTTAGAAACACCCACCAAAACGCCCCCTTTTTCGAGCAAAATTTAATTATTTTACAATTTTACTAATTGGAGAGCCCTTTTCTTTGATATGATTCAGATTTTTAGAAAACTGATTGTATAACTCTAAGTAAATAAAGTTAGAACAAAAATTAAATACAGGGTGTTCCGTATATTTCCATTACATAAAATTTGTATTTTGAGCAAATTAAAAAAAAAAGAAGTAAAATTTACGACCATTTGGTTTTTTATTTAAAGTTCTTTTGATTTTTCTTAAGACAAATAAAATAACTTATTATTTGTTTGTACTTTAGACCAGTTTATACCAATCAACTTATACATAAACAAACATTACATTTATTAATATATACTATTCAATTTAACAAATAATAAAGAACGAAATGTACCTATTTATTTTCCATACTTTAGGCGTAAGCAATTAGTTAGTTTAAGTTTTTTTTTTATTTATACCAGTTAGGCATTCATAGCTGTTTAACTCGTATTTGTTATAATTATAGATTATTATAGAGTACGTTGAAAATTATTGTTAGTAATTATCTGATTTTTTTCACATAGCAAGCACCGCTTTCTAGTTGATGAAGTTATTTTATTCAATTGGTATAAACTTGTCTAAAGCATATTTCGATTTTTTCACTACATAATTAAATTTATTCCGACACTGCCAAACAGCTTTTCTTAATGTTGGTCTGTGAATTTGTTCAATAGATCAACGATGCCGCAGCTCAGTGTTCTGTTGATTGGTATAAACTGGTGTAAAGTATGTTTCGATTTTTTCACTACTTTATTGAACTTAATTCCACTATGCAACACAAGCTGTCCTTATCTTTGTCTATCATTTCGTTTAATGGTCCAATTATAGTGCAGCTCAGTTTTCTGCTGATTGGTATAAACTAGTCAAAACCATATTTCGATTTTTTAATGCAGTATTGAATTTATTCACACTATGCCATACAGTTTTTGCTAATGTTTGTCTGTCAGTTCGTTAAATGAACCAAAAATGGTGCAGCTCAGTGTTTCGGTGATTGGTATAAAATGGTCAAAAGTACATATCAAATTTTTCAATACATTATTGAATTTATTCAACCTATGTCATTCACCTTGTCTTGTCGTTTGTTTTTCAGTTCGTTTAATTCGGTCAGTTATGGTGCAGTTCATTTTTTTGCTGATTGGTATAAACTGGTCTAAATCGTATACGTATCTAATTTTTTTAATATTTTAAATTTATTTTAAATTTCCCATATAGCTTATCCTACTGTTTGCATGTCATTTCGTTCAATGGATCGATGGTGTAGCTCAGTTGTTAACCTGCCACAGCTTGTTGAATGCTGAACGAGGTCTGTCTCCTACAACCATACCAGCATAGCACAGCACTGAGCACCAGCACCAATAGGTTAGGTACAGCAATCAAAATCCCGAAGGTAAAAATTATTGAGATTTGCCGAGGACCGTACGTGATTTCGATTTCATATTCGCAAATTAATTTATGGTAACAACAACGCTAAGGGAAACAATGTTCCTCTTCGACATCACCATCACCATCATCATCATCAGTCTCAGTCTCAGACTTAGTCTCAGTCCCAATTCCAGTTCAGTTCAATTTTCAGTTAAGTCCGCAAAATGCAATCCAATCAGTACGGATTCTTTTACCATGAAGAAGAATGCTCGTACAATTTCTGGTTTATGTGGTTGGTTAAAAGTGAAATGCCTAATAAGGATCAGGGAACTTACGCAATTCTTTATTCTGAAGCATGAACCGGTTGTTATACATATATAGAGCCAGAAAGAATAATAATAATTCCTGGAAGGCTTTTGCTGTATTAACGACGACGAATCGAGATGAGTCTTCTGGCATCATCGATATAACAAGAACTCACATACCTAACAACGTCACAACTGACCACCACAACCAACAATGACATCCAAGACGAGTATAGATAATGCTGCACAACTCAGGACATTGAACGCATAACAGACAATATTTTGAGCAAACGAAAAAAAAAAATAACCATGAAGAAGCTGCAATGGGGTGCAGATGTCTCAGAAAACCACATAATCATCATTTTAGTTGCGTCTTTTTTGAAGCAAAACAAGCGGCGAAACAGGCACCAGATGACCAAGACCATGGTCCATGACAAAAGCGGTATTGTGTTGCGATTATGCGGAGGATTAATATGTAGCTATATCAAAACCAGGGAAGTTGGTTGTTATAAGTGGCTTTTAGTTTAGCAAGCTCTTAAAATCGGTTATTCTCTTCTCTTTTGCTTCGTACTGTTTTGACTTAACAATAACAATCTCATTAGCCAAAGCAAAAGGCTTTACATATTTTGGAAAATAATTGAGTTTTGCGGATGGATGGGAGCTAAAATTGAAAGTACCTTTACTCACAGAATAATGAGAGAGTGCCGCCGCCGTATTGGTTTGGTTATAAATTGGACAAGGATTTAGAGTTGGATATTCATTTCTGTGATTTATGTCAAATCTACCTGGAAATTATGAAGAAGCTTCTTTTTGGAGAAGTCAAAAGTATGCCAGAAAATTGAGATTATATTTTTAATCTAAAGTTTTGTTGTAAATATTTAAATTTCGGTATAAATGAGAAGAGTATTTTTCTAACAAGAAAAAAATATTAGGAAAATATACGAACTACAAGATGAACACTTAAAAATACTTTATTTAAAAATTTAAAAAAAAACATTCTCTTGCAAATGATAAACTCTAAATGCTCTTAACTGAATATCTTAAATTAAAAGAGAAAATTTAATTTTTTTTAAACCTCCCATTTCAAAAAAAAGTCCTATTAAAATATGTGTTTTTTTTTTTTTGTAAGACTTAAGATCTGATGTCTATTATTCAGTCCACTGATTTCGCAAAAGGAATTTTTTCCAGTAGCACTGACTCTACTTTTTTATGTTTGGCTCTAAGGACTGGGAAGAGAATAATGTAGAAGATTAAGATATTTTTGAAAATTCAAGCCTTATCAAAATAAAATTTTAAATATTATATTATAATTTTATATATTCTCTTGGATTTTCCTCGAAATTCATTTGCTTCATAAGGACATAAATTTAACTCAAGAAACTCCACCACAAGATTTTATTCATAAATTTAAATTATAGGGCTAAACACTTTTACAGGGAAAACGATAGTCAATAATAAATTTTTGGTCATGTTAAAGCATTGAGAAGTTTAGAACCCCAAGCCGTTTCAAAAGATCATATGATATTGGACAAATAAACAAGGCTCAAGGATTTCAATAGAAGATAGAATAAGAATACCTTTTATTCTAACAATTTTATAATGATCCACGAAGTAAATTTCCTATCGAATGCCTTTGGCAGGGAGAATCCAAGTGCAGTTCATAAGCTTTTTATAATAACACTGAGAGAAAGCCATCAAAGGGCAAAATTAAACAATACCAGAAACAGAAACGTAAACGCTTTCAATAAAATTTGACATTCATTGGTTAAAATCACAAGGCACTATTAGTATAAAAATTGTAATTGATTCAAGAAAATGCATCATGTTATTTCGACATGAAATTCTTGTTAATAAAAAATTGGTAAGATTTTAACATGGCCACAGTTTTAGTTTAAGTTTGATTAGTGCTATTTTAACAGGGTATACAATTTTAAAAATTAAAATTTAACTACATAGCTTATTAGTTTAAGGTTTCATATATTTATTATTATATGATTGTTTTTCTGAGGAACATTACTTGGTTAATTTTGCTATATATCTGTTAATTCAAACACTATCAGCAGTACTTATTAAGATTTTTGATTAGTTAGAAAGTTTCTTAATTGTTCAAAATTGTTTGAAATATGATTTATTTAATTGAACAAATTGTCACACTTTTTCAATTACCAAGGTTTAGACAACCGAATTGTTGCCTTTGTTAGTTAACTGTTAAACAACAATAAAACATATTTATTTATAACTTGGACGTTTGTCTTAAATTAGCTAATGTTAATGCTAAATTGAATTTGGAATTAAAAAATGAATTTTGAAAAAATTTTAAATATCGAATTTTCATAGAATTAATTTTAAATCTTTTTTAAATGCAAAAATGCAATATGATAGATCGTACTGATATTAGCTCACGTACAAATTTTAATCAAAATCGTAGTAACCATTTTTGAGAAAAATAATTATATTTGCTTATGAGGTTTTTAAATACTTGTATGATAGGTACCGTTATTTTTGGTTATACGAATATTTTTTGTTTAAAATCTGGTAGAAATGCTACATGCCAAGTTTATTAAGTTTTCAAACAAAAATTTTGAATAATTTTTTAAAAATACAAAAAGAAATAGAAAATTTTGGTGCACAAAACTTTTGAGACTTTTCAAAATCATTTCCATAAAAAAATGGTTCTATATCAGGTACCATTTGCAAACATTTTTCTGATTTTTTTTAATGTCGCTTTTTTTCGTAAAAAAAATAAAATTTTCATTGATTGCTAAACAAATTTAAACGGCAGGTGCTGTTATTTTTGGTCTTAAAAAATATTTAAAAAAAGTATCGATGGAATGCTTTAAAAACACTATGTATTAATTTTATGGAAAATCAATCCACCCGTTTAGGCTACAGTCAAAAGGACAGACAGACCAAACTTCGAGATCAAGTTTCTTCAACTTCGCTATCATCGTACTGTCAAATTTAATCAAAATCTCGAGTTCGATTTTTTTTTACAAACCCGCCATATATGTATGTTATGTACATATACATATAATGTAGAATCTATATATAGTGTACTCTCTCATAACCGGACGCTGACGGTACTCAGAAATTTATCCGGTAATGAGAGGTGTCTGGTTATGAGAAAATAAAATTGAGAATCTTTAAAAAAAAAACAAATTTACATATTCATATTCTAAAATTTTCTTATTTTAGTCCGATTGCGTTCCGATATTCGAAAAATTGTAATGCTACTTTAAAACAAAATAAAGCTTACGGGATATAGCAACATTTCACGTATGTAAAAATGTCTATCCCAGAAACATGACCACAACTTTAAACGAATTTGCTATTTGCTATTTGTTGATTTCATTTTTTTTATGTGAAATTGTTCACATATCACATGAGGTTAATTTCTAATTCATGCCGCTATTAAGATTGCAACCGTTTCGTCAGTCGATATGCGTCTTAAGTGTAAACTTCTCAAAGGTACGTGAAGTATAGCACGTTTCGTATTTGATTTTGTTTTATTTTTTATATTTCTTAAATTTATTTTCTTTATCATTAATAAAATAATTTAATACGAGATCATATGCTTAAGGTAAGTGGAATAATAATATTGAAATATTTTTAAAGGTATATTGACTATACAAAGCTGATTTCTTAGTTTCTAAGCAAATAATATTTGACGTAAATAAAAAAATCGTTCATATTTAAGGCACCTAGTTAATGATTCGCGATTCACAAGAAAAAATTGGCGAATGTAAATATATTTCGTATTACCGTTTGTAACTCGCCTAAATAACATTCCACTTGAGTCGAACGTTTTCAATTGGCGAGTCAGAATAGCGACAAATGTTTCATATTCTCGTTAATAGAATGATCGATGTTGATATAATTGTATACCAAATTTTTGACGTTCTTTCGTACCTCAAACTAAATCGAAAGATTGACTTGAGTTTGGGTTGAAATTTTGTTGACAGTTCAAACTCGTCGCGTGCTGTGATGTAAAAGAATATTTTTTTTTTTTTAATATATTGGCGCAAAATTTTAAACGATTTAGTATGATGTTAAAGCATTTTTAATATGATAAAAATGCCTTAACATCTTACTAAATCCTTTAAAATTTTGCGCCATAGTTTTTTAATTCGAAAACTTTTCACATCTCATGGTTAATATTATCAAAGCATAATTAGACTATTTGCCTATTTATAAATTTCGAACCTCATTAAAAATCTTAACCTACATTTTTTTTTTTATTTTTTTTTTTAACTTCAGTAGTTAATAGCCGCTGTTGGTTGATGTCAATGCTTTTATTACAAGGTTATACTTTTTCTAGTTTTTGGGAAAACATTTTTTTAAGGACATTTTTTTTTTAATTTAGAATTTTGGTATTTCAATAAATCTACTTGTAAATTTTCTGAAAAAGTCATTTTTACTCAAAATCGATATGTTTTTGGAAAATTTCCCCGTATTCGCGAAGAAATCCGAATGAACTCCTGCAAAAGATGAAGGTAAATGCATTTAAAAGCCGACGTTTAGGTGGTTTAAAAAGTATATCCTCGGTATATCTAATTTTCTCTAAGACACAAAAGTAATAAAAAAAAAAAAAATAAAAAAAAATAAATGTTATTTACGTTATCAATTAAAAATAAAAGCTTCTCCTATAAAACTAATTAATTTCCTTTCAAAACACTCAAATCCTAATCATGCATGTAACCAAGAAAACTTAATTTTCTCTAAAAGCCACAACATTGAAGTCTTAAGAGCTTCTTGTTTTGATTTTACTTTACACAATTTATATTAATATAATATTAAACAAATTTCCAAACTATGATCGCAAATTATGAACTTTCTTCGAAGGATACATAATTATTTGTTAAGTTCTTGTCGAATTTATATGTAATTTGGATGACTGTGCTCTTAAGTGAATTTAATATTTTACCTCAAGCATCTTACTGCCATTATTACCACATCCAATAAGTGCATCATTGTTACATGCGGCAATGGGTTTTGTTGATTTAAATAGAGTCTTCTTTATCAAATCAACAA
This sequence comes from Epistrophe eligans, assembly GCA_951394125.1. Taxonomy (NCBI): domain Eukaryota; kingdom Metazoa; phylum Arthropoda; class Insecta; order Diptera; family Syrphidae; genus Epistrophe; species Epistrophe eligans. The sequence goes on from OX596030.1 coordinate 72,063,312, forward strand.
CAACAACAACAACGATTTCTCTTTGACCTTACAAAATAAATTATTCTGTCCTTATATAGAGCATAGCATATATATACTGAGTGTGCACACTGGATGTCAATATCATAGCCTCACAAACAGGAAACCCCCTTTAGAATTCAAGTGTCTCCATTATATGCTGCTAAAAGTGAAGTGAGGTTAGGTAAGGTTAGGTACGGTACTACTGTTTTGATGTTGTAACTTAAACTTAATATACCTACATCTCATGTTGCATTATTGATGTGTGTAAAAATGAGGCAGCAAATCCTTTTAACCCGACCTTATATGCGACACACGAAGACACTACATATAGCCTCTGTTCTCGGAGGCCAAAGGGGTAAGTATAAGTATAGTTTGAGGTGTTTATATTCTTGATTACTTACCGCAGGACAACAAAATGTGCATTCACCTCAAATTACCTGTTGTTAAACCGCATTGTGTGTTGTGTGTGTATAAACAAGCCGATCCCCTATTTTATCACCATTTCCAATTCTACAAAGCCTCGATATATATACTGAGGCACTTGAGGCCTGATGCGGAGCTTCCATTCAATTCCTCTTGAATGATGACCATTCCCATGGCAAAATAGTTAATATACACACCAAGATCGTTGTATCTTTCAACCCATAACTTGCACCGACCGACCGACCAATGACCATGCAAAATGCAATGCAAATGAGTTGTCAAACTTTACACCCAGAGATACAGACAATTCGATCGAATTAATACTCATAAATTATTTTGAGATACATTCGGAGATATCCATACCTACAGACGAACATACCTAACCTACAAGGTGTAATTTGTGCGAGCTCTGGCATCACAAGTCAAGTCAAGCAAGTCACACCTAGGTTTCGAGTTGAGGCAGGTCGAGTGCGGCTAGCACGGCGGCGGCGGCAGTGCGGCGGTCCACTCGTTCGCCCAATCGCAAAAACAATAATGATAATTACACTCAAATATTTCAAGCCAAGTCCCGATAGCCAAACGACTGCACTGTAGTGTGGTGTGCTTCCTACTCAGGTGTCACATGAGGCGTCACACAAGGCGTCACATATATATCAGGCCCCATACCACATTCTCCCATACCCCTGACCCCATCTGGCATCTGATGATGGTATAAAGGAATATTGAATGTTTTTTTTTTTTTTGTTTTAAGTAAGTACACTCTTGTGTTTAGGGCTTAAACATTTATTATATTTTTGTGATTTCGATCAGCAATCATTTTGTTTGTTTATATCTTTTGAGTGAAATACAAAACTAGAATCATCCTTATGCTCTGTTTGTGTCACTTTCCATCAATTCTATTTAAGAGTTAAGTTAAAGACAAAGTATCTGATGTTGTTTCTATTGAGTAGGGTTGCCAACATAGGTTATTTTTTCACTAATAATTATTCTTTGACTTTTACTTTGATTTTTTATAGAAATGGAAAATTTAATTAAGTTTTGAATGAAATTGATGTATATGTGAAAAAAGTGGAAGTGGAATTCATAATTTATTATTCCACAGCTTCAATTTAAAAATAAATTTCACTTATTGACAAATTTTATAATTTCCCGCGCTTTTTAGACTTTTCACTTTGTGGTCACAACGTGCCACATTGAAAATGTATCGTAAAAAAGATTGTGGAACGTATTCATTTTTCATTTCATGGCAAGTAAATAATAAATTAATATAAAAATCTTCGAAGTAGGATTTATGCGAATTTGGTTTCAAAACTCAGAATATTCAAAAACTTGGTACTCAACCAAATGCTGTTGTTGACTTAAAAAAAAATTGAAAACCAAGTGAATATAACAATCGTAGAGCAAACTTTACATTCCACAGCATCTTCTTTTTTTATACAAAATGAATAGATTGATTAATGTCAAAATTTTTTACACTATTTAGTCTTTTTCCCTTGTGACATGTTAACAAATGATTTAAAAAAAAAAAAAAAAATGCCTGTGAAAAATAGTAGAACGCATTTACTTATCATTTCACGAGTGGTGAATAATAGGCTCAAAATAAACCTAAAATTAATTTCTAAATCATTAAAGTTATTTTTTTGGTAATCGCACACAAAACACATGTGAAAATAAAGTTTTCTTGTATAAAAGTTAAGGCGTGCAATTCAAAAACCATACAATCCACAGCTCCAATATCAAATGAAAAAAAGGTATCTTAAGATTTCATAGTTTTTCACTCTCCCTCAGCTTGTTTGTGTTTCTTTTTCACAATAATTTTTTTTTTCCTTAATCATATCACAAGAAATGTGTAATGAAAAGGGCAGAAAATTCTTGGAAGGAAAAGTGAAAAAAAATTGGAACGTATAATTTTTTCCATTTCACTTAAGATGTGAAGTCTATAGAATTTTAGCCAAGAAATTAAAATACGAGAACTTACGAAATAAATAAAAATCAAATCAAATAACTACACAAATGTGTCACAAAAGTAACGGGGCGGGTAGCATTTAAAAAAGGGAGGTCAAATATTTGTCAAAAACGTCAAGTTAATCGTTTAGTGACTTTCAACATAAAAATTAATTCTGTTACTGATTTTGACATTGATGATGACTTTCAAGGTTAGTTTAAGGTCAAGTTATGTTGCTTAATAAAAACTATCGATATAGCACAAATATTTTACATTCAAATAATATCATAGGTTGTTAAATTGTGGTTGGTGAATTGTGACACTGGAGATCACTTTTAGGACAATATTAAACTTAAACAAGCTGTGGTTAACTCTAGGAATAGAAGAATAGAAGTCTTTGAGACTTAAAATATAAATTTAAACAAGAAACATTTAACAGTGACCTTGAATGACCTTAATAATGGTCTGGGCTTTTCAATAAAAAATTTACTTTAGGAAATGTTCAGTCATCTTGTTACTTTTGTGACACAACTGTCTAAGTTTTTGATTTAATTTTATATTTTTTTGCTGAGTTTTCTTATTTTGGCTTTTCACACTCAGCACATTCGGTAAAATAGGAAAAATAATGCGTTCAACATTTTTTTAGGCTGTCTTTGAACAAATAATTAAAATACAAATATTAAAACTGAATGGAAAATTTTAGTTTGAAGTTAAACAATTTACGTTTGGAAGCGAAGGAAGGAAGAGTTAATAAAATTAATTTTAATATAATTTTTTTTAGTTTTCATTAAGCTCGAAGTGAAAACGATGCGAAAAAGTTAAATGAAAACATTAACTTTTTTAATTTGCGGATGATCTGGTGTATTTTAAGTTTATTTAATAATTTTCAATTAAAGTACTAATCTTCCGCGAAAACACAAGTAAATGTTTTACACAGTTTTTTACGAGTTAAATTATTAGTATATCAAAAATATTGGTCGTAAATTAAAAGCTTTCGTATTTAAAATATGATCTTTTGCCAAAAATAAAAAAAAAATTCTTCTATGATTATCTAATAAAGCTAGAAAAAATAAAATAAACACGAGCACGTCCTGTAAAAATGTATTTATTTAACATGATTTAACGCTTTAATTTTCCAAAAATGTCTTTGAAAACAAAATTGGCAACCATAAACCCACCAGTCAGTCAACGTGTTTTTCTTCCTCCTCTTGTACCTACTGTCACTATTTTTTATCCAAGTTAACAACCATCGGCATCGGTATGAAATATTACACTGATTTCTTGGAATGACATCGATAAACGTCAATATAAGGAGGGAATATTATAACTGCAAATTATTTGCTTACACAGAGCGAGCGAATAGAGAAAAAAAAATTAAAAAAAATATATATTGAGGCAAATATTGCGATAACAGTTGTTTTTCCTGGCTTTTTTTCTAGCCACTTAAAGCCTACCCACGGGAGCAACTAAAATTAGAATATCTTTCGCATAAAATAGGAAAAAAATATATATGTACCATGGTTAGGTTTTTTGAGTTCGTAACTTGCAATTTGACTTGACGACGACCAACCGACGACCGACTACGATGGTGTAGGTAGTAAGTATAAGTAAGCGAATGTGTGTATAGTACCTGTAACTGTGTATATTATTTATTCAAGTTTGCTTAATTGAAAAGATTTGAGCTCTCTTTATAAATACAAAGTCAGTGAACTGTATTTGGATCAAAGTTTTGTGAAATGATATGTTACATTCCAATATATGACTTATGATGATAAAATCAAGGATTTCTTTTTTTTTTTGCGCGGGTTTTTTTGAAACAAATAGACACCAATCAATTAGTGAAGTCAATATATGTGAATATTGAGATAGAAAAAATGACATCGAAGGTGTTTCGAAAGGTAAAAGATTTGCAAAGAAAAAGTGTCGAATCAATTTAAATTTATGAGACAATTTACTCAGAATCAATAAAATAAAATGGGGTTGGATGTTTTTTGGAAGGATCGTGTGGCCAAAAGCTTTTGAAAAGGAGGCAAATTGGGTTGAATCGTTGAGTCATCCCAAATGCTGGACCACACATGGATAAGATAATATTCAAGAATTCCATAATGACATAGGTATATAGAGGTCATTGAGCTGATGGAGACATTTTTTCGGAAGTTGAATCATCCTCCCACAGTCAGCAGATGTCTCACTGATAAATTTGGAAAAATTATAAATTAGCTACGGAACTCAAAAATTTTAAATTTATAAAAGTCAAGAACATGAATTGAACTTACTAATTTATTAAAAAAAAAAAGCCACTTGTTGAATTTAATAACTTCAGTAGGTCCACGTTCAAGTTGCTTCAAGATATTTTAAGAAGACATCAGTTTAATTTATATTGAAAAATAATTTCAATTTTGTAAGTAGGTAATTGACACAAAATGAATAGTGAAAACTTTAGTAGAAAATTATGTTTGTTTGTGATTTTTGATTTTTTGAAAACATATTTTAATAATTAAAAAGTACGAATTCGATAATCGCGGAGTAACACTCACATTTGCGTTCAATAATACCGAATTTAGGAATCTGGGGACCAACTCATGATTCAGGCACATATTTTGCGTATTTTAGCGTGATTTCATTAAGGCAGTATTTTACTGGGTCATTCATTTTTCGGTTTTAAAAATAAAGCTAAATTAAGCACACACAGCGATACATTTTTGATAAAAATTTTGTTTCATTTTAAAGTTTGGACTTTGCCATTAAGTGTGAATAACAATATCAATCAAATGGCCGCCTCGGGAAGATTCGCAGCATGCGGTTCTTTTGAGGTATTTTTAACAACTTTTTCGCACATTTGGGGCGGTATCTCGGCTATAACTTGAGTAATGTTGGTTTTAAATGCGTTTAGAGTTCGGGGATTATTCGCGTAAACACGGTCTTTTGCGTAGCCACACAGAAAAAAAAACCAAATCGCATGATCTTGGTGGCCAACTGACGTCGCCAAAACGTGAAATTACTCGACTAGGAAACTTCTCACGCAATAGAGCCATAATTGGTCGTGCTGTGTGGCAATTGTTGGCCCGTCTTGTTGGAACCACATATCGTCCAAATACAAAATACGCCATAGTAAGGTGTACGACACGTTCAATTTTTGCGAACGCCGGGAAATTGATGAATTCGGATCATCGGCAACACTTGCACTTGGAGCAGCAATATTTTAGACTGAGCGTGCATTACGATGATGCACCACGCCTTACGACATCAGTAACGCTTCCACTCTCTTCAAATTTCTTCACAATTTTACCGATTGCTTGTGTAGTCGGTCGATTATGATGACCATAATCATCGCGTAATGCGCGAAAAGTGGCTACGTTTGAATCACCATTTTTGTACTAAGTTTTAATAATTTTAACGCGTTGTGCGACCCATTATCGTAAATGGCAAACATTCAACTATTCAATATTATGACACTTCAAATGACAGCTGAGTTTGGGAAGTGTCAAATTCCATCGCTACCAACTTGAAACCACGACTCAATATAATGAAGCAGAGCAATTATAAATACAGTGCTCAACTTGTGCTGGGATGTGTCGTAAATATTTGTGAAAAATTTGCAAATTTAACGAATGAAATTTTTTGCAAAATTGCAATTTTCAAAACAATCAAAGTTGTGCTGTATTATGCTCAAAAAATGATACTAAGAACCGAATAGATAAAAATAAATTCGCATATTTAAAAACCATACGCTTACAAAATTACGTACAAAATTCAACTGCCCCAGGAGCTGAAGGTAAATTACCGTTTAGACTACGACGTCTATTCGCTAAATAGGCTGAATGGAGAAGTTAGAAACTCACCCTAATTTTCATCGAAAAAACATCTTCAGCGATCAGGCCCATTTCTGGATGAATAGGTACCTATACGTCAAAAACAAAATTGTCGAATTTGGGATGATACCAGTCCACATGAGATCCAAGTCCGTCTAATGCATCCCGAAAAAGTCACTGTTTGGTGTGGATTTTGGGCTGGTGGCGGAAGCGTCATGGGTCCATATTTCTTTAAGAACGACGTTGGCCAGGTCATAACCGCTTCTTCTTTTAGCCTGAATTGGATCATATGAACATCAAAGACATGTGGTTTCAAAAGGACGGCGGCGCGGCGGCGGCGCTACGTGCCACACAGTTCACGCCCCATTGGAAATTCTGTACGGGCGATTCAAGGGCATGTACATTGTACATCGCATGTGGAGGTGATGTGAATTGGCCACTGAGATCGTGCGATAGACTTTTTCCTGTGGGGTTTTCTGAAGTCCCAGGTCTATGCGAATAAGACACAAACCACAGCGGCCCTCAAAGCCAACATAACCCTTGCCATCGGTCAAATTCAGCCTGATTTATGCGCCAGAGTCATGGAAAATTGGACATTTCGGATGCGCACCACTTAGAGAAGCCAAGTCGGAAATTTAAACAATGTTATATTCCATACATAATGGCATCGACAGGCCTTTCAAACACACACACACAATTCGTTTTATTTAAAATTAAAGAAAGGATAGCGCTTAATGAAAGACTCTGTTAATAATATTTGCAGCTATCTACTTGTATTCCCTTGAGTGGCCAAATATAAATTAATGAATTTTTGTTCCCAACTTGTATATTCTAATATTTCAAAGGCTATGTATTTCTTCATATAAACTGGGCATAATTTTTACGTGAGGGAATTGTGTCTTCGAAATGAATGTAATATAAACTCTCGACAGGCCCCGACAACAGATCCAGACTGATGTCATCACATTCACAAAACTTCAATTAAAATTCTTTAGATTCTTATTACAATCAAAAATCCAACAATACAAAAAAACAAAAACTCTTATCTAAATCCAGATGACATATTCTTAGATTACCACTTTTCCTTAAAAAAAGAACATAGCTCTAAAATAAAATTCTAACTGCCCATGTTAACCCTTACGAGCATTATTATAAATTAACATGGGTATTAACATAAGGGTTGTAGTTGTAGGAATGTTATACCAGTTGACCACTTGAAACTTAAACAATGCAAATAATGCAACTTTTCATCTTGATACTCTTTTTGTGTTTAAACACAAATTGTGAATATGTTGCTCGTGTAAGTGAAAACTTGTTGAAAGTTGAACCCTTGTATTCGTATGATTCAAGCATCCGCAAGGGACACATTGTAACCATATGCTTTCTCTATAACAACTTGAATATAAATACATTTATGCGAATTTTGAACCCCCTTTTGAAATAATTCATTTTTATTGCATATTGAAGCCCACTCTAGACTCTAGAGATATAATATCTAACTTGGAGTGTGGTTGAAATGTTTTTGAAATTGTTTAGAACCAAGATACAATCTTAGATTTTAGCAAATCTGGAATTGGCTGATGGCGTGAGTGTTGCCACTGCTTAAATGTATGCTAGACATTTATCCATTGTTTGAAAGCTTTGAAACACCAATTTTAAAACATTTTCTTAACGAAATAAGAATGCTGCATCTATTGCATTAATTCAAACTAAGAAAGCCCGAAACCTTAAACTTTATTTCGGTAAAATTCTTCAGTTTCTCTTAATCCAGGTATTTTCCCACAAAAATAATTAAGAACGAAGTGGCTTACTTATTTTACTTTAGATGGCGCTCACAGTCCAGGATGGACTACGGCCTCAACCAACAAGCCTTTCCAGCCAGCTCGGTCCCTAGCTAGCTGCCTCCAGTTACGCACTCCAAGTTGATTGAGATCGTTCTCCACTTGTGTGCGCCACCTAAGGTGGGGTCTTCCTCTGCTGCGCAGACCGTCAGGGGTAGATTCGAAGACTCGTCGGGCTGGTGCGTTGGTGTCCATACGCTCCACGTGTCCCAGCCATCTCAGCCGCTGTATTTTCAGCTTTTTGACCAGGTCGACGTCGACGTCGCTGTAAAGCACGTAAAGAACGAAGTGGCTGCCAGCAGAAAAACTGACCATAAATATTTCTGATATAATTAACTTTGTTTCAAAATATTTTTTTGAACCAATTAGTCAGATAGGTCTATGTCAGTAAATGAATCTTTTACGTAAAAGCTGAGATAAGAAAAAAAAATCATCCGATTATAGAAAGAAAAGTCAAAAGTGGCAGCACTTCCCCGCAAGAGAAACAAATGCTCCCACTTAAAAAAATGACACATCAATATACGATCAAAAAAAGAAGATAACGAATTCGTCAGCCATTTTTTTGCTGGTGCAATTAACCCCGTTCAAAGAGCTAACAAAAAAAATCCATATTGTATTTCCATGAATTCTCAACCGAATTCCATAAACCTCCCTGATGACAGGGGTCATAAGTTATATTTTAATGTATCACACTTAACAAATATAAATTTGACACTCCTTAAAAAAAAATGAAAAAAAAACGGTGCTAAATGCACGCGTCCGTTGCTATATTGTCGGCAAGGCAATTTACACTTTGATCCCCAGTCATACACACAAATATGTCATACCACTTTTTTTTTCTGTATTCAGGTGAAATACCAAACAATATTCTGCGTGACAATTTTTTTCACAAAAAAAAAAAAACAAAAACAAAATGTAACTCAATCCTGAAGAATTCCCATTCACAGGAGTTAAAGTATGTACCTTTAGATACATTGACATGCAAGAGCAACACTCTTAACCACGATGCATATATGCTGCTCTTATGCAAGTCACACCGCGCGAAGAAGACAAAAAATCATTTATGCAAATTCACACACTACTTCACACAATTACCTGTTAAGTTATTTTCTGTGAAAATACAAAAAAAAAAAAAGAAATACCAAACCGATAACAATTTAACAAGAAAATTCTCCAAAGTTGAAGTATCGTGTCAAAAATTCATTCCAAATGAATTGGTCAAAGAAAAAAAAAAATAAATAAAAGAACAAGCCTCCCCACAAAAAAAAAAAAAAACCGTGAAGATGAGAACAAAAAAAAAAGTCAAGACCAAACTCTTGAATACAAAAGAATTTCTACTCAAAGATTTTTTTATTATTATTGTTTTTAGGGAATATCTGTTCCGAAGAGATGTGATGTTACGTGCCATTGCACTTGAGCTGCGAATTGGTATCTTTGGCCAGACTTATTTTATTCTCATTTTCAGTCCCAAAAGAATCCGACAAAAAAGGGAAAGGCAACCCAACTCATGATGAGGAGGAGAGAAAAGTTCCTTGTTTCTTTCTTCCTGTATAATATTGTTGAATGTAGGCTGTCAGTTACGATATAAGAAAAGTTAGTGTGCACACACAAAAATGAACGACAATAATTTAAAACAAAGACAATATTCTATGGCCTTTTCTTCAACTTGAGTAATTCCTCTCTTGTCTTTTCCGACATTTTGTGGTTCGACCTTAAGTTTTTTTTTTCTGTTGTTTACTTTTGATTGAGGGCAAGTTAGGGATTCTTAAGAAAATGGAAGTACCTATAAATTCAACATTGCATAAAGATGATAAAGAACCTATATTTTAAAGGTTTGACAAAATCCTGATTTGGTCTACCAACTCTGTTTTTAAAAGTTTTTTTTCCATAAAACAAATTTTACTTATTCAAATGGAAAAAGAAAATCGATAATTTTTTAAATTAAAATTTCATTAAGTGTTGAATGCGGTAAAATTGGACATTCTTGACAATACTCAATACTCATTGTGGAAGCTTTGTGGAATGGGAACCTAGCAATGGTATTGCCCTGCCTAAGCCAAATCGATCAATTGTATTTAGGTAAAGCGGTTTTTTTTTTGACGAAGCAAACGAACTTTGGTTTTTAGAAAAGAATTTCTTGAGACACAAAATGTAAACAAACTTTTATAGAAATAAATATTAAAGACTTAATTTTCATTATCAAACTGGATTTACATTGGCAGTATAGTCGGAGCTCTGTCAAGGATGTTAATATTTCCGAGAAAGAAAATTACGGTTAGTGGAAGAGATCACAGGCGCTTTTAATAAAAGTAATTTATTTCTCAATTGGCTCAGTGTTGCCAAATAAAAAAAAAGTGACTTTTGTGGTGTACTTTACATTTTTTTCCGTTCAGAGACATTCGGCTCCGATTTCAAATTGGCTTGGGGGAGGTTCTCCATGCATTTAAAAATAACATCTATTTCTAAACACGCTTATTTGTAAAAATATTTTGAAAAGTAATATTTGACGTTTAACAAACAGCTGACACAGCATTTAACCAAATGAATTAAAAAAGGCGTTAGTGCAAACATTTGTGTAAACTTATCATTTTACACAATTTGTATACTTATGATATGACGTTGTATGAATTACCCTTTATATTTTTTGTGTAGTATTTCATAAGGTAAAATTTTTGACATTTCTTATAAAATAATTGATATATTTTTGGACCAACTAAAAAAAACTTAATTTTGACCATTTTTCCCACAAAATCATACTGGTCTAAATTTAGTAATATTTTAGGAAATACTTCAGAAAACTAAATTAGGCTCTCTCCGAAAATGTCGGAATTTTTTTTGTTCAAAGTGAAAGTCTAATTTTCATAACAAAACCAGAAGCACAATAAAATTCAACTGGAAATTTATTCCAAAACTTAAGTATACTATTTTCAACAAAAATGATTAAAGGGCAAAAATTGTTCAAGATTATATAAATGTGCACTCAGAAGATTCAATGTGATTCAAAGTGTGGAGGGAAATTCTCAATTTTGTATTCGGCTTTAACGGCAATAATTTGATTGAAAAAGATCCACCAGAGAAGCGTCGGAATTAAAAAAAAAAAAAAATGGACTCTTATGTAGCTAAAGCTGACGTTTATTTTTATCAAAACAACTCACTGAATTGATTTCAAAGACGTTGTATGTTGGAATATTAAAAAAGTAGATGAGGTAACACAACAGATTTATATCTATTAAGGTGTTTGATAAAATATCCCACGATATCATTATTTTCAAAATCAAAAAGCTTGAATTTCTGCATTCGTTCATGTCCTTTTTTAGGGTCGTATTCATTTATGTAGTTTTGTTAGTATATCGAATATTTCATAGAACGTGTATCTCCACTCCACCTATTTCCACATTTTCTGAAGTACCTCAGGAAAGCCATTTAGGACCTGTTATATTTTTATTTTGATATCTAATGATATTGAACTTGAACTGATCTTTTCTTAGTATAATTTGGAATTACAGGCAAGAGGATTACGAAACAATTTTCTTCTTCTGAAGATAAGTTTTTTAATCTGCCGTTTAAAGTCAACGATATTGACAATGATCCGTGAAAAAATAAAATAAGTTGATCCGAAGGTTATGTCATTTTAACAAGAAAGCCCCATTAAATTAAAACTGATCATGGGATGAAACCCACGCACCAATACTACCTCTAAAGCATACGAGACGAGACCTTATCTTTTGGACTGGAATTTACTGAGCTTTTAGTTGATCCTGGCAGAAAAAAAATTAAAAACAAAAATAATTGATTTTTAAATGTAAATATTAAGCCGTTTCTATGTTCAAAATATAGTTCTATATTTCTTCCACAAAAAAAAAAAAAACAAAAAGATGCTTCGAAGCGCCACCTAATGAAAATTTCAGAAGCTACCAAATTTAAACTTCGAAAAAAAACAGTTAATAATTATTTATAATTGATATTTGACAACTTAGTTGATAAAATATTTGATCATTGAGAATGTTGGAGACCGTTGTGAGCAAGAAAATTGATAAGTATCACTGAATGAATAGTAGCCCGTGGCGTAATGGTTAGTGCGTTGGACTGTTACGTCGAAGGTCTTGGGTTCAATTCCCAGCTTAAAAACAGAAATATTTTCCACGGGCTACTGCCTCTTGCGAGGAATTGACAAATCCTCCAAGATTAGTATCTCTTGTCATGAAAAAGTGCTTTTCACCCTAGCCGTTCGGATTCAGCAGGAAATTGTAGGTCCCCTCTATTCCTGTCGATAACTGGCACACAGGAATGATTGAGAGTTGTATGTCACTAGGCCCTGGTTCTACACGAGCTGTCGCGCCGACTATTTTTTTTTTTTTTCACTGAATAGGTGATAAATTTTTTAAAATTTGCTACCAAGTTTCAATATTTATCATCTTTGAATTGATAATTGGCAATCGTATTTTGGGTGATAAACAAGAACAAAAATTTAAAAATCTTCAATGTTTTTTTTTTTTTTTTTATACAGAATGAATTTTGATCAACTCTTGTTAACACATTTTCTTTTTTCAATTCCTTTATCGATAATGTTAAATCAAAAATGCTAACAATTTCACCATAACATCATCTTCATACAACCCACTCATCCACACTTTTTTTGTTCGTTCACTTTTTTGCTGGAGCATCAAATATGTACATATAATTTTTTTCAGGACTTATTCCTTGTAAAAGTTTTATAGAAGATGAATGATTTTCTTATTATTCAAATATGTCAGAGGCCAGAGAAAAAAAAATATACAAAACAAATATTTGAAATTTATGTGTGTGAAGTGGAGAATCTTGTCAGAAAAGTTTGAAGTTTTGTCGTCAGCGGCACTCAATAGCCACATAGTTATGCGGGTTAAGTTGAAGTTTGCTAAAGGAAAGTAAATGACAGAAAAAATATATTTTCGATTCGATGAACAATTCATAACTTATTTGCACTTGGAATTTTCTTATTCTTATTCTATGACAGAATTGGTAAATGTCATGATTTATCAATACATATAATAATAATTGAGAATCACGCGATAAAGTCGTTGTTGTCACCGTGCGTCTTTTTTTCTTGTGCAAAATTTGATTCAAAATGTTTTTTTTTTCTAATGGATTTCTTAGGAAAAAGGGTTGTACGAGTTGGGTTTTAGGAACTGTTGACTTTTCTGAATGACAGATTTAGTGCCGAAGTCGAAGAGTACAATTGAGATAAAATTGAAGCGATAAGATGTTGACCTATAGCCTTATTCTATGTAAAGAAATGATTTTGAAATTTTAAGGACTTGAGTATTTTTTTATATGTATTTGTAAAAAAGGGAAATAACGAAGAACAAAAGGGATAACTTTGGATGTTCACAAAAATAATATTTAAAGGTGGGAATGGTTTGAAAAGACTGCTAGAAGTTAGATAAAGTTCAATTGTAAATTATTTCAATCTTTGAATATCTAATTGTGTAAGCACTGTGATGGGCTTTTATTTTCCAATCGAAGTTTTAATCGCCAGTATCGTCAGGGTTGTTCTGAAGAAAATGCGAAACTTTAGAGGAAAAAGGTCTTTAGAAACTCATTGCAAAACTTAAAAGAAATTATATTCCAATTAATAGACGGTCTTCGGGATAATGTAACCGGAATTTTGATATTTGGCAAACGAGTGATTTACTCGTTTTCGGAAATCCTGGGAACGGGTATCTGGTTTCTGATGATCAGCATTCTGGTATTCTGTTATTCGGATATCAGATTTCCTTTCACTTTAAATTAAAATCTTAAACAAGTGTTACACCCCTGATGGCTCGCTCTATTTGGGAGGTACTAGGCCTCTGGGGGCACTGAATTCAGCAGGCTTTCGCTCTGGTAAATCAGTAGTTACTAAACCCCTGGTGGCAATGTTCAGCAGGTAAAATTTACCCTGGCAGCAATCAACACAGCAGACTTTCAATCTAGTAGATCAGTAGGTACTACCCTTCTGGTGACACTATGCATCAAATAATAAGACCTGAAACAGTAAGCTTTCGCTCGAATAGATCAGTAGGTACTACGCCCTTTGGCAGCAGATAATAAGACTCTGGCAGCACCTGACATAACAGGCTTTCGCTCAATCAGATCAGTAGGAACTACGGCCCTGGTGGTACTATTTAGGAGGTATTAGGCCACTGGTGGCACTCGATACAGCAGGCCTACGTTCTAGAAGGTAAGCAGGTACTATGCCCCTGGTGGCACTTTGCAGCAGATAATAGAACCCTGGCAGCACTTGACGCGGCAGGCTTTAGATCTATCAGATCAGTAGGAACTAAGGCCCTGGTAGCACTATTTAGGAGGTATTAGGCCACTGATGGCACTGGATACAGCAGTCTTACGTTCTAGAAGGTTAGCAGGTATTACGCCCCTGGTGGAACTATGCAGTAGATAATAGAACCCTGGCTGCATTCGACACAACTCTGATAGATCAGTTGGTAGTACACCCCTGGTGGCATCATTCAGCAGTTAATAGGAACCAGGAGCCCTCAAACACAACAGGCTTTCACTCTAGTAGATCAACAGCTACAGGAGTCTCTGGTGGAAATAAGGACTTATTAGTTAGGATAAACGAAAATATCAAACTGTTATGGTTTGTCGATAAAGACAATTCTCGTTGGCTGACACACCAAAGGGTGTATTTTAGGTTTCTGATATTCATTAAACCAGAAGGTTAATATATTTACAAAACTAAAAAAAAGATAGTGTTGTACAAAGCTTAGTTAAAAACACAGACCAAAAACCTTCAATTTATCAGTTGTAATTTCTGGTTATCATTTTAATAAACACAATTATTTCATAGGCAGATACGGGTGATTAAATTTTCAAACAAAATATTTGTTTCCAATTTTACTTACAGATGAAGTATTTTTGGATAAGTTTTTTCCTCTTGTACATACCTGAAAAGACACAAAGGAAAAAAATCATTGTATTATTTTTGTTTATGCACAAAATTAAAAAAAAAAATGAAAATCTATGATTTGTTGCAGAAGTTCCCAGAGAAAACTTCAATGACTGAGTAAAATTATAAATAAATCTTAATAAATAACAAAGAACCCAGGACCCAATAAAAATATCAAGATCCAGACGAACAATAAAGTAAAAAATAAATAATAAATATTATCTGTAAATAAATCTGAACTTCTTTAACTATCTTACATTTCATTTCATTCATTCACCGTATAATAATCCTGAATTAATTTAGATCACAAAAAAGTATCTAATATCAATAATCCCGAAAATGCAATTTGAAAGGACGAATTACATTTAACTAATAAATGTTTATCTCCACTTTGAAGAATTTTTTTCCTCGTTCTTTTATTAACAGATACCAAGTTTTTTTTGTTAGTCTTCCTTTCACACAAATAAATATATATAATATCCTTTTGTACATACATATATGTATGTGTAGATGTTGGTTGAGTCGGTATAGTTTGGAATGGGGATTTGGGGTACATTTTTATTACAGACACAAACCATTGGGTGTCGAGACTGTCTGTCAAGAAATTGTATAATAAAATGGTGAAAAGCAAGCAACTTATATAATATACCTATATATACTTTAGCCCCCCCAAAGGAAACCATAGAAATCACAAGCAAAAGAATATCCTTAGGGCTTACTTACTTACACTTATCGGCATTTGTTAAATTACAATTTCAGTCTCGAAGAAATGAAGAACCACTACGTTACGACCGACGACGTCGACGGCGGCGAAATTGTAACCCAAGTTCTTTAAGACGAAGGACGAAGGAGCATATATATACTATGTAGTATAGTAGGTACAGAGGGGAAAAAAATACTGGCAATGCTCTTTTCTTTTACAGTTAAAGTTAAGGTGGAGCAAATTTCATTTGCTATGATGCATAAATAAGACGTTGGAAATGAGAGAAGCAAACAAACAAAATAAAAAAAAAAAATAAAGGAAGAAAAAGGAATCCCGATTCTCGACAGGACTTCAAATGGCTTTCCTTAATTATTCCATATATCTCTTTACTATATTATAAAGAAGCAAGAGAAAAGACGAAGTGCGCGTCCAGGAACATTAAAAGGTGTTTTCTTTTAATGTTGGTGTGCAAAAGAAAATACTTTGAAAAGTTCATTTAAGGGTGATGGGCCGCAGTCATTTGGATGTTTTTTTTTTGTCTGCAGTCCAAGTCCAAGTTTGGGATTCAAAAAGGCATTGTTTTGAATAACAAATTAAGACAGGGCACTATATATATGTATAGTTTATGTAAGTAATTGGATAATAGGAGAATTGAAAACATCCTGAATAATATGATTTCCAAAGTTCGAAGAGGTTGAAAAAAGTTTACCTATTGAATTCTTTATATATACATTGAAATGTTAAGATTAAAGATTTTTACTGAGAACGGGAACAACACCAAGAAAAAAACTACATTTATCAATGGGAATATTTTCAGTCGAAAGAATAAGGTTCGACTGCCATGTTAGATTTTAAGGGTATTTAATACCATGGCTTTAGCCAAATTGACATTTTTCTTAACCTTTATAAAGCTATTGACAACTTTGTCGAGGAGAATTGATGAAATTTTTCATTAACTTAAGCATTTTTAGAGAACATTTTTCAAATTGGGATATTCGCCAAAAAAAATTTCAAGGTGAGATACATATTCGCAAAAAACGTTTACTATTTAAAAGGCCTGGTCAAATCCATAAGGGTCAACTAGTTTCACTAGTTGGTCATTGTTCAGCAATAGAATTTTTAAAACATTATCAATGTCGAAGAGATTCAAAGAACTTGATTTGTGGGATATTCGATAATAAGATCGAATACGTATCTTCAAAAAAAAGATTCCACTTGCTTGTGATTTGTTTAAAATGCTGTGCTAACTTAAAAATTCTCCATTAGTACTGAAAATCCTAAAAATTCATAAAAAAAAAAACAAAACAATTGCTGACCATTTATTAAAACTAATAATGGATATTTTGTAACCTTTCAGATGATGCACATTTTTAACTGTTAAGTTAATGAGGTGCTCAAAAAAAATTTTACGGACTTTTGAAATGCACATAATTTTCTGAACAATTTCTAAAAAAAAAAAAAACTAGTTGAAATTTCATGAGGAACTTTCAAATGGTATATTTTTTTTCGAATATCCCACAATTTAAGTGTTAACAATCCAAATGACATTGAAAAATAAAAAAAAAATTATATCTGACGAATAACTAAAACTAGTTGATCTTTTAGATGGCATTATTTTTTTTTTTTTTTTTACGAATATCCCACATTTGGGGTACTTAGACCCCAGAGCCAAGGAGTGCTTATTTCCTGTGGTTTTTCTAAAATATAGAATTAATAGTAGGAAATTAAATCTTAAAAACTTAACTATTTCATTTCTAACAACTACCATTTTGCTTCTTAAACTTAAATCATAAATAGTTGTTTTGTTATAATTATTTTTGCTAACATAATTTTTTTAATTTAAAATTGATTTTATATTTAAGTGTGACTGAACGATTAAAAACTAAGGTATATGAAAATTGTAATTTTTACGTCCCCTCACCACGCCCACATTTTTTTTAATTTGAATTTTCTTCTTATTTAACTTTTATAAATCTAAAGCTAAAATCTGGGATTATACTGTCTTGAATGAAACCTTTAATACTTTTGGGAATCCACCCACTGCCACGCCCAATTTTCTTATATCTGAGTATTATTTAATGTTTTAATTTATTAAGTGAAGGGCACCTATAAAATCTTAAGCATAATATTTATACATTTTTGTACGAGTCCGTTTACTGATGTCTACTGCGACATCGACTTTTACTTATATTTCACTTTATTCATTTGAAGTTTCCAATTTTCTTTAAATGTCTTCGTTTCCTTATTTAATCATACGATAATAAGCTAATTAGCTGCTATTATACGGGCTCTGTATATTTTAAGTTGAAATCGAAAGCTTATTTCTTAAAAGTCGAAATTGAAATGCAATAAAAATCTGCAACAACTAATTTGACAAAAATTGTTGAATAATTTATTATGAGAGTTGCATTTCTATTTGTAGTTAAAAAAAAAATTTATTCGGGGAAATAGCTTTTTTAACGTTCTTTTTTATTAAGGGTTGCAAGACAAGACATGCAATTGTTTGGTCCCTAAACAAATATTTATTTAAAACAGGCATTGTTTTTTATGAAATAGGGCGATACAACGTTTACCAGGCTCCGCTAGTATACAATGTTTCGTTTTATTTACACACTTGAGTTTATTCAACCATCTTCTATAAACTGTAAATATTCAGTTTTCACTCAAATTGCTATATTTTATAATATTTATTTGGACCATTTCTTGATTACAGTAGATTTATGAAAAAAATATTAATACATCAACAAACAATTTTCCATAAATACCGTTTAAAAGAGATTTTTCCAATTATTTTAAATATCAATTTTTCCTTCTTTATATGAACAAGAGAAAATGCCAAAATGAAATGCATAACAACAACAACAACACCGCATACCATTTTGTGTAAAAAAAATATTCTTACTCTCTAGCGTTTTTTTTTGTATTTATTTTTGAAATAACGAAATTGGAAAAAATATATATTTTACAATAAACAAATGCCAATATGACGTATGGACTTACAAAAACATCATATGTATATTGAGTTTTGTTTTTATTTTATTAAAAAATAAAAAAAAAAATAAATAAAATAAAAAACAAGCAAAGTAAATGGCAGAGATATTCATTTGCAATGATTTTAATATTTATTTATATTTTTTTATTAACAAAAAAAAAAATAAATAAAATAATTTACACAGGAAATTCAAATATTGGTTGAAATTTTCTCTATATTCGGGGTTTTTGCCAGCATAAGTTAAAAACATATTTTTTTGTTTCCTGCAATTTAGGGGGGATGTGGAGTCATTTGGGGTTTTTTGGTCAGAGCAAAGGAGGAAAGGACATGCAATGCATGTTCAATTTGTGGCATGCATTGACTGTCAAACAGGAAATTGCTAACTTCTTGCTACAGGATGGTCATCATCATCACAAAGGATATACATATACAGATGCAGACTATTTTAAATGTATATATAGCTATGTAGATACATGGGCATTCACATTGTATACCATCGAATCGAATCGAGTATTGGCAGGACTCATACCAATATTGGATATCATCAACACTGCTAGGGGATATTTTTTGAATCGTTATAATGAGGATTTCGAATTAATAATGTCGGAAATATGCTTTGAAGAAGGATATTGAAAAATATAGTATCATAATAACTGATTTACCAACCAATTCATTAGGATGATTTTTGAGGAATACGACCATTCATTGGGAGAATATTAAATTTTTGCTTATATTGTATTGTATTGTACACATAAATGAGCTTCAATGACTTTTTGAGTAATTGACTAAAATGATATACAATTGTGGAAAACTTTTGGTATACTTAGAATATTTTTATAGGAGGGAGAAATTCAAAACAAAGATTTTGGCATATCTCCACGGAATTTGAATCCGTCGTTTTTAGAGAGATATTTGTATGTATGCGTGTACGTACGTCGAGAACGAATTGATATATCGACTTCGAATAAATTTTATTTTACAGATAATTACATCGTAAAGTGCAGAAAAAGTTTTCAAACAAATTCAATTCAACTTCAAAAAGTTGTAATGGTTGTTTCGAATATTTTGAGAACAAGAATTGTCTATCGACTTCAGGTTAATTTTATTTTACATAAAAAAAACATGCTAAAATTTTCCGAGAAACGTTTTTCGGTTCTATAATATGTATTTTTTGAAAAAAAAAAAACAAGTTTCGAAGAATTTTATTCTATACAGTGACGTAGTCAATAACTGATAAAGTTTGTAGAATTATTAAATTGAAATTTTTCTTTTAATCAACAAATTTTCAAACTAAAACAACTAAAAATAAAATGCACGACTGAGTCGCACGAACTTGCTCTTATGGGCGATCACACTAATTTTAAAAAAATAAGTTGTTAGTTATTGTAGCCTATATTTTATGCCACCTGCCAAAAATATAGCCTAGTTTAAGGAAGTATTATGTGAGTACATAAATATGAACAATATAAAACCATGCTGGCTTGCATTTCGCACAAATGCATACAAACTACAGTTTAAACTGGAAAAATGTTAAAAAATCAATAAAATTGGAAATAAATTGATTAAAAAAATATCTGAAATTGATTTCACAACAAAACAATGTACATAGGTACACCAAGTGATTTCTTACACAAATCTCAATTTATGAGAAAAAAATTTTAAAAATCGTTGAAGCGGTTTTTTAAAAAATTATTTTTTATATTATATTTTGAATATATTTTTAGGAAAAAAATTAGTACGCCAATTTTTAGTACTTATTTATGCGGAGTTAAAAAATTAATTTAAAAAAAAAAATCATCCACACATTTCCAAAAAATTATTTTGAATTTTTTTTTTTTTAATCCAAAATTAAATTTTTTGAAAATTTCGCTAGCTTTTGTGTAAAAAATTCCATTAAAATTAGTTCAACAGATAATGAGATAGTCGAAAACCCAATGTTTCTATGAGAGGTACCATTTTTAAACTATAGATGCAATTTTGTTTCCAATAATAATAGTAGATCGTTCAGATATTAGTTCACACAAAATTTTAATCAAAATCGTAGAAGCCGTTTTTTGAGAAAAATGAGATTTTTAATACCGGTGTTTAAATATTTGTATGGGAGATACCATTACTTTTGGTTATATGAAAAAATTTTATTTAAAATCTGCTAGATAATGTCAAAAAACTGCTGGATGCTAAGTTTAATAAAAATCGACCAAGTCGTTTTCTCAAAAAAGAAAAAAAAAATTTGAAACTTTTTTTATAAATCAAAAAAAAAAATGTTTTGAAAATTTTGGTACACAATATTTTTTAAATTATTGTAAACAGTCTCTATAAAAGATTTGATCGAAATCAGTTGAACCGTTTTTGAGAAAATCGAAAATCAAAAAAATGGTTCTATGGGAGGTACCAACCATTTATAACCATTTTTCGAAAATATCACATATCATTTAGGCTGTGGGTACGTTTTTGAAAAAAAAAAATAAGATTTTCGTAATTTGGTAAAAACAAAATTGTACAGCAGGTACCTACCTTAATTTTTTTCATAAAAAAAAATAAAAAAAACGTGTGAGGGGAATGTAATTTATAAATTTCAACACTTATTTTTAGAAATACTTTTCCACATATCTTCTTTTGCATTAAAAACGTTCCCACTTGTTCACAGCGGCAATAGATGCAAACGTTAATAAAGAAAACAACAAAATTGCAACATTGTAGCTCATCAAAGTATGTGTGTGGTGCATGGCACCAAATGACACTGCTTGTGAACAAATGCATAACGGATTTTATTTTTGCAGCCTTACTAACTTACTTTGCTTGAATAACTATTTTTTATTTTTGCCCTTGTTTGGACAACACCCTTAGACGGACAAGAGTGTTGCGACAGTCACTCTCCGCCTAAGGGAGGTTTCACTGTATTACATATTTTGCGATCCGGTGCTCCTTTTTTTTACTTCATTTAAAAAAAAATTTGAAGTAATTTTTTTTTAATAAACAAAACAGAAATCAAAGACAAAAACCAATTACATATTTTAGTAGTTTTGACTTTTCCACATCTTGATATTCAAATTCGTTTTTCAATTACTGCTTCGACCTTTTGAATTTAAATTTCAAACTTTAGTATTTCTCTAGTTTTAGGTAATTTTCCTTCTATTTTTCAGTGTTCCTACTTTACCTAATAGATCTGCCTAAGAGATTTTTTTTTTAAACTCGTCGGTCGGTTTAAGATAACTCAAATGGAAGGAAATTGTTTTTTTTTTTTTAGCTCTTAAAATAACAGTAGATAAATACCTACCTATGTATGGCATAGAAATACATATACCTATAAACAGAATAACAATCAGCTCTCCCTTAGGTCTATAACCTACAAAGTTTTCTTTAGGAGTTAAAAAGCTGTCAGATATCAACAAAAAAAGGTGGAAGCCAAAGTTTTAATTCATAAGGTATTTTTATTTTGGAAATCCAAATGGCAAAAAGGTATGTTTGTATACTTTTTCTAGGTAGATACACATTAACACCTTAAACAATTTTATAGGAAAGGGAAAGAAACTTTTTTAATAAAATATGATATTTTTTTGTTGAACTGTTAGCCCCAACTTATCTCTCTAAATCATAATCGACTTTGCAGAGAGCTTTGTGTTGAAATTAATTTTCATCTTTATTTTCAATAAAAATTAAATTTTCAATGAAAACATTTAAAATCCAATTACCTATTCATTTTCACAATTTAAACAGTTTCCACATGGCTCTGTAAAATGTCACCGAACGAAAAAAAAGTTCTTCTTTAAAGAAAGACGACAAAAAAAAATCCATTAAAGAAAACATCAGAGCAATTTATTCGACAGTAAATTCCACTTCAGTCAGCCTGTAACATGCAAACAAACAAAAGAGAGAAAAAATGAGACCACTGAATCCAGAGTAAAAAAAAAAAGAATTGAACTTTTCAACTTCAATTGCTTCCAAAATACCCAGGGATTTATATTTCGTTGCATCGTCATAATCATCATCATCGGCCAAACTGTCGATTTCCACACCTGGTTTTACCAATCTCCAAACGAATCAAACTGACTGACATAAAAAAAAAAAAAAAAAAAATACCACCATACCTACAAAAACTTTACCACACCACAATCAATACTTTGTGAGAGCAGCTGTTCTCTGGCAGAGAGATAAACATCCATCCAACTTCAACATCCATTCATACACAATTTTGCCACTCTAAAGCGCACTCACACTTTCCATGCTGCTTTCCGCCCTGCCCAACCCTTGTGCCCCTTTGCCAGCTTTACTCCTGCCATTGTATTCATAATGGAAACAAAGGCATCTGTGTAAACAAGCCCAAAGGGCATCAGCAACAACGGTACCCGAGTACTATAGTACGATACGAAGTGAAATTATTGCCGCAAGGCAACACGAGATACCTAGATCGTAGTCGTAGTCGTTATTGTCGTCAGCGTCAGCGTCGCGTCGGTCGTCAGGCGCTTAGCATTTGTGACTGCAATCTCTAAGATAAGCCCCAACCCCCATCATAGACACATTCAGAGATCGCAGGGTATAGCGGCTTAAACTGCAAATGGGCCAAATGTTTAAACACCCTGAAGGGTTTTTTTTTTTTACTATATACCCGCCCAACCCCCTTCTCAGTTGTCCTTCTGTTAGGCGAAGTGGATGTCAATTCAACGACGATTGCATTGTTTCAAAATTTAACGAAAAATGACAAAGACCACCGAAAATATATACGAACGAGTCAACAACAAAACTCGCTTTAACAAATTTCAGGACTTCGTACATTTTGAATTTTGGCAGTCCAACTTTTGGAGGAATAACTTGATACGACTGCGACACTGAGTACTAATTGGGTACTCGACAAGGCACACGTGGGGTACTTTCAATTAACCCAAACCCACAATATAAATTAAATCATAACAACCATCATCCAGGCCAAACGGTAGCAGCAGAAAGAGCTGGAGTCGACTTTCCAGTCATGATGATTGAACACCATAGGAACTCAGCCAGAAAAATGCGAAATTTTTATCAACAAACAAACAATTAATATAAGCAGAAATTTCATTTTGTTTTTTTGTCTTTGTTTTTTTGGTTTGGGTTGAGAGTTCAAAAATAACAGGGACACACAACACACAGGTACAATTCCTGTGCTATGCCTTTTGTTGGTCGATTTAATTTTTTTTTTTTTTTTTTATTTCTGACAAAAATATTTTTCACGCAAGAAAAAAGGTAAACGACTACAATAACTGTGCAAATTGTTTCCTGTTTTGCATATATATACGACCCATGAGAGAACACAGGAAGTTCTGATGGCAGGAGACGCGCTATTGCCAGCTCTTGTGGAACTTCCTTTCATTTAAAAGTCCTTCTCACATTAAAAAAAATCAAATAAAAACATACAATTTAATTTCACAGTTCTTAAAGTGTACCTTTGGATATTTATAAATTCCTTATTATAAAATTTAAATTAGTTTAAAATTTCCATTTCCAATTTAATGCTTGCTAAAAAAAAAACGAACAATTTTAACCTTATTTAATTCTCTACCTACCTACCTATGTTCCTTTAAGAAATATCACTTAAAATAAGATTCACATTGATGCTAAAAAAAAAAAATGACCCTCAAGGGACCGGGCAGAATTAACTTTTAAGGGAATGAATTTTCAATGTCAAGATAAATCAACGAAAGGACTGGCGATGGCAATGGCGGAAGAGACCAAACAAAAATATTGGATGCTTTAGGCAATGCTGGAACTTTTAACAAATTTTTGTCAACATACCTTTTAAATAAAATTAGATTTAACTTTATGAACACAAATGATAATTACAAAAAATAAATAAATGATTTCTTTTGGAATCTAAAAGTCAGAAACCAACAATAAGATATTTTTTTTTATGAAATTTCATTAAATCGGTAAAATAATTTTATAATGTTTAACCCAACATTGATTTTATTTGAAATTACGATCATATAGCGGAGTCCGTTGGTCTGAAACCTAAACGGTTGGGCCGATTTTCTATAAATTTGGTATCTAACATCTTTAGTGTGTTCCCCCACACGTTTTTTTTTTTCATTTCCTTTTTAGGACCAAAAATAACGGTAGGTAGATAACTGCTGTACAATTTTTTTTTTGCAAATAATGAAAATCTCATTTATGTCAAAAACGTGCTGAGAACTTTTTTTAAAAAAGTTTAGTCATTTTTTTTTTACAAAAAGGCTACCATTTTATAAAAAAAAATTCGGAAAATGGTTATAAATGGTACCTTCCATAGAACAATTTTTTTGATTTTCGATTTTCTCAAAAACAGCGAAATTGATTTTGACCAATTTTTTTTATAGAAAATCTTTCAAAAAATAATTTTTTTTTTGGATTAAATTTTTTTTTTGAGAATTTAATCTTAGTCGATTTTAATTAAATTTGGCATTTAGCATTTTTCTTATGACCAAAAATAACGGTACCTGCCATAAAAGTGTTTAAAAACCGGTATGGAAAAATAAAGGGTCATTAATTTCGTGGTTTCAAGTTGGTAGCGCTGGCATTTAACACCTGTCAAACTCAGCTGTCATTTGAAGTGTCATAACATTAGTTGAATGTTTGCCATTTACGATAAGGGATCGCTTGACAATCGAATAACGCATTAAAATTATTAAAACTTACTACAAAATTGGTGATTCAAACGTAGCCACTTTTCGAGCATTACGCGATGATTATTATGGTCGTCATAATAGACCGACTACGCAAGCAATCGGTAAAATTGTGAAGAAATTTGAAGAGAGTGCAAGCGTTACTGATGTCGTAAGGCATGTGCATCATCGTAATGCACGCTCATTCGAAAATATTACTGCTGGAAGTGCAAGTGTTCCTGATGATTCGAATTTATCGATTTCCCGGCGTTTGTAGCAATTAAGCGATTTATTCTGGCCGGCGGCGATTGAAGATCATGAGTTGGACAATATGTGGTTCCAACAAGAAGTGGCAACATGCCACACAACACGACCAATTATGATGAATTAGATTTTTGTCTGTGGGGCTACGCAAAAGACCGTGTTTACACGAATAATCCCCGAACTGTAGACGCATTATCAACCAACATTACTCAAGTTATGTCCGAGATACCGCCCGAAATTGCGAAAAAGTGGATAAAAATTACCTTAAAAGAATCACATGCTGCGAATCTTTCCGAGGCGGTCATTTGAATTATATTGTTTTTCACACTTAATGGCAAAGTCCGAACTTTATAATGAAATAAAATGTTCATCAAAAATGTATTGCTGTGTGTTTTATTTACCTTTGCTTGCCAAGCCAAAAAATGAATGACCCGTTACCATTTTTCTCAAAACGGCTGATAAAAATGGTAGGTGTCTCCCAGAACCTTTTTTTTGGTTTTCGACTATCTTATTATCTCTTTAACTGATTTTATACAAGAGATAAATTTAAATAATATTGCATACCAAAATTTTCATAAATAACAAATTTTGGATTAAAAAAAAAAAAATTCAAAATTATTTTTTGAAAATTAGATATGTATGTATTTCAAAAATGGGTAATTGATTTTTTTGTAATAAATTTTAAACTCCGCATAAATAAATACTAAAAAAATGATTGCCAATTTTTTTTATGTATATGAAAAACCGCTCCAACGATTTTTAAAATGTTCTATAAATTGAGATTTGTTTAAGAAATCAGATGGTGTACTTCGCGTTGATGTCAAAAAAATTTCAGAGATTGTTTAATCATTTTATTTCTAATTATGTTGATTTTTTAACAATTTTTCAGTATAAATTCTAAGTTCCATGCATATTGTGCAACACGGTACTATTGTTCAATTGTACGTACTCACATAAGCCTACCTTAAACTGAACTACCTTTTTGGCAGGTGGCATAAAATATAGACTTCCAGAACTAATTTATTTCTTTTATCATATGAAATTTTTTTTTTTTTAATTTTAATACTTTAAACCCACAGCGTGATCGTACATTTAAGCAAGGTCGTGCAATCCTGTCGTGCATTTTATTTTCTTATGAAATTTCACAACATTTGTAAGATATTTTCAGAATAGGTACGTTTATCTTTTTTTTTTTTAAATCGAAATAAAAAAAATGTTTAAATTTTTCATAAAATAAAATTCGAGCATAGTTGGCAACCATAGGAGTAAACACTCCACAAGGGTTGTTTTCTGTCTAGAACCGTATACTGGGTGGGATATGGAAAACAAAAAAAAAATTGTCAAAAAGTCATTATATTTTCGCCTTGTATAGAGATACATCCTTATTTTTATTTATTTTTTTTGCAGGCTTTTTCGCATGCTTTGGAAAATAACACAGACGACAATATTGTTTGACTTTGTGCCAAAGACTGAAAAGCAAATTCACAACACAACGCCGCAGCTATCATCCGTCGTAGTCGTCGTCGTCCAACAATCACCAACCAAACCAACCAGCCGGGTGGGCCTGTTTTTGAACGATGAAAGGCAAATTAATTAAGTGACATAAATTTCACTTATTTTAAGGAGTAAATAACTATCAGATACACCATCATCAGTCTCGGCCAGAGATAGAATGAATACTCCATAAAGACCATTGAAAGACATAAAAGCCTATGTCTAATGTATATGATGGGCGGAGGAGGGAAGTGCGTTGAAGTTTGGGTGCCAAGATTTTCTAATGGAAAATCCATTTTCATATAAAGTCAGCGCAGCAACGATGCGAATGAAAAACAAAAGCATCACGTACTCAAAGATATTTAAGTACATACATACATAATTCGTACACTTTGATAGGTTCTTTGGTTTTTGATGGTTTTTCGATGGAATGAGAAAAAAACTATTAGGCTTTTTGAAGTGCCGTTCAGATTCAGATTCCGTTTCTTTATTTATTTTTTGTTTGTATTTTTTCGTATAGAAACTTTTCCTGATGAATGTGCGTGCCAATTTATAAAAAAGATGAAGGCAAGATTATTGAAGGAAACTGCGTTAAGTTGGGTTGGAAAAAGTTTTTAAAGGCACTTTATTCCAACCACAGTGATGGAATTGCTTGAACAACTTAAGGAACTTTTTCAAGTGTTCTTTATTAATTGAATAAATGAGAGGGACTTTCGTTAAAATTTGGAAATGTTGTTAATTCTTTACACCACTTCAAAGTTATTTAATTAGGGAAATAGATGCAGTCATAAACTTTGAAGAAAGCTTTAAAGAGACGATCAGAGTTAGTTTACGTATGGTTGTAAAAGTTTATTAAAAAAAAAAAAAAAACTACTCCGTATAAGGAACTTGTGTTTTTGTTGAAGATATCTTTTTTTCCTTAAGGCTGAGTATTAAGGACCTAAGTTTAAGTGTTTAATTAATAATTTTCAAACTTTTCTACCTTTGCTTAAACAGTTACATATATGTGCATTATAAGGCGTTCAAGGAAAACAACTAGGAAAGCTCCTTAAAAAAATTCATGACTGGACATGAAAAGCGGTGCCATTTTTTTAGCGTGACGTTAGCACTGCCATTTTCGATTTTCAAAAAAAAAAAAGGTGTGCTGTATTGTGCCGGCATGTGCCGTTAGTATTTTTTTTTTTTTTAAATTCGCAAAGTTGCAAATTTTACGAATAAATTTCTTTGCAAAATTTTGAATTTCAAAATAATTAAAGTTGTGCTGTATAATGCTTAAATTGTGCCGGCATGTGCCGTAAATATTTTTTTTTAATTCGCCAATTTTGCAAAAAAAAATTATTCGTAAAATTTGCAAGTTTGCGAATTTAAAAAAAAATATTTACAGCAACTACCAGCACAAGTTGAGCACAATACAGCAAAAAATGATAGTAAGAACTGAAGAGATAAAAAAAATCGCATATTTGCAGCTTTCACGATTGAATGCAAATGTTGCAAAGCATCTCAGCGTGAAGTTAGCACCGCCATTTTCGATTTTCAAAAAAGAAAGTTGTATTATGCGCAACTTGTACCGGCATGTGCCGGAAATATTTTTTTTTAAATTCGCTAATTTGCAAAAAAATGTATTCGTAAAATTTGCAACTTTACGAATTAAAAAAAAAATATTTACGGCACCTGCCGGCATAAGTTGAGCACAATACAGCACAATTGAAAATCGAAAATGGTGGTGCTAACTTCACGCACATGAGGTATTACCCTTAATGATGCCTAAAACATTTTAATATTAGCTTAGAAAAAATTCAATCAAAATCGTAGGAGTCGTTTTCGAAAAAAAATAAAATTTTTCACTTTGATTTTTCAACACTTTTATGGAAGGTATCGAAAGTTTTGGTAATTTTTGTTTACGATTTGCTAGACAATGCTAAAAAACCAATTGGTTCAAAGTTTGATAAAAATCGACCAAATCGTTTTCAAATTATTAAGTTAAAAAAAAAAAAATTAATTTGAAAATTTTGGTAACAATATAATTAATTTTTAAACATTCTCCAGAAAGAAAATGTGTGATCACACTGTGGTTTTTAAAGTCTAATAGTTTAGATCTATTCATCTGATTTTAAAAGAAATACATTAGTTATGGGATCATATATTTTCTGCCGCTTGCCAGAAACGTAGTTTATTAAGCTCGTATTAAGTGAGTACATAAATATGAAAAATATAGCACAGTATTGCACAAATGCATGAAGCTTAGACTGAAAAATTGCTAAAAAATCAATATAATTAGAAATAAATTAGAAATTAACAATTTCTGAAATTGTTTTGACACCAACATCTGATTTTTGATTTCTTACACAAATCTTAAATTATAGGAAAAAAAAATTAAAAATCGTTGGAGCGGTTTTTAAAAAAAATTGTTTATATATATCTATATAATTTTGAAAATATTTTTAAGAAAAAAAATGGTACGCTATTTTTTAGTATGTATTAATGGAGTTTAAAAATTTATTTAAAAAAAAATTCATCTACCCATTTTCGAAATATCGAATGAAAAATGAGATTTTCCTCATCAGTTTTTAAAACTTGTATGGAAGGTAACGTTATTTTTGGTCATACGAATAATTTTTATTTAAAATCTGCTAGATAATGTTAAAAAAAACTGCTAAATTCCAAGTTTAATAAAAGTCGATAAAGTCATTTTCGAATTATTAAGTTCTCAAAAAAAAAAAAAAATTCTAGTCTTTTTTTTTAAATTAAAAAAAAAATGGAAATTTTTGTATAAGTACATTACTTTTAAAACTTTTTTTAAAAGATTTTCTATAAAAAAAAATTGGTCAAAATTACTTGAGTCGTTTTAGAGAAAATCGAAAAAATGGTTTTAAGGGAGCTACCATTTCCGATTTTTTTTTTTTATAAAATGGAAGCTTTTTTGTAAGAAAAATTACTGAATTTTTTAAAAACAGTTTTGGGCACTTTTTGGAGCAAAATAAGATTTTTGTTAATTATTACAAAAGATAATGAAAATCTTATTTTACTCCAAAACGTGCCCAAAACTTTTTTTTTTTAAATCAGTAATTTTGTTTACAAAAAAAAAAAATCGGAAAATGGTTATAAATGGTACCCCATCATAAATAAAATATAAAAAAAGTGTGGGGGAATGTCCAAAAATCGCTTGTTACGTACCAACTTTAAAGAAAATCAATCCATCCGTTTATAGGCTGTTGCCGAACGGACAGACAAACAGCCGGATAGACGCACCCCTACTTTTATAAACAGGGGGAAATAGACCTGCCATCCATATGATTTTTTTCTCGTCTTGACTCAACCTACACGCCCCAGCTTTTTGTCGCATCTTATTGCATATAAACACCTTATATATTCGAAATTATCAAAAACATTGTAACTATTTCCAACAGTAAGCGAGTTCAAATGATACGAAACTTGGAGTATAATTTTTCAATTTATACCAACAAGATTTTCAAAGAAAAACTTAATTCTATTAATTGATATTAATATTATTTCGAGGGCTCTATATTCCTATATTTCATATAGGTACTGAATTTTGAAAAAGTTGAAAAGTTAGTTAGTAGCTGATTTCAACTCCATATGGAGATAAATCTACTTAATCAAGAACTATTAAAAATAATCTGAATTAATTAATTAATAAATTGATAAAAAAAGAGAATTCGATGAGTTCTCTCTGAAACGGAACACTCATTTGTATATATACATACATAATGTGATTAAATATGTGTTTAATTGAGTAATTATGTCGGCTTCCATTGATCAATATTTAATTTGTGTTTTTTAATCATCCATACTAATGCGCATTTTAATGCTGCATAAAAACCAATGAACTATCTTTAATGAAAAGAAAATACTTAATTAATAAAGTTAAGTTATACCAAAAATGTCTGTATAGATTATTCACAAACAAAATGAAAACATCACGCAAAAGCGGCACTGCGCTCGCTTACTGTGATAAAATCCATGAATTATTCACAAGAATAAAATAATAAAAAAAAAAAAATTAACGGAAAGACATCCATTTTCAGAAGTAAGTAAATGTATATGTATCTTGTACGAGTGTTCCCCAAAAAGAAACATAACGGGGCCATTGGCAGACCCCGTATCATCAGCCAACAAGAATAACCACAGAACCGGAAAGAGAGAGAGAAAGAGCACACAGGAGAATTTTATGCAAATTTGTATTAATCTTCGCGTGGGATTACTTCACTTAATTAACACATCCCCCCTGATGATGGAAGCAACACTATATATACATACATGCACTACTAAGCAAATGTCCGTCTGTTTTCATTTACATATCCCGCAAGATTCAAACATAAACAGGACTGGTGATGTATTCCGCGCTGCGAGCCACCATGGCAGCTGTGTCGCCACAGTTGTATGTCTTAACATTTTCAATGTGGTTTGTAGGGTTACCGATGTGTGATTTTTAAATCGGATTGACTTAATATTTTCAAAGTTTAAATTTTTTTTTCAGTGAGGATTTATTTATTTATAGTCAAGCAATTAAAAACCTTTGACTCCGGAAAAATCGCCGTAAAGGTGGTCTTCTTAAGAAACTGTAAAAAATTCCAATCGATATGAGCGCTGCTAACAATTGTACAGGGGGTTAAAGGCCCCCAAACTGGGTTTTCGGGAATATCTCTCTAATTGTCACTTGCACAGAAAAAATTTTAAGAACAAATTTATAGCTTTAAAGATTTCCTACAAAAAATATATTTACACTTTTCTTCATAAAATTTACCGTTCTGTTTTTAAGTCTAATATTACAGAACTATTAAGCTAACAACACTGGAAAATAATTGCTATTTGTGATAGCAAGTAATTTCCTCAACATAAATATCAACACGATTCTTCAGCAAAATTTCATAACGATGTCTTTGGATTTTTGGAATACTTTTCGGTAAAAAAAAATAAATTCGGAAACGAATTCAAAAAGTTTCAGTATCAAATGATTTAAAAACAACTTTTTTTACATTCCAAAAACTCGTTGATGTAATTATTTCCAGGGTTTAAATAATTTATTTTGTTGAATCTATTCAAAAAAAAAGTCAACGGCAACCCTGTTGTCTTGTACCTACAGGGAAAATCATCTCAACCCTATATCCACCCCCATCGTCCACACCGCGCTCCAGATTGGCCATCAAATGTAATTACATCTGCGGTTTTTTTTTAATTTAGTTATTTTTTTTTCATTTACTTCGATTAGTTTTGAGAGAACTATATAACCCAAGGGATGAAGGACGTGCGACACAACACTGTGTACAACGTTGGTCGTCGGGGAACTTAAATAAATTTAATTAAAGCTCTATAGCGTTTCTCGCGTTAAGATTTATTATTTTCCATAAAAAAAAAAAATAATAATATGGAACGATCCACCGGATAAAGTTCGTTTATGAAGCGACAATGATTTACTTTTTAAAAGCGGATTACCGCCAACCAGCTGAGGCTTAATATGACACAAATTTTATCACTTGTACTAAATTCATCATAAAATAACATAAACTTTTTTTTTCTTATTTTTATTGCTCCGATTGTAAAATGAAGAATGAATAAAAAAAATAAGTACAAGAAGAAAAAAATAAAAATAAATATGTATGTAATGGTATAGAAGTTGCATGTGGGAGGTGTCCGTCGCATATGAAATTGTTGCACGACTATATCTACCACGGGTTGTTTTGTTATACGTACCTACTGGACTCATCATAATGCGGCAGGCAGTGTTTTACAATGCAGATGAGGTAATCTGGATTAAATTATTTTATTTCCCTTTTTATTTTTTTTCGTTGTTGTTGCTTTTCGTAGGGAATTTTTTTTTTTGATTGTCTAAAAGGTATGCAAATTCATTTTTTGAACGTTTTTTTTTTTCGTTTGCGAAAAGCTAAGCTGATGGGCGCACGCTTGTGATCAAAATGATTTTATAGTGCTCTTTCTGCTCGTACAATTTCAAGCTATTTTCCATGTTAAACGAGGACATTCGCAGGATTATGTAATAACGTTTATTTATTTTTTATTAAGGATTTTTCATGAAATTTTTTCTATACAATTGAATTTTATTGACTTAATTTTTCATTGCAATGGAGAGTTATGTTGTAGAATAGAATTGAAATGCTTTTTGTTAAGAGAAGGAAAAAAAAATAAAACCAAATTAATGAAATCCCCTTTAAAATCTTAAAGTTTTATTTTATCGGATTTTTAAATAGAAACTAAAAGGTCGACAGGATTTTTTACCTTTAATGGAATAGGTTTTAAAGTTAATACCGTAACACATCGAATAATATTTTTTTTGGAGAAAAGGGCACACAAAATACCAAGAAAAACCTTTTACTTGCTCTATAGAGCAAGTATTGGTTTGGTTTGATTTTTTAATCAAAATTACTATGATGAAGAATTCTGAAAAAAAGTGCGTTTCGTCATACCGTTCATCGATCTGTGCGTCTATGTGTCTTCTATTTGAGCTAGAGCCTAAACAGGTAGACCGATTTGTCTGTAATTCCCAGGAATTCTTGTTTAAGCTCATGTAACGGGTAGAGCTGTCATACATTTTTTTTTTTCATTTTCGACAACGGCTCCAGCGTATTTGATTAAACTTTATGTTGATTGCAACAATATTGCGTTTAAGCTTTTTATAAAAAAAAAAAAAACTATGGTTTAAAGATTTTTGGAAAAAATTGTCTTATTTATAGGTTTTAATGTTAATCTCGTTTATAACAAGACTGATTTTGTTACAATTTTGGATTCTGGTTTTTCATAGTAATACCAAAAATATTGGCGCAAAATTTTAAACGATTTAGTACGATGTTAAAGTCATTTTATCATACTAAAAATGCATTAACATCGTACTAAATCGTTTAAAATTTTGCGCTATTGTATTTAAAAATTTTACAAATAATTTTTTTATAAAAAGAAAAAATAAATTTTTTGATTTTTGTGTCTTAATTTTTTTTTGTACTTTTGATTTTTTTCAAACTTTACTTCTAACGATAATCATAACGTCTTGAGACTAGAAAAAATTAATAACTTATGTTTGCACTTTAGACCGAAAAGTATCTGGCTTTTAAATAACAAGCTTCTACCAGAAAATTTGGTCGTTACCAATCAATAAACTATCAGCAACTTTAACAGTACCTATCATGCATTTTTGAATGTTCCGATGGTTTAGCTTGATTAATATTTGTCGAAATTTGGCTGCAGATATCCCGAACACCACAAAGAAGAGGAAATACTGTGAGGAACCTTGGTTCCAGAAAGCAAAAAGCCTTTCCCGATATAGACTTTTAAAGTTTCTTAAGATATTCTATGGCACCACCATTTATGGTAATATTGCTAATATAATAAGGCATGGGACCCGACATTCTACATTTTACACTGCAACGAAACAGAACAGTGTTTTGAAGATTCATCTATACAGAACCCATTTAAAGCACTGCTGCTTGAATAGACCAGAATTGCTGACAAGCCAAAGAAGAGGGAGGAGCACAACTACACACTTAAGTCCGAAATGGACCTGACTTTAATTAAACAACCTTCTACCATTCCGCTTGGTTGTTATCAATTAAACAACTGTCAGCCACCCTAACAGTACCTATCATAAATTTCCCATTGTGTTTAACTTGATTATTTTGTGTCGAATTTTGGCTGCGGATTACCCGAACATCACTAAGATAAGGAAATACTGAGAGTAAACTTGGTTCCAGATGGCTAAAAGCCTTTCCCGATCGACTCTAATAGTATGATGGCACGATTAAGTTCATTGAGAGGCAATGCAACATTGCTAGTAAGACCTCAACCATGATGGATTTAAGACTACATTAAAACAGTTGTTTCGACGATAAGTGTTGGCAAGCAAATGCAACTATACAGGAGCCATTTAAAATGCTGCTGCTTAAGAGATCAGAATTGCTGACAAGCCGAAGAATAGAGAGTAGCACGACGAGGAAAATAGCTAGACGATATACTGTTGTAAAGGAATGAGCTTCGGAAGTTTTATCAAAAAGTAGACAAAAAAAAACTATCAAGACTACTGACGCTGAGTTTGTGAGGACGATCAAAGGAAATTCGAAGGTTGAACAGCAGTTAACCATGGGGAGGCCAAAACCTCCCCATGGTTATGAACAACAAATATTTATGAAGAAATCACTTAACATTGAACATAACGGCCAATTAAGTAATTAAGGTTTTTGAAAGCTAAATACCACATTATGAAGAAAAAAAAAATCCAATAAGAAATATTATGTACTCTTCTTGATTAAATTGCAACGGAACTTTGTCGTATTTTACAAATTAAGTGCTGTTTCACATTTGTGAACTTTAAAATAATGCACTTAATATTACTAAAGAAGTACACATGATAAAAGTTATCACAGCTTGGTAAATATCAGCAGTTCGTTCATTGATAATATTGTTTAACTGTTTTTTTTTTTTTTTTGTGTATTTATTAGCTGCCAACTCATCAAACTATAAAAACCATCAACGAATTCAAGAAAATAAGTCAGTTAAAACTCGACCTTGAAACAATGAAACATTTCAAGATGCCTGCAGTTATCTTTGATATTCTGCTTCCAGCAGTCTCTAACTCAGCTGATCTACAATCTGATATTGAAAATGTCATTTCTCATTTACCAATGAAAGAAATCAAATCAAGCAATATGTTGCCACATGTCCAAGCTATGCAAAGGAACTTCGTTATTTGCAAAAGATCACTTATGCAAAACTTGTGAAGAATTTTTCCAAAAAGAAGGAAGGAAAGAAGTTTAATAAATACTTTAATCGTCGTGGTATCGATATCGAAGGAATTTTGCCTTACATAACCCAGAAGATAATGGACATCAATCGCAAATGGTTGAAACTTATTAAGGAGGTTAAGTAAATTAATTGGCGCCCCACTATCACCGGAAATATTATTGCCGATTACAT
Source organism: Epistrophe eligans (assembly GCA_951394125.1). NCBI lineage: Eukaryota > Metazoa > Arthropoda > Insecta > Diptera > Syrphidae > Epistrophe > Epistrophe eligans. The sequence goes on from OX596030.1 coordinate 72,099,259, forward strand.
AAAAATGCAACGATTATTTTCGGATAAGTAATAAGAATTCAAGAATTTCAATTAGAAACAAAAAATAAGTTTATTTTTTTCTTTCATTATCCCTAGTATTTTTATTTAAAAAAAGAAAAAAATGTAAAAAATTACTTCAAAACTTTTCTAAAATCCTAGATTTCATATCTCACTCAATCAGGGAAATCAAACGCCTTCGGACACTTTTCTATAACATATGCACTACACGAACAGACACTTTCTTTAGATGTTTTCCCCTCAGCTCAGTATTCTCTAATTAAATCAGAAACAACCTAACACAACTAACCCAATTTGCGATTTCACTTTTAATCAAAATAAACAAACATCAATCTTGATGCGATCGATTTTTCTTCCATCATCCTCGAGCTAGAAACGTTGCCGTCGTCGTCGTCGTTGTGCGTCGTCATTAGTTTGGTGCGTTTAGATAGCAACTTCCATTTCAATCATCAGTGCGTTTCTGACAACAACAACAACAAAAATCTCCTATTAAAACAGTGCGCCAGTAATCTACTGCACTAGCTTCTGGCAATGTTAATAAAAAAAAAAAAAAAATAAAACAGTATTTACCTTGCGAATTGAGGCCACAAAATAGCGCTAAGCGTGCGTATGCACAAAATCATGACAAGAGCACTCCACTTTGCCGATAAGGTGGTACACCACAGCGCCATAGCTGTTCGCTCGCTTGGTCCTTACATCAAGCTCCAAGCAGAAGCTAAAATTTTTTATCTAAAACGACACCAAAGTCGACTCAATTCTCTACATTTATCTCTTGAGTACAACAAATGTAAGGCAAAGGCATATTCGGCAAACACCGAACTCACCGACTTCTCCGATTAAAAAAAATAGATATTTGTGTGTCCAACATCCAATTCTCAGATGTAATTTGCGAATCGGTTTTCTCGTATGAAATGGTGCGGAAAAATTCAAATAAATGTCCGCGGGCACGTGATCTGCCCGCACCATGCATCTGTTCATCTACTTATCTGCATCCAACTTTTTTTTTTCTTGCATAAATTACCCGAGGCTCTATGTCCCGCTTGCTGGTGTATGAATAGCGAACACCGTGCCCCAACAATCGAACTGTGAATAGAGTTCCATTGGATGCAATCATCATCGGTGTTGGGGCGCATTGTGCACAATTGCATCCACACGTCCGCGTCCGTTCTCCAAAGAAAAAAAAAATAAAAAAAAAAACGCCAGACATAGTTTCGCAGATACGGATACGATATCGCGCTTTTGCGATTTTTTTTTTTCCTGGTTCGCGCATTCAAATTCGGAGTCTCGACATGAAGTACCACTCTGGAAACGGCAGCAGCCAGCAAGCGAGATAGCAGCGCACGTAGCTAGCGGCGGTAATTATTGTGGAAAGAACATTGCGAACGTGCTGCTACTCGGAAGCTGATTGAAAAATTAATTGGGTTCTATTCCAGACGGCGAACTGGAAAAATTCTATATGACAAATGGAATGGCTATGGCAATGACGATGGCGATGGCGAACGTGCACGTGATTTCGATGTTTTATAGACCCTAAACGTTTGATTTGAATATAAATACCTCACGAAACATTTAAATAGATAAAATTAAAATGTTCCTATGTATGAAAGGGATGCCAGATATATATACCCAGATATATATACGAGTTACGAGTATAAAAGAACAGAATGGACGGTATTTGATTGAGCAATTTTAACTTTGACGGTGTTTATAGAAGTGTGATACACTTTAAGTGCTCCACTACGAGTATATATGCTTTTCTATCTTGAAATATTTGTTTTTTTGTATTTTTCTTTTTAATTTGCTTTAGTGTAGAAATGGTGAGGGAATGTGTGTCGGTTCTTTGAACTTCTATGTCATTGTATGTCAGTCAAAGTAATTAAAAGTGACATTCGGTAGTCAGAGTAAGTTCAGTCAATCAGTGATGACAATTATAAGCCGTTCTCTTTGATTTTGTCATCGCCGCAGTGAAAAATAAACTTGGACTTAATTAACAATATTGATTTTAGGGGTTGCGTATAGCTTGGAAAATAGATTTTATTAGAATTTTAAATTGGTCACCTCACATTCTTACAAAAAAAAGAATCAGCAACCGCTTTTGAGAATAGATTGAGATTAGGCATTGAATTTTTGTTCGATACCCACGCGTGGGTTTCTTTAACAAAATTAATTTATGAGAATAAAATTTCAAAAATCGTGTTGGAGTGGTTTTTTTAAAAACACAATTTTTTATACAAAATTATGTAAACATTTTTGAGAAAAATAGAAACCCCAGTTTAAAAAAAAAAATAAATTGGTTGGCACGACAGCTCGTATAGAACCAGGGCCTAGTGACTTACAACTCTCAACCATTCCTGTGTGCGTGTTGGCAGGAATAGAGGGGACCCACAATTTTCTGCCGAATGCGAACGGCTAGGTGAGAAAGCACTTTTTCATGACAAGAGATGCTATTGAAGGATTTGTCAATTCCTCGCAAGAGGCAGTAACCCGTGAAGAACATTTCTGTTTTTAGGTGGCATAGGCTGGGAATCGAACCCAAGACCTTCGACGTAACAGTCCAACGCACTAACCATTACGCCACGGACTACTACAATCCCAGTTTTTATTAATGCAGATGGCAAGATTTGTTTTGTCGCCAAGCAACTGGTTAGGTTGTTCCAACTAATCTTGCTTCAGCATTAGTTTACATGTAACAATAGGTATACCAATATTTGTCTTATCTGGTAACATAGGTATTAATGTTCCACTTTGAGCGAGTTCAGTTTCCTGGAATGTCCCTATGGCCCGACACCAAACAAATGGTGAATGTTGAACTGCTCCACCATCTCAACGAGAGATGATCGACAGTTTTGGACTGTTTTAGAATTTGTAGAAAAGGAGTCCAGAGATTGAATACAGCAGCTTGGCTGTCTGAGAAGATGCGGATATCCGTAGTTGATATCACGTTTTCTTTAAGCAAAGATAAAGCTTCTTTAATAGCTGAAAGTTTTATATTGTATACTTTAATATAAAATAAAATAAATTAGAAAGATTATTTAAGAATTCAATTGTGTATTTTATTTAGTTAAATGTAAGTGCGGCTGACTTGGTTGAGCGATGTGTGTCGAGTAAGAGAAGTCAGTATCTCAATATATTTAATATATATATATAATATATACCTACATACAAGACTGAGAGAGCTGTCAAGTATCGATATAATCGATTCGATATAATTTCAATATGCAACAGAAAGTTTCCCTGGAATACGCTAAAATGATTAGAAAGACGGAATGAGAGATCTAAATTAAGTCTGTCAGAGTACTAGCCTCCACTAACCTCGTCAACGATTTTTGATCCATCAGTGTAAATGTGAGCGAATTCATTCTTCCAAGAAAGCCTCATTCAACCAAGTTAAAGCAGGAATGGAGGGAACCTACAATTTTCTGCTGAACCCGAACGCCTAAAATGTGAGGCAAATAAACATGACCGAAGATACTTTTGGAGGCATTGGTATTTCTTCGCAAGAGGAAGGATCTCTGAAAACAATTTTTTATAGTTGAACCAGATCTTATGATAACTATACCCCGGTCCAACAAAAATTGTCATTACAGGGAAGATAGGACGGTTGCCTCTCTCTCTGGTTGCATTGGCTTGCAAAAACCTGTCTCAGTTTAAAGCTCTCTCACAGTGTTTTCGTAGGTGTTATCATTAATCTCTGTAAATCTCTCTTTTATCTCATTAATCTCTGTAAATCGGTGATTCCTCAAAAGCTTTAAAAAAGCTATAAAATTCGAGAGCTTTCTGATAGAAATCATTGAATGAATGAATGTATTGTGGGGTTTACTGCACGGCGACCTTTAAATTTATTGTGCCCTCATCTGGAGCTGGATGAGGTTTCTCATCTTACAGCTCTTCCTCCAAACCTCTCTTAGAAATTTAAGTATTTGAAGTATTCTCAGAGACGATAGATCACTCCTTTCCTCCTGGTAGCGTTCCAGGTTTTTATTTCTTTGGTAGAAACCATTGAAAAGCTCTAATAATTTGATTTTAATTAGAAATGGTAACTCTGTTTAGATATGCATATTTTCAACACACCCACCGACCAGCAGTGTTTCATTGGCAGTGATGCAGAACGATCTTGGTGGAGTGTACGCAACTTTGCGGAGAATTACAAAAACAATTACTAAATGTAATTCAGTGGGTTGGTTTGTTTTTCAGTGTAATTTTTTTTTATTCAGTAGCATAATAGTTTACACCGGCAACACTGTTTAGAAAAAGCTTTCCCAAAAGCTTTGTAGGTACTGATAATTTTTAATGAACAGAGTTTAGTGTTCATATTTGTAAATTTTTATTTTATTTGGAATAAAAAAAAATGCACTGTGGCTCCTTTTCCTGCCTCTAAAGAAAGAATATAATGATGAAAGCTTTAATAGAATTACTTAAATCGACTAACTCCCCATACACACTTTTCGAAACTCATCAACTTATTCCCTTAAGTGCTATAGAAGGGAATGCCATATAAACCTTCAAAAGAAACTTTAATAATTGTTGTTCCGCAAGAAGAAACGTGTCCTTGGCTTAGACAAAAAAAGAAGTTTCCCCCAAAAAGATATTTATAATAGTAAACTTCCGATTCAATCAAACAAACCTCCCCTAGGAGACCCACTGCACCACCGCGCTCCGCATTAAAGACCTATACTCACTTTATTAAATAACAGTATTCAAAAAGTTTCACGCTGAAGCCTATCATACCCTGACCAACAAAAAAAAAAAAGAATATATGTATAACAGTAAAATAGTAAAAACATTTTCGCCACGAAATCACAATTATTTTCGGCCGCAATACACCACAGCGTTAAAAGTTTATGACCCTGCGGTTAACCTAGCTTCGTATAGTTGGTTGGTTTGGTTGGTTGGGTGGCTACTGGCTTTAGCTTTGACTTCGTCGTCGTATTATACGAGTTCTGGTATCTGGTTGGTGTTCAGTTTTACTTTTATCACTTGTTTTGCACACGCTTCGGCTCACCACACACAAAACACAGTTACACTGTCACCCCGCCAATTGTTGTCGAAATGGATGACACCATTCAAAACTACTACGTGACCAAAACACTGAAAAACGTCAGAAGTGAGATATGATGATGATGATGGAAGAAGAATACACCTTCACTCTGACTCCATAGCTGACTGACATAGCTGCTGGCACTTGGTGTCGCTTTCGCTGGGCGGAAGGATTCTCTTCTCGTCATTTTGCGGATATGATGTTGCGATGGTATCCATTTTCGCAAAATATTGTCATCATCACATCGCATAGTTGAAATGCCATGGTAGTAGGTTTCTACATGACTTCATAATATTATCTCTGTCGGGCGGGTCGGCTTTGTTCGTTTCGTCGTTTCGTCGTTTCCTTTCGTTTCGTTTCGGTTCAATTTGGTGAAGTAGAGTATAGTGGAGCTGTCAGATATTTCTTATTTGCCTGTGGGAAACACAACAGGACTCTGTTTTTGTGCGGTCGGTGTATAGAATTTCCAGGCTCCTTCATTGTCCTGATGGGATGCTCGCATAAGGCGGCACAACCTGCTGTTTTCGTTCAGATAAGGCGCGTGCACAAATTAGGAGAACATTAGGTGGAAGAACAGACACAAGAACAAAAAAAAGAAAAAAAAATTATAAATCCTTTGGACAGGAAGAGAAAATATTATTAGATTTTTAAGGATCAAAAGGATGCGGTGCGGTGTTTTGAGACTCGGCGCGGTGGCAATGTTCGCCAGATAGGAAGTAAATTTTATGGAATCTGAACCTCTCGCATAGTGATGGCGTACGACGGCGACAAGGCGAGCGGCAACGGCAACGGCAATATAGCATCGTTTTCATATAACATAAAGGATATATCTAGACACAAGCCTTACGATGAACAACACTCAAGAAAATTGGAAAGGAATGTAATTTATTTTAGACACCGGAAATGGGATTTTAATGCGATCGCCTGAACCGGGAGGTATATATAGATACTCGTGGAGGCGAATTGAGAACGACACTATACCACAAGCGGACGGTAGTATGGTGGTGCGGTTGGTGGTGAAAAGATATGGCCAAGCCATGCTATAGTGCGATAGCCATAACCATTATAATATAGGGGACACGCGTCCTTGATGTGGGAAGGAATATTTTGGTGCGGTTGCCCGTTGTGGCCTGGTGATAAATTCCCACCACCAACCAACAAAGGGATTTTAAATGAGAAATTGAGAGGAATTTCGTTGACGGCATAATAAAATGAATTGTTCTTATAAACTATAAGAGACGCTCATGGTTTTGCTCATGGCCTTGCCTGCCCTACCAAAAGGTTTATGGTTGAGATTTAAATTTTAAACGCGCATATATAATAAAGTAGGTAGGTACATAGTTCAAAAGAAGTCCGTAACGGTATAGGTAGAGCAATTGAGAAGAAAAAGTGCTTATTTTATACAAATTCTTTATGGAAATCGGGTGTCCTTACAATAAATCAACAATAAAAAGAAAAGTTTTGAGAGTAGTTATTTTAAGAGATAAAGAATAGAGACGTGACTTGATAAGTGCACCTCACAAGGTGACTGAAGAAGGTGGGCAGAAACAAATTTTTAACTAATCAGATTCTTACAACTAAATATTACGAAACTTCTAAGGAAAAGTGATGTGCGTATAGGTCAAAAAGATTTTGAAATTATTAATTGTGACTGAAATAATTGATGTATACAGTATTGCCTGACTTGAACATCCTTGGTGCAAAAGTTTTCGCTGGTTATAAATTGCGAAAAATGTTAAAATCGAAACAATTATTCCGCGTTCTGTAGAAGCATAGTAATTCATGTCTCATTGACAAGTAGGTATTTTGTTTTTGTTTACTCCACAAATATTAAATGGCGGCAAATTAACATTTGCCGCCATTTGCAACTTTTGACAACTTTTGCGCCACCTACTGTACAAATGTAAGATTAAAAATTTAATTTCATCTTTAGAGATGAATAAAGGAATTTTTTTATTACAAGGTTAGTTTAGGATACGCGAATTAAAAAAAATGCGTATAGTTTAGTTTAAAAATTAATTTCAGGAGATATAGGTACATATATCGTAAATAAAATATTGAATGAATAAAATTTCTAATTCTTTTTTAAAAATATTAATTTGAAGTTGATCTTTAGTTCTAGTTTAGAACTTCGAAAGATTTTAGGTTAGAAACTGTTACGGGTGTAATAAGTTTGTAACGGGTTTCACAAACATTTGATATAAGTGCTAATATTTTCTTACATCATCACAGGAAGTTTTTTTGGAAAGTTAATTTTTTCTCACTTAAAATATAAGTAATTTCTCACTGCAAAGCTTATTTATTAATTTTTTTAAGACGAACGGAAATTACACACTTACAAGTGGATACAATTAAAATAGGTACGGTCAAAATTTTTGTGCAAATATTTCCCTACACCATAAATTCAATCTTCTAGAAACAGCAAAACTAAAAACCAGTTGAAATAAGAAATATATATTTTTTGAAATGAAAAACAATTAATGTGACGGGTGTGACACAACCTTTTAAAATTAAATTATAAATAAGGGCTAAGTATAATTTTCAAAATCAAAGAAATATTAATTTGTCTTACTTTTCCAAATTATCAGTTTGATAAAAAAAATTAGTTTTTTTAACGTATTTAAATATATATAATTTTGTTACGTCTGTGACACTTATGACTTAATGAATAAATTGTGGATATATACATTTAGTTTGTATTTAGTATTGAATACCAAAATTACACATTTATGCAGGAGCTTTGAATTCAAATAATGCAAAACATTTAACAATACACAAACAAATTAAAAAAAAATTCTAACCTTAAATTTTTATATTAAGAAATTTTTAAGAGTATTTTATTTAAAAATGTTTTGTTTGGATTAAAAAAAAAAAAAATCTAGATTACTTTTGAAAACTTAATAATTCGAAAAAGACTTGGTTGATTTTTAACAAGTTGTTGTCTTCTTAAAAATCATCCAAGCGGTTTTTTAACATTTGCTTTGCTGATTTAAAAAAATAATATTTTTATAACCAAAACTAACGGTACCTACACTACAAATTTTTAAAAAATCGTTAATGTAAATTTTATTTTTCTCGAAGACGACTTCTACGATTTTTATTAAAAGGTTTTTGTGAGTTAATATTAGTCCGATCTACCATGTTATTGGAACAAATTTTATACTAAATCATAACTAACCGTACCTTCTCAAGGAATTTATAGTACCTAGTGTAAATTGCTTTATCAGTAACCAAACTAAATTAATTTAAAATGTGTAACACTTTGCAACATTTTTTTTTGTTCATTATTTGTTACATCTACATATATTTAAAAAAGATTAATTCTGTTTTGACTTACTTGTAGTTTTCAAGAATGTTTTATATCAATTAATTAGTCACTCACCTGTAAAGAAAATAAGAAAACACAATTAGAAAATAAAGTTAAAAGAAAAATTTAACATTAAAAAAAAGATAATAATAACAAAGGCAAATAAATCAAAAACTCATGATGGATTTTACAGAAATCATATATTATTTAGCCCTATCATGAATTCCATCGTAATTGGAAACTTTTAAGTATCCCAAAAAAAACTATCACCGAATCCGTAATGACCATTTATTTTTTTTTTTGAGATTTGTAACAAGTTTCCGATTACGATGGAATTCGTAAAAAAAATAAAGAAGTATCTAGAAATATTTAACAACTGATTTTCGATAGAATCTTTTTAAAAAAGTGACAAGTGACACGCATTTTTAAAATTTTATCACAGAAACAATTCGAGTTGAAATATGGATTATTTTTAATTATTTTCCAAACTGTATCAATATTCAATATTTTTAATTGATTGAAAAAATATGTCTTTTAAAATGTGAGCTCTTATAAATAAATATTAATATTTTAACTAAATGTATTTATTTATTTTTTTGTTCTTAATTTTATTAGACTTGTCTAATTATAGTTTTTGATGTTACAAAAAGATTGTACTGGAATGAATACAATGCAGGTACTTGAAAAATTGAAGAAACAATTAATTTAAAATGTAAAAACAGCTTTGAAGCGTGTAATTTTTAAATAATCGAAGCAAAAACTATTGACAGCAAAATTAATGTTTTTCGCCAGCTAATCATTAGGAATGCTTGTTTGTCTATTATTTCTTCAAAAAAAAAAAATTTCGAATATTTCATGTTTTAATTTAAATTTCTGACAAAAATATCTTGAGTTCATAAATTTTAAAATGTGATTCACACGAGGGAGAAGAACTCATTTTAACGGAAGTGAAGAAGTAAATTTCGCAGTCAAATAACCTTCAAATAGTAGTTAAAAATCTTACTTTGACCACTGACTATATAGTAGTTGGCAATCAAATGATTTACTAGCTGACTTATTAGGGTGACTAAGACGTAAAGATGAATTTAAAGTGACATTAAAAAGTAGGTACTGCAGTCAATTAATTGCTAATCAATAAACTGCTTTGATTAACACCTAAGTCAGAATATTTAAAATGACTGTTAACTGTTATTTTAAAGTAAAAGTCATGTAAACTTAAAATTTAAACTTAAAATAAGTCTTTTTTTTTTAGTAAATTGACTGCATTCACTAACTGCAGTTTTTATTATCTGCTCAAAAATTACTTGTTTTTGATGAAAATTTAATGAACAAAAATTAATTCTATGTTGTAGGTTAGGTATGAAAAATTCGTTTTATTTTAAAGGTGATTAAAAATTATTGTCACTATATTATAAAATAATAATATTTTTAACGATTAAATTCTTTTACCTACTCAACGTACAAATTATTATTAATCAATTTTTTTTTTATCATAATCTATATTATTTCTAGAGTTTGGATCCTTTTCCGAATCTTATACCTACTATACAGAATTTCACAAATGAGGTATCAAACGAAGTGGAATTACCTCCCGATTTGACAAATTTAATAATTTAATTTTAAAAAATGATAATAATTACATAATTTAAAATAATTAATTCAAGGAAAAATATCATTAATGAGTTTTAAGCTGACTAATGAAATAATTTAATTGATTATATGAAATTTTTTTCATATTTAATCAAGAATTTTTTTTGACGTAACAAAAAATTTTAGTTAAAAAATAATTTTAATATACCTATAACGAAATTGATCGTTTTACATTTAGTGTACTTAAGGTAGCTAGCTACCTAAGGCTTCAGTTATAGCGATCAGGAAAACGAAACAGGAAAAACTTTCAAATAGATTATTTACTAGGTTTGCATTCGATTTGAAACGCAAATGTTGTACTAATCGATGACAAATAACTCAATGAATTCTTTATGCAAATAAAATTTTCAACTCAACAATTATTTTATTGTTAAAAATGCATTAATGTGTTTTCCTAATGTAAATTCATTTTTCGTGCCAGCTGATTGTCACTTCACACAAAATGGAACAAATCGTTCCAATTATTTGCGTTCCAGCTTTTACTTGTTCCACTGACAGATTTGTGAAAGGAAAAAAAAATCGTATCCATCTGTTTCAACTTTTCCTGATGGTTTTTCCTGATCGCTATAACTGACGCCTAAGGTAAATAAATTTCAAACAAATGTGTTTGAATGTTTGCTATTTTTGAACATCCATAAAATTACTATAAACTTTTCTAATGCATAATGAATTATCGTGATTGAGACAAGTACACACTACCTACTTTACCACCAAACCAAATCTCATATTCTTTAGGGATAACATTTTACCGAAAAAAAAAAAAAAGCTTTATGTAGGTAATAGATCTTAATACTTCTTATTTATGTATCTCATAGTCATTATTTTATAATTAGGGTTCGTCTAAATATTTTGGTTAAAGCCTTGACATATTATTCTTCCATTCAACCATAAAACCCTAATCAAAGACACAATGTACAGGTACACTAGTAAATTTCTCCAATTTATACATACATAGGTACATATGTATATTCTGTCTCCATATACCTTTATGTACATATGTATGTATGTAGGCACCTGTCTAGACTAAAAGTATTTAAGCTTGCAGAAATGACAATTTATGTGAATTTTACGCCATTATACGGATACAAATAATTGCCATTTAAACAAAAAGATTCTCAATAAATCTTATGGTTGAACACTTTGTTATATGTTACTACTTCTGTAAGTAATTTAGAAACAAAAAAAAAAAATAAATAAATTGATATAAATACTTAACCCTACTCACAATTAAACTTCCCTAATTTGAAAGAGGAATAGGTTAGGTATACATACGAGACCCCTAAACATACAACATATCTATAAAAACAAATCGTCAATAAAATTTATATAAAGGTTATACCTTCCTAGGTATAGGTACAAACCAAATAAAATGTAACATATTTTTTTTTTATATGGGGTTTTTTTTTTTTGCTTCTGTGAAATTGTACAACTGACCTAATTTATTTCCCGTGACCTAAGCAATGAAAACGAGGCGAGGGTAGGGAATAAGAAAAAAAGCAATAACATCCTTTTATTCGACATGCCATTAAAATCCACAAAAACCCGATGAAGCAGGTGATGATTTTCCCTTCCCATAAAATCTTGAATTGATGAAACCCTTATATGGCAGGCACATCATCACATGCAATCAAACTCTACATTATCAACAAAATATCGATCAGCTATTGCATGTGCTGAGCAAAAAAAAAAAAGTCCACCAACCCTCCTATCAAACAAAGAAGTTCACTAGACTTTCCCTTAAAAAAAAAAAAATCACAACACCATTAGCTGGAGTATCCCAGGTCAGTATTTGTTTATTTTTTTGTTCTATTTTTTCTCTTTTGCTTACAAAATGATAGAACCCAGTGTCATATCCTCCCTGTGACACATTTGACGATTAAAAATCCGCTTATACCCCTGAAATCGAGGGGTGAATTGTCAAACACAACACAAATCTAAGAATAATCCTCCGAACAATGACACGAGTCACAAGTGTGTCACCTACAACAAATACACACTCACAAACAGGGACACCAATTTCCCCCTGCCCTTCTGTATTCGCATTGCATTTTTCCCATCATCACAATTACCACCGTTATTCTGTCTGTGAACAAAACTCTTCGAAAGTGATATCATTTACACGAGCGATGCAGCAAACTTCACTTGCAGCAGTTGCAGCAATACCCAGTGTATCCCACCACACCACACCACACCACCTTACCTAAACTTGAACCTAACAGAACTATATCGACAAAGAAAAGAGGAAAGAAAGAAACAAAAAAATACCCACCCATTCTAACACGAACGGTATACAGCAGAAGCAGACAATAGTTGTTATAGAGTTGATAGTTTCAGATGCATTCAGTGACATTACACACAGGAGAGTTGTTCGCCATTTTTGTTTTGGAATCCTCCATTTTAACTCTCGTAGAATAGCGTTTTAGTGAATGGTTGGATTGGTTGGTAACATATGCATCATTTCGCTGATCAAATTGCTGTAGAACTGCTGCAGCGAATATTGCACACTATCATCCCTGAAATCCCTCTTTAATCCCACGCCGCAGCAGATGGAAAGGGTTGGTTATGCAAAAGGTGGGATGGTGAGAACGACACTGATGAATAGGTTTGTTAAGTGAAAGCACATTTCGGTTGTCGAAATTTCCCAAACTGATGGGAAATGAGAATGAATGCATTTAGCTGAATAAATGAATATGCATGTTGATTTGATGAATTGTTCCGAAAAAGACTAAAACGTGATGATGAATGCACACACAGTACACACACACAGCCGGGAAAGGAAATTTTAAGCTAGAGAAAATACCAACAACCAACTAGGTACTGGGTGGGGACGACCGGTACAGGGATGGTAACTTTATTGCCCATAAATGGAAGTGAATTGCACAGTTCGAAGTAGAACACAGATTTATGGGGTGTGAATGAATAAAAAACGTAGGTAGGTACATTAGGCCCATATCCTACCTTCTTTTAAAATGTGGGTTATTTTATATTTTTGTTGCCTTACAGACAGACAGACAGAAGGGGCTTGAATACCTATATTTTGTGTTTCCTATTCATGAGGAAACTTTTGGAAATTTTCTTTCGTTATTTTTTTGTTTTCTTTGGTTCTTCTAAATATTTATTACCTACACCCTACATGTGTTAACTTAGCGGTACCTACATCTATCTATAGATACCTACTACAGTCTTGAAAAGTTAGGTAAATATGTACATATAAAAATATTATAAATCTTCATTTTTGAAAGGAAACACGCTCTTTCTAAAAAAAGGTCTTCTCTTTCATTTGTACTTACTTTTAAGTGTTCGTAGCTTTGATATATGTTGGTAAAAGTATTTCTAAATATAGGTATTTATTTTGGTTTGTTTTGAAAGCAACAAAAATGTGATATGATTTAGACTGGTTGGCTTGGCAAATACATATACCTATACATATAGTTAAAAGCTCCAATTCAATGTGGTAATTTGAGATATAAATTTCTACTATACAATTTATGGTATTTATGGGATAAGCTTAAAAGAGGTTATAATTCATTTGGCGATTAACTGTGGTTTGAGAAAATATAAGGTTTTGGACAAATTCTTACAGGTGCAAATAATGGGCAAATTATATTACAAAAGTAGACCAATAATTTATTTTGATTTAAATGATTGCGATTTATATGATAAATAGTAATTAATAAAATACATGGGACTAAAATGAATTCATATATGTAGGTACTAGTTCAGTCATTAAAGACATTTGACTAAAAAAGAAATCGCCGGAAAGCTGGTTTTAAGAAACTGAAAATAATTTTTTTTCAAAAACTAATGGTTTTCCTAACGGTGAATAATGTTGTATTTATTTTTATTAAATAAAGCATATTTCCACCAATTTGAAAATAGTTAGACAGCGTCTAAGTAGACAAAAATCTAATAAATACGACTGTTGGAGTTTAATCTAGATAGATCTTCAAACCAAAAAGTTTAAGTGTAGCTGCTTTAGTTAGAAAGCAGAAACCGGAAGATTATACCTCAGCTATTAATTTCAACATAAATATACATCACAAAATGGCGCCCGAGCTAAGCACTCAATTAAAAAAAAAAAATATATTGATAATTATTTTCGTTTAATACTATGTTACTATTGGCGTCGCAATGAAATATTTTTGGTAAATAATTTAACTAAAAAAATTATTTTAATAATAATAATGCCACGTGGCATTTAATTTTTGTAAATTTGACTAAAGTCCAAATAGGAGTCAAATTTATAAAAAAGAGTTCTTTCATTTAAAATTAGAATTGAATCCGTTAATTGATTGTTTTTTATTTCCTTTTTCGGTTTTTTACACATCGAGTTTTTAAATTTTCAAACAAAAGCTTTTTAATTAAATCCATTGGTTTTTTTCGTCAAGTTTTCCCTTTTTCGTGCAAATTATTTTGTTCAGAAATGTTAATTTTTAAGCCCAATAAAAATGATTTGAAATTTAGCTATTTTATTTTCTTAGCATATCGAACTAACTCGATAAATTCAATATATTTGAATCCTATTTCTGTGGGCTTCAGGTCTTTCTTTCTTTATCTACTTTTTGATAGACGACGTTTCGTACTTGTTTAAGTACTTCTTCAGGTCTATTCTGTCCTAAAAATTATTTGAAAGAAGAATTGTGTTTTTAGGACAGAGTAGACCTGAAGAAGTACTTAAACAAGTACGAAACGTCGTCTATCAAAAAGTAGATAAAGAAAGAAAGACCTGAAGCCAGGAATAGGATTCAAATATATTAAATTAAGAATTAAAGGTCACGAAAAAGGAATAATTAACTCGATAAATATCAAAAAAACTGTTTTCGTTAAGTTTTGTTTGCAATAACTGTTTTAAAAAAAAAGAAGTTTTTTATTTGACCTAGCATGTTTTATGGCAAATTCCTTCATACAATATTCAATAAAATCTTTAGTCCTGTTTTGGAGAAAATTAGAACAAAAGCAAAGTTGAGTGTGTCAGCTAGTTATTCTTCACATATATTTTATTTCTTTTATAACTTTTTTTATAAAAAGAAGTGATTTAAAGCAAGATTTTAATCACTTCTAAACTTTAAAGTTGACCTACTGCGCCGCGGCGGCGGTTTAAAATAGCCCTAAATCTTGAAAGGATTTAAAATCGCTTCAAATACTGTAATACTTAAAGGAAATAAAGGAGTTTTTAAATCTTTAATATGATGACACTGCATTTAGTTGTTGAAAAGTATTGATTTCATGAAGAATGTTTGATATTTTAAATTAAAAAAAAAAGAACATTAGAGCTGGGTTTCTACAGTGCACAAGTCATTTATAAATGTTCTACTTAAAAAACAGAATTGATGTTTTGTTTTTCGATTGGAAAACAAGGAATTTGAGTATTTTTGGTAACTGTCCGAACTCTTACGGGTGAAAAAAATGTTCTTCAAAAATAATGTCAAGTCATGAATGTAAAATGATGGATATACCTAGGTCAATTAATTAAAAGCCAACAATATTTAAATTTAGTATTTTTCGTTAAAAATAAAACAGTTTTAGTGTGAATAAAAATAATTAATTATGAAATTCTGTCAATAAGGCGACATTCAAACAGCCAAATAAAATGCCACAACAGCAAATGTCAAAATAATTCTGACCAATTTAAAAAAAAAAACGTAAAAATCCTACCTCACTTTGTTATATCTATTATTGAATCCTTTTACATTGTTGTAGGCAGCATCTTTGTGATAAACTCACATTAAAAAATCACATTCCTTTGGTAAAAAAAGCACTCAAGCCTATCCCTTCCTGCAACATGTCTATTCTGAGATACCATACATTTTCAATGCTTAAGCTAATTTCTTCGTTTGAAATACCACCATGTCCAGGATCTCAAACGAACAAAAAAACGACAACAATACTCTAATAGGTTTGTATATAACTAAGTTCCAAAAAGGATCTTCCCTTCGGTAAAGGTAAGAAATACCCAAAATTAAATTAAATAGAATTATCCCAAAATTGCATAATAGGCATTTAAGTGTGTGAACATTATATGTATGTTACGTCAAAGGATATTAAGAACTTACGTATTCTAAATCTCTGGTAATCCTTTTTAACCAAAATTCTATCATTGTAAACCATTTCCAATCGAATTAATTTTCCTTCTTTGAAGCTCTGTTTAGTTTTCAATGAAATTTAAGGTCCTATGTCTGAGTGTAAACGCTGTTGGTTTGAAAGAAAAGCATACGACCTCAACGACCCACATATTCCTTTCCACAAAGGATATATGTTCCCAATTTAAATATTATTTGCGTGCAGTAAACACAATCAAACTAAATTGCAATCCTCATTTAAATTCATTTTGCGAACATTGCATATCCTTTTTAGAGAAAACACATACAATTTAGTCGGTTGGTAGGTAGGAGCTTTCAAACGCCTTCAAAACTTGTATAGAGGAGTTTATGTATCTCCTCTTTTCTATCTCCTTCTCTGTCTATCATTTTATTTCTCCTTAAGCTTGTACGACAATCAAATTTTACTACAAAATTCAATTTCAATATTCGACAAATGAAATAAGTCTAAAGCTGACGACAAGGCGAAGCCGGATGATAATCATCCTCAATTGATGTGAATTTTCATTGAAAAAAAAAATATATGTATGTATATATCTTGCTCCTTTAGGATAATTCTCCATTTTCATAGGAAATTATTTTTGTAAAACGGAACAACTTCAGATGTC
This sequence comes from Epistrophe eligans, assembly GCA_951394125.1. Classification (NCBI taxonomy): domain Eukaryota; kingdom Metazoa; phylum Arthropoda; class Insecta; order Diptera; family Syrphidae; genus Epistrophe; species Epistrophe eligans. The sequence continues at coordinate 72,115,978 of OX596030.1, forward strand.
AGCCAAAAAAAAAAAAACGTTGCTTTCTCTCTTCAAGACCAAATTGCTTTCAAAAGTTATTCCGATTCACTTATAAGCGGGCCGGGGCACACGATCATAAGGATGATGATTTTTATTTATCAAGGTGGTGTACACGACCGGAGAAGTATCTATCTGCTTTTCTATATGTTACCACAGTTACAGGGTGTTCTATATAGATTTGTCATTTTGAGAAATTGTATTCCGTGATTTTATAGTGAATCTATAAACGATACGAAAAAAATGATTAAGGACATTTTTGTGGGAAATTTAATATTCTTTAATTCCATCTGAAAAATTTGATGCTAAGACCGACCAATTTCTTGATTTATGCGAAAAACTAAAAGAACTTTCTTATTCCAATTTTTTTTTTATCAAAAGTTTCGATTTTGAGAATATAAATAATTCAGACAGAGTCCTGAAGTCAATTTATGCGCCACCTTTGTATGTCCTTGACTGAGCTAAGATTTGAATTGTTTCAAAGAATTAATTCAAAACCCACTCAATTTTATATTATCCACCCTGTGTCTGTATTAGGCAGAACTACAAGAAGCAATTTGATGTTTCTATACAACTTCACGCACCAAATGTATATGTTTGTATGTAGTGTAGGTACACTACCCAGTGAATGAATGATTTAAAAGCAATTTGCAAAATATTAGCATAAATCAATTTATATTATCAACCACCGAATATCAAACACACAACTGATGGTATAAGGCATCTCTTCTCTATTTTGCTACTGTCCTCCTATATATGATGCCCTGGGTTATACCCTGCCCTCTTCTCACGATCTATCTCTGTATACCTATATCTTTAAGCTCTATGACAAGCGGGCGCCTTTTATGCTATTTTCATTTGAAATTTTATGATTAATGTGCTATTGAATTTGTATAGAATGAGATTAAGCTAATTAGGTTGCGCTAGAGCAGAGCTATAGATATGTCTTTATATACGCGCGTATATATGTATAGCTATGAGTTAGGTGGTTCTTTTCTATATTGCCATTTGTCGTCACTATATAATGTATGTTGTTTGCCTATCGCCATTGTGAACCAAACTCAATAAACCTGCTTTCTGAATAAACTTCAAAATTGATTTAGCTCTTTAGATATACGTTACGTATGTACATATTTATATTTGGGTGTTGAAAGGCTTTTTATTAATTTTTTATAATTTTTTTTTACTTTATTTTTTGCTTCTCTATTTACTTTTGATTAAGTGATAAATCGGATTGAAATTTTATGCGAAATTAATTGGGAGGTATTTTATCGTATAGTATGTTTTACAAGAAAAGGGAATTAGATTCGTTTTATAATCCTTATTCAATTCAAATTAAACTGTGTCGCTCCCCCCCACCCCTATTTTTGGCGGTATGTGTAATGTGTTTTTGGAGACATAGAGAAACCTAGTTAGGGACATATTTGCCTTGAAGAGGCCTCATACGTTGTCGATCTGGTCCACATCGGACTTTATATTGTTATAAGTAAGAAATGTGTCATTTTATTTGATTTGGTGGATATAGATTTCTTGAATGAAAAAGGCTTTAAAAAAAAGCATTCAATTTTGTCTTTTATTTGCTGCGAGTTGGGGCATTCTTGTTTAACAATATTCATTGTTGAAGCCATAGAAGGAAAGAAAGGTAAGTTAGCTCTATTTATTAGGTCACTGCCCCGCCTTGATTTGAAAAAAAAAATTGGTTGCTAAGATGCAGATTAAAGGTTAACTTACTGAGTGTCCACAGAAAAAATTTCGAAATCTATATTTTGATCTAACATGGTGATAGAGAAAACATAAATTGTGGCTTTAGGAATTAAACATAACGGTTTTTTTCTTTTTAAATTTCTTAGGATTAAAAATAATGGTAAATTGATTATATTTTCAAGAAATCTTACTTTAACCCAACACAATTAGACCTTTTACTCAAAAAAAAAAAAAAAAACTCTGAAAAACGCTGAAAAACGCTGACATTTTTATAAAAATTACCATAAATTTCAACTTTTGATTTTGTGGGTGAAAGAGGAAAAATTAAATATTTTGTAAATTTCTTGAAAACTTTTTTTTTTCGGAAATTGTAGTATTTAAAATTCTACACAAAAAAGATTTTAACACTTTCTTCGTAAGAGGAATGGATTGTGAGAAAAATTTAAAAAAAACACGCCCAGTACTTTATCTTATACTTTAAAGCGGTAGTGTCAAAAATACATATTACACTGTGGTATAGAACAAAAATCTTTTAACATAAAATTTTTGCACGTTTTCCTCAAGATCGAGAAAAAATATTAATATTTTTTTGTGTAAAATTTTTAAAGCTACAATTTCGTCAATATTTCTTTAAAAAAAGCTGATAATCTTCGAGTAATTAAAAAAAAGAACACAAAAAGTATTTACTCCTTTCACTAGGCAGTTAAGTGTGAATTAAAATGAATCCATTTCCATATCACGCTTCTATTCCAGTCAAAATAGACCAAAAAATGTGCTAACCTAGACAAAACTCGCATACAGCTGAAAATTGGTACAGATTTTTGATTCATTATTAAAAAATTGTTGTTAAAAGCCCCCACATCTGCTAAAAAATTTATTCAAGGTTAAATGTTGAAAATTTCGGTTTTTGAAACATTTAATGCTATACCACAAAGTAGATAATCACATTGTTTTCGTACGATTAATCGTTAAGAAGATATTGCGATTTAAAAAAAAAAATGTAAAATGTAAAAAAAAAAAAAAATAAAAAACTTTTATGGGAGACCACCCATAAGCGTGGTCAATGGTTTTCAAAAATCAATCGAGAGTATTCATCAAATAAAAAAAAAGAAGAATTTCTGAATTTTTGGGGGCAGAGTTCTTTTGGACTCCCATCTTACAAAATCGACTTATTCGCTAAGTTAATGGGTGGTCAAAAACAGTAATTTAATTGGTGATTTTTTACAAAAAAAACATCGGGCACTTTTTGGAGCCAGGTTAACACAGCTTTATTACACTATTAAGAAAATATATCTACTAGGCTTTCAGTCAAATTTTTTACTTCTACTATAAGACCCATCCAACTTTTTGTTTTTTTTTTCGATTTTTATTTACACTAGAATTTTTCTCTCTCATAAAGAAATTTCGTTTCATACTTTTCCATATTTTAAAAGGAATATTTAAACATAGAATTTCAAAGATAGGTACCTAACCTATGTACATACAATCTGAAGAATTTTCAGATTTTTTTTAAACAAAAATTTAGGAAACAAAATTTCGGGCACATAAGTTATGTACATAACCTATATAGATATTAGCGCTTGATTGCGCCGTTTTGATAACATAACTCGTTTGACCTTTATGCCCACAATCCGTAGTACCTACCTAATTTTTTAGAAAATTCTAAAAAAAATTAGTTTGTATTTTATTCAGTATTTTTATTTCAACAATTGAGTTTAAAAACTATTTTCTCAAAAATTTTTATTTGAAAAGTGAAGGCTACCTCTGGGAAATGATATTTACACAAAAAAAAAAGTAACAATCTAAAAGCTTGCAATGGATTTAACTGACCTACCTATATAAATCGGTTCGTGTATGAAACTAGGTCACAAAGGTACTATATTCATGCCCAGTCATACGCTCCGGTTCGGATGGTTAATTTTTTTTTATTAACGACCTAATCAACCGAACCGGCCGGCGCACACTGGAAAAATTACCAAAAAACGCCGCGTAAATTATTTTTTAGTCTATTATTGCATTAATTCATTGGAATTTTTATTAAATAAATAAACTATTTTTAGTAAAATTAGTTTTTGTAAAATTTGGTTGAAATAAAAAAAAAAGTACCTAATTACCAAAAAATTATTTGGACGTAGGTAGTTTAAGTTATTTTCAATTTTCTCAAAAACAACAAGATATAAGACTAAATAAATAAATAAATAAATAAATAAAATAAAACCATCTAAAGCTTTAGCCAAATAAGTAGTTATTAACATAAATTAAAAAAAAAAAACCATTATAAATTTATGGGACAAACTTTTATTTTCACCATTTTTTTGTGTCTTGCATTGCCATTATTTTAAAAAGTCACAAAAATCCGCAATGGTTTTTCATTGATTCTTAATCTTGAATACGTCAAGGTAAATTTAAAGCCTGATTTCAGTGTTCAACAATGCCCATAAGTCAAACTTTCTCTTACGGAATGAAAAAAATTAAATTTTAAATTTTAAAAATAAAAAAAAGTTTCAAAAGTTACTTTTTGGACAAATCAAAAAATTGCCCTATATATAAAATATATCAAAAAAAGTTATTGCAATAATTTTAGTTAGATACTAATAGCAACAGATTCTTTTTATCCCAAAGCTACCTTTACCTTTAAAAAAAAAACAAAGTAAATTCTTGTTATTCCACACCAAAATTGCCACTGTACCTGCTCCCACTTTAGCCGTATTAACTGGCGAAACGGTTGCAATCTAAATAGCTGCATCAATTAGAAACTAAGCTCATGGTAATTGTGAACAACTTTGCATTTGAAAAAAAAAAACAACAAATCAAAATTTTTTGTATTGTATTGTATTGTTTTAGCCACGATTTTGCCTGCGTGTGTGGGAGAGTGGTAGACTTTTATTTTTGTATTTGATCGAAATTAATATTTTTTGACCAAAGTTTCTATAGTTTTTTTTTTTTTAACAAGTAAATTCTTATCCTCCGATCCAGAGTGTAAGATCTGACTTCATAAGTAAATCTATTGCTAGGTCTACAATCTAGGATGCTTTTAAAATAACTCTAAGTGGTTTAACTTAAACTCCTAGAATTTATGTAGTAGGTACCACAATGGTCTTATTGTTTCAGTTCTCCTGCTGGCAGCATCATTTTTAGAAACTGATTTCAATTAAGAGCCGTTTGCTGATACGAAACTTAAATATGTTAATTCAATTTTGAGGTTCTACTTTTTCTCAGCGTAAATTTTCCCAAAATGTCTAAGATTGAACTTAAATATTTGAGTTTCATTTCAGTAAATGGGTTGCAGTTTTTCTAGTTTCATTATTAACATTGTGATTACCTTCCTAACTTGCCTAATTGTACCTAATTTGTTTGCATGTCTTTTGACCTTATTTATACGAGTTACCCGTGTATCCAGGGTTGCGAATTTTTGAATTAAAAAACATTAAGTCATAAGCTAGTAGGTGAGTTATGAATTAAAAAAAAAATATAAAAAATTAATTCATAAACTAATTAATGATTTAATTCATAAACTAGTTAGTCGATTGGAAATTCTTAAGCTTATTTTGACTACATAATTATTTAATTATTAAAGAAAGTAGTTTTCAAGTTTTTGGAGAATTTTGTATGAGTTGCCATTTATGCAGTTCCTATACCTAATCCAATTGAATAAAAAGCTTTTAAATCTATTTTTAGCTTTCAAATCTAGTTTGTACCTACCTAAATTGCAAAATTAACATGCTTATAAATTTTCCAAATCATAATTTTTCTAATCAGAATTATGAATTAATTTTGTTTAATTCATAAGTAACTATAACTTGCTCATGACTTAAATCTTTTAAATTCATAAGTCACCCAACCACTTCTGAATTTAAGGCAAGCTTAAGCTAGAAAGTCACCTAAGCTTTTGCAACCCTGCGTGTATCTAAAGATAAGTCTTTTCGAACGAAAAAAGAGTAAATCACAAAACCCTGAAAATCCAAAGCAATTTAACAAATATTTTTCAACTGCTTATTTGTTAGAAGAATATTTTCTATATTTCGAAACAAGGACATGTTTAAATACATAAATCATTGGTAGGTATTTTCAAACCGGTAAAATCACGTTTAAAATATTTTCCATTTTGAGTAGGTACCTCGTTAATCCATTATCATGAAATCTAAATGATAAAAACCCCAATCTCTTATTACCATACTCTTTCGATAAAGTCCTTAATCTTCATCAAAAACCTATTTCAAGTGTTTAAAAATAAAGCACTTTAAATAAACATAAAATCGATTTTACTCTAGGTTCACTTAATACCCTAAATGTGTGTGATAAAATTTGACAAGATCCAATTACAATTTCAATTAGCGCCTTCCACTTATCCACACATGATTGCTTCGAGAGTTAAGTAGGTATAGCATGCTTTGCTTACTAACCCCGTTCTAAATTTCAAGGACCTAAAAATTAATCATCAATTGTAAGATGACACCTCAAAAATTAACCGCCATAACTGTGTTATCTTTCCTCCAAAAAAAAAAAAAAAAAAAAAATAAGTAGGTAGGTATAAATAAATATAATCTTAAAATAGAATAAACAACATCCATCGAACTCCCAAGAGTAGAATTCCGTCTTAAATTATATCCTCAACGTAGAACATTTGACACAAAAAAAAAAACGCACTTTATAAACAAACAACAGCAGCTGGCATTATCTCCCACGACCAAACCACACAAAAACAACAACAAAAACACCAAAAAGGAAAGGACTATTAAGTAGAAACAACACGAAAATGAATAATATGAAACTGAGACGACTGTCTTTCCAACAAAAACGATATAGGTATAAATATTATTCATAATTTCCAAGAAAACAGGACATAGAGCTAAGGAGAGAGAGTGAGAGAATGAGAGAAAGAGAGAGTACCGGAAATAACCAAAAAAAGGAACTAATTTACCAAAAATTTTATTTAAATTGTTGTTTTAAGGAAGAAGGTATCCGATTCGTATAAAAGATTCTTCAAAACATAAAGTTTCTTTTGTCCTAGAAGTGTGTGTATGTAGTTGTACAAGAGAATGCTTTTGCATCCATGAAAACCAAACCACCAACAGAACAAAACAGAAGGAGACACCATATAGAGATATACCTACAATTGCAAACCAAGGAAACAATAGGAAATCCAAGTCAAGGAAGAAGTTGTCCTTAAAATTTGTTTGTTTTAAAGTTTTCACACTATGGAGAGATCCTTGTCTCTTAACTGTAGGTTGTTGCCAAATCCAATTGTGCAAGACATAGATACAGAATTTCATAGAAAACGAAAGGGGTAAAGGACTAGATATAAATAAATCTTATTCACAACCTCATAAAGTCAAAATAATCGGTTATCCTTTAGCAACAAAATAAAAGGCAGACTTAAGCAACAGAACCAGCAGCAGCAGCAGCAGCTGATAAGGAAGGATATCAAAAGAAAGTATTATTTCCCTAACCCCATCAGAGTCGTTAAGGACAATCTGAATGCTGTGCCGCAGCAACAAACACACTAAAAGAAGAAGAAGAAAAAGCAGAAATAACAACTTCCTGGAAAGTTCTGACAAACTAGCAGTAGCAGGACACTCTTGTCGTAGGATATTATCATTCGTATCAACAAAATCTTTACTAACTTTTCTGACTCCCATCTCATCTCATCTCATATGCACACAACTCGGAACAATATTTACAAGCACACAAACGAACATATCATCCTACATAACTACATACAAATACATACATATATAACAGGACTCAATTGCAAGATGTTGAAAATAGTCCTTGAATCTGCTGTTGACTCCGGCTATGAATTCCGTTACATTATTTTGTCTAGAGATGAATCATGAGTGTGTGTGTGTGTTTTTTTTTATTTTTCTAGCTGTTACTGGTACTTTTATTCCTTCGTCTTCCTTCTTGATCCTTTTTCTTTGTTCGATGAATCTCGTTTGCAAAATTTTAAACTTTATTTTCCACCATTCACACATATAATGGATATGATGAGTAGAGCCGAAGGAGGTTGAGACTATAGGGAGCCTCTGTTCCTGTCGTCGTCGTCGTCGTCCTGATGGTCGTCATCGCTTTTGAATATAGGAGACAAAATGCGAGAGCAAAGGGAAAGAACAGAACTTGTGGGAGGCAGCTGTATTTGGCAGAAATTCTGCTCCTGCTTTCATATCCATGTCCTTTTACAGTTGGAAGTTTTTTTCTTTTTTTTTTTTTGCAACTTTTTCACACACTCTAGGTTTATTAGTCGTGCATATGGGAAAGGTTGCTGGGGACAGTTGCTGGTTTTGTCGTCATCGTCATCGTCGTCGTCATTTGGTTTAGAGTGAATATCCTGGAAGTAGATATAACTAACCGAGAACTCGTGTTAGTGTCGTTGGTATTATCCTCGTCATCCTAGATTCTATATTTTTGCTACTTTAGTCCACTGTTAGTGACGTGGTTGCCGCTGTTTGATTTTTATTGTACTTTAGTTTTTTTTTTTTCAGAAGAAAAACTTTATACCCTGGATCAAGATAAAGGATGAAATAAAGTTTTTCGAACAAAGTTTAGACTTTTTATGAAAAAATCTGGAAAATATTGTAAATTTCAGATAGGTAACATATACATTTACCGAAATTTTGTGTTAGAGATTTTCTTCCCTTGCAACTTTGTTATAAATTTGTATGAACTTAGTTTAAATAATTTTATATGATTATATGATTATAACAAAAAGCAAATATACATACGTATTTATTTTAACAAAATAAAACAAAAGTTGAGAATTAAAAAAAAGGAAATTTTTTTTGAAATAGGTACTGACGAAAAATTTTAAACAGCCTAATGTTAAGATTAGCATGATATTACATAACAATTAACTAATTTTAAAGATTTTTAATAAAATGCTCTTAGTTTTAAACATTTTAACTAGTAACAGACTATTTTCTCAGTAAATTTAAGCTGAACACGCTTAAAAGAAGTGACAGTTCGTGTAAAAGAGTAAGAAAACATACCATTTTCAAATTCTTAATTGTCAAAGTGGCGAAGAACCGATTTCTTTTGGTTATACTTTTTTTTAAGAGCAACCAAACTGGCAATTGATGCAGTAAATTAGGGTTGGGGTCATAATTCTGTATGTGCCAAAATTCGGTTTCCAAAATTCTGTATTTCAAAATTCTGTATTCCAAAATTCTGTAAATTATAAAAGAAAAATTGTTTTGATAATGAATTTTTTTTCATTACAAAAACAATTTTTCTTTTATAATTTATAGAATTTTGTTATACAGGATTTTTGAAATGCTCAAAAACATTCAAATTTAAACAAAATCGGAAATTTTAAACGTAATTATTATTTAAAGAACACGTATTAAAAGATTGGCACTATTTTTTTAATATCAAAAACTTTTTTGTTTTATATACATACATATGTAATTTTGTATGTACCAAAATTAGCTTTCCAAAATTTTGCATTTAAAAATTTTGTACTTTATTTTTAATACAGAATAGCAACCTTTTTCACTTGGGCGGGATTCAAGTCCACAAATCAACGTACCAACTGTGAATTCCTCACCCACCTTGATTGACCAAAAGTCCACAATAAAGTGAACCATATTCGCTAATTTAAAAAAAAAAAGTGGTTCATAAGTCCCGAACTAATTTCATGAATTTTTAAAAATTACTTTGTTCGAATATTCCAAAAAATGGTGTTTTTGTTTGTAATTTAAAAAAAAATTGTGCTGAATTTTTTCAAATCACTAAATTAAATTTTTTTTTAATTTGAAATATTTGATTTGACGGACGGTGGGGGCGGCGGGGTCGGCGCAGTAACGAATGACGTCGCACCCAATCGGAAAGAAATTTTAACCAACTTGGCATAATGTAGATGTTCGTCATGTAATTGGTTTAAGACCTCTTGAACCGTCATGTAAGCATTATCAAATTAAAATTTTAAGATTCTAAAAATTGGATTTATTTTCGTGAATTTCTTTTAGATTTTTCTTGAAAGAAAAAAATTGTCGCGGTTGTTTTTTTTTTCTAAATTAAATCCTGGTAATGCTATCTTGACAATGAAGACGCCCCAAAAAAGTGTCAAATGAAAAAAAAAAACAGAAAAAGGAATATGTAAATAATTATCGTAAAATTATGGTGAAAAAAAAATATTGTAGCGTTTTTTTTTTTTAATTTCAAAAAATCTTTAACATTACATTTTACGAAATCTTTGATTGACTGTATTTTCTTATCTCAGAGATTTTATGGTAAGGGAATTTTTTTAAATAATTGTCGCTCGACGTCCTTAAATAATTTGTGTCAAAAAATAATTTGTCGCGCCATTTTTTTGTCAAAAAATTGACTAAATATGACAAAATATCCTAAAATTGCATTTTTGATGAATCCATCACTATATACCACAGCTTTATTTAGCTTGGCTATATTTCTTTTTTCTAAGTGAATTTTTGGTATGGAATTTTACAAGAAAAAAATCATTTAAGAAGAAGTTTCAACAAATATTTCTCATTCACTTTGTTTAGTCGGAAAGGAAATTTTCTAAGAAAATTGACGGTAAGATTGAAATAAAAACAACACAATGATTTAAAATACTAGATATGATATAGTTTTTTTAAAGGCTATTAATTTAATCTTTTTTTATTTTTTATCAAGAAAGGTTGTTCGAAAAAAAATTTAAAATTCATAGACCAAAAATTAAAAAAAAAGAAGCGACTTTCTGCAAACTTTTGGTGATTTCCGAGAAGGGAAATTTAATTTATTTTATTAACAAAAAAAAAAAAAGCAATTGGTAAAAACAAGCTTATTTATCTAAAAACGGAAAAACGGTTATTAACACGGTACCTGCCTTCATAAAACCGTCCTTTTTCGACTTTCTCGTTAACTGCTTCAGCGATTTTAACCAAATTTTTAAGCAGGAGCATCTTTTAGGGCTGAATAATATTGCATACATATGTATATGTACATATATAAAAAATACACTAAATCGCACAAATTTGATCTCGTGGTTCACAATTTTAAGCTAAATGTCAATGAAAAAATGATGAAAAGTTAAAAGTACCTAATGTAAAATTTTATTTTTTTAATTTAATTTTTATGTTTTAAATAAATTATTTTCAATTTTTTTTTGCAATATTGTTTAAACTATTTAGAATCAAAAGATTTCAAAGTTATAACAAAATTGGTCAAGCCATTAAAAAGCTTTACTTGAATAACTGAATTTAAGGGAATTTCCTCAAGAAAAGTAAAAATCCTTTTTTCGTAATGCGATTTTTTTTTTGGCAAAAACCTTGAAACGCAATTTTTCTATAATTATTTTGGTCATTACAGGTACCAACTTTAATCCCTTTATAAGGAATTATATAAAAATGCTCCCTACCAAATTTGAAACAAGTCGGTAATTTGTTTGCTTTTTGAAAAAAATCTTCGATGGACAATTTTCCAGCACACTTAAAATTAGAAGAAACTTTGACAGTACCTACTTATTATCAGTATTTTCATGAGAAGTCTTCAAACCCAGAAACAGCTTACATAACAAACATGCTTTCAAAAGCAAAGTGCAGACCAAGCTGTAAATTTACGGAACTTAAGAAAAGATTTCCACATAAAAGCCGATTTGATGACCTTTGACCCCTCATACAATTTTACTAAACATACTAAACATATAAATCTTTCTTTGAACAAAAAAAAAAAAAAGAGTTGATATTTCCATTGAAGTTTGAATATTAGCAACGACAACCCTGATTGGCATAGTTTTATTTCAAAAAAGCAGTGCAGATGTTGCCCTTGCTCATTCGCCAGGCGTCGCGTCACTATATCGCCCCTTCAAATTCTGCGGAACTTATACACTCTTCGTCGTCGTCGGGGGATGAAATTCCTGTTTTATTTTTTTTTCTCATGCGGTGCATGGTGATTTCTTTGGCACTATGGACAACAAAAAAAAAAGAAGAAAGATACGTCTACTCTCACTCGGGACAGATGTGTGTAAAAAAGAGTGCATACAGAATTTGTAGCATATTCATTCTATCCCGATCGCAGCCAGCAGCGATAGAGAATAGAGAGCTAGGGGTTTGGGATATTAAATTGCAGTTTTATATACCTATTTTTTTGTTCAAAATAATACTTTTAGGAGGGGGTTATGGTCCTGATGATGGTGCAGTTTGGTCGGAGTGAGGTTCATGTCCACGTAGTCGCGAAGGCGAAGAGTTGATTAGTAGTACCATATGGATGCAATTTTGTGAGTTTTTAAGCATGAGGGTATGAGTATGAATGAGTAAGGGTTTTTGTGTTTTTTTTTCTTTCTTTCAATAGGAGATGATGATGTATTATATGCGAATATGTTGAAGGCTCGATGACAGACATATGAGAAGTTTTTTTTTTTTTTTTTTTTTTTGCTAAAAGAACTTTATAATGCTTGGTGGTTCTTTATACATAAACTACATATAAACAGAGATAGGATGGTGATTGCAAAACAGTGCGTAATTGGATTAATTAAGTTTCAAAAAGAGAGTTGGCTCTTTGGCAGTCTTTCTATAATTTTGTGCATCCCCAAACATACCACACACATACAACACACATACAGCCACATACAGAAAATATTATAGTTTACCCTTGTCTTTTGAAATTAACATTATATATAAATTAATTATAAACTTTTGAATAGGCACAATTAAATTTTCTCAAAAGGAAGTCATTTAAAGCCCATTAGTCAAAAAAGATGACTTTACAATTTTATAAGAATGATATCTACCTACATATATCTATAGAATTTATACATACATGCTTATAAAGTTTAAATTTAAATTTAAATTTTAATAGCTATATACAAGAATTTTTCATGGCAATAAGTAGTAGGAAGGGAGTATGGGGGTTTAATCGAATTAAAGAGACATTGAATTAGGAAGGAAGAACACAGGAAGTATGACATCGTCTTTTGATATCTTGTCTATATTATATGCCTTGCCTTATATGTATAAAATAATTGAAGATACATGAAGATACTTTCACTTTTCATTTGTGTCATATTCTTTGGAAGTAGGTATGCGAGACATTTTTGTGAATGGTTTTCGACTCCCTATATAAGAATATTATATCAATGAATAGGTATTTTATATTAAAATTCTTGGAATATTATAAAAGTATTATTATCATAGGTAGAAATATGAGATAACTGCTGTATGAAATTTTAAATATTTTGTGCTATGAGTTTTACAATTTGTAAATTTTTAAAATTCCCCATATTTGATTTAATTTCTAACAGAAAATCTATTGTTGCTTTTTTTCTTTAAATTCAAATAAAAATTCCAGAACATATTCTTTTTAAATTTAACTCGATTTCGAGATTAAATTCAGATGGTACAGTTCTTGATAACGTTTAACAGAATTGATTTAAGTAGACTTCATATCATTTCAACATGAATTTCTTCTTTCGTTTTTATTTTATTTTTTCAAAATCTCGTTATTTAAAAATTTTTCAATTTTTAAAGAAATACAAACAAAATTTTTAACAAAAACTCTTTTTTTTCACAAATATTTCAGTATTAAGTTGAAATTAAAAAAAAAAATGTCCTTTCTGAATTTAACACGCTTTCGTGGTTAGATTAACATGGAACAGTTTTAGATAACATTTAAGATACATAGTTGATTTAAGTAGATGTCATGTTATTTTAATATGAATTTCTTCTTTAATATTTATTGTTTTAAAATCTTGTAACTTAAAAATTCTTAAATTTTTGAATAGAAATATTTGACAGAAACTCAATAGTTGTTTTTTTTTTTTTTGTCAAATTCTTAAACCTTAAATTAAAAAAAAAAAAAACTTAACACGATTACGTGGTTAAATTAACATGGTATAATTTTTAAATAACATTAAACATAGTTGATTTAAGTAGATGTCATGTTATTTCAACATGAACTTCTTCGTTCGTTTTTATTTTTTTTTTAATCCTAAATCAAATTTTTGAAGTGCAACAAATAAAATTTCTAACATAAACTCTATTTTTTTTTGGTAAATTTTTAGCCTTTAAGGTCTTAAAATCGGAAAAAAAAAACAATAAATTTGTTGCTTAGTCTAAGTTCGAGTCCCAGCTAGGTAAAAAGTTTTTCAATAAAAATTGAACTTCAAATGACCAAGCACCACTAAAAGTAGTCTGATGGTCGGCCCGCCAGTCCTGAAATAGCTAAAACTTCGGCCTATACAAATCTTGGAGGTAGCTCACTAAGTATTGTTGTTTCATTCAAACCTTCAATATTAATATGATTGTGCAAAAGCTTCGCAGCCTAACTGCAAGTGTGTTATCACACAAAAACCCCTTATAAATAAATTTAAAATTTAACATTATTTCGTGGTTAAATTAACATGATGGAACAATTTTTGATAGAGTTTAAGTTAGTTTAAATTATTTTTATTAATTTACTAACCACTAACAAATGCACTTATGATGAGCCTCTGATTGTAGTTTGCAGCTTACTCTAAGCTCACTACAACAAAGAATCTGAAGTGCTAAAAAAAATAATAAATTTACAAAAATGTCATGTTATTTTATTCTTTTTAATTCTTTTAATTTAAAAATTGTCAAAATTTTTTAAAAGACACACAAAAATTGCTGATAGAAACCTATTCTTGTTTTTTGACAAATTCAGCCTTAAAAGTCCTAAAATTGAAACAAAAATTCAATGGAATGTCCCTTTTAAACTTTCACAATTTAGTATCGTGGTTAAATTAACATGGAAAAATTTTTGATTTAAGAAGATATCATGATATTTCAACATGTTTAAAATTGTTTAATTTTTTAACAAGATACGAAAAAAAAAGAATTAAAATAACAAAAAAAAAAACACAATTATGTACGGCTGGGTCGAACATATATTTTCTCTAATTTACAAATCACATTTAAGGCCTGAATATAAAGCTATTATCCTGATTAAAAAATAAATAAATAAATTATGGGAGCCTTTATCTTATGTGCCCCCTACCAAAAACATGTGAGTACTGTTTTACATATATGTACATGCATGGATCTTAGTTTAAACTGAAAAATTGTTAAAAATCACTTAAGTAATTAGAAATAAATTCATGCAGGACTTCTGAAATTCATTGTTAAATTAACATGGTTACTGTTTTTGATAACATTTAAGATGCTTGATTTAAGAAGACGTCATGTTATGTTATTTCAACATGAAAATTCTTGTAAATTTAAAAGCATGACAAGATTTTGACATTTCAATAGTGCTAATTTTAATTAAATTCGTGCTTTTCAACATGATTACTTGTACATTTCATCAATTTTACTACATAGCCTGTTGAATTAACGTTGACTATAGTTAATTTTACAATTTTTACCTGATCGAATTGAGTTAATTTAGTGCAGTAACTTTTTATTTAAACATAAGTTAATATAAAATCGTGAAAAGACAACTGTTTAGGGGTCAGGTAAACTACACAGATAAACATTGTCAAAATTACAGCTCGATGGTTTTTTGTTCATCCTTTTTTTCTGATTATTAGGTATTTGTTTAATTAAATATGTATGTCATGTAAATAAGACAAGTAAGTGCTATAAGTTCAATATTAGACCAAGCTAATTTTTTTCAAGAGTTTCGTGTTGATTTCAAATGATCATTTATTAAACGTATGTAGTATTAAGCTTAAAAGATGTCATGTAGATTTTACAACTAAAATATGTCCATTCAACACAATGGCGTTTAAATCTTCTTAATTATTTAAAACGATTATAAAATTAATAAAATCAATCATTAAATGTCCTGAATTTTTATCATCACATTATTTTCCCTCCCCACAAATTTTTGTTTCAATACACAGCCCATCATAATTCATAAAATAAGAAAACACCTTTCTATATAATCTCACTCATGAACTACAATCACTAGATGACAGAAGCTAATCTGTTCGATAAAAAAAAGCAACTTATCAAAACTATAACTAATCAAATTCTATACAGCTAGACATAAAAATCGTTTGTCCTCAATAAAAAAAAAATATGAAGGAAAACAAAAAAACAACACGACTCGAGTTCATTTCTCCGATAAATCCTGATGACGATGATGCTTCACTTCCAAAAAAAAAAAAAAAACTCACATATGCGCCGCATATTTTATAAAGGCTCATAAATTCTCATCATCTCTCACTTCATGTCCCTATATACATACTACTCGTGTCATATCCCTGATGGAATATTTCAAATATTCTCTATAAATCTCCAATATCACAATTTATACTTTATAACAAACAAAAATAAAAAGAAGAATGATTCCCAAAAAATTTAATATGAAAAAAAAATTTTCCAAACTATGACATTGAAAAAAAGAAAAATAAATAATATCAGCCTACGAAACAGTGGGGTGTTATTTTTGTTTAATTGGAATGAAATAAAAAATTCCAACTGAGAACTTTAAAAATTCTAATGTTATTTTTCGAAATAAAGTGGTATGACCAAAATTTGGGCCTGATTTTAGATTTATTTTGAGACCATCTGGCATAACATTAGAATTATTTGAGTGTAATACGTTTGGCACATAAATATTTTCTTATTTAAAGCCACTTAATTGTTTTAGGAAAAAAAAAAAATATAATTTAGCAAAAAAAAAAAAATTAAATTGTGTATTTTGAACAAAAACATATGGCACGCAATGAGTTCTCCAAAATTGTGTGGCACTTATTTTCCTTCATTTTATCAGGGCTTCATTTTATTTTATTTTAAGAAGGAACCAAACGATTAGGCTAAACAACTCAAGAATTAATAAATTTGCGTAATATGGCAGCGTCTGGCAGGAAGAAAATAACTCAAGTAACTGCTGGAAACTATTTGGCATCACTAAGAGAGAAAAATTGAATCCCAAATATAAAATTTTGTTGATTACTTTGTTACGTCTGGCAGACGTTTGGTCAGCTATTTGTATAATTGAAATTAGTCTGGCACACGTTTGGATCATTCACAAATAATGGGAACCTGTATTAAAAAAAAAGTTTTATTTAAAGGTCTAATTGTGTATTTTTTTTTTTTTTTTTTTTTTTTGAGAAAATTCCAGGTGATCTGGCAGGAATTTTTAACTTTATAATACATATGAGATTTTAATTAAATAATTAATATACCAATGCTCCTTTTTTTTGGAAGCATTAATTAAAAAAATATAAGAAAAGATTAAGTTCAAAATTCTTCAAATTTTTCAACAAAAAAATCGTTTTTTAAAGCTCTACTCAATTACGAAAGTACAAGTACCAGTCGCTTTTGGATGGTACAAATTTGTGCCAGACTAATTAAAAATATATAGAAACAATGAACATAAACAACTATAATTTTTTATTTTAAGTTTAAATGTAAATTTTTATTGCTCTCAGACGTTTTCCCAGAGATCAAACGTCTGGCAGATGTACTAAAAATATACAATTTTTTAATAATCTCATAAAATCTCTAAAATTTCATCGACACCGAAATATTTTTTTTTTTAAAACTTGTAGCTTACAAGTATGTTTGTTCAAAATTAATTGAACATTAAAACTTTGAAAACGTCTGGCAGAAATTTGACACCTTTATTGAGGCAAGGGCCTTATATATTCATGAATGACGATTAAACGTTTCAAATAGTTTGTATCTAAAAAGAAAACAATTTAAACAAAAACCATTTGAATATGTGTTTGGGTAAATTTTCGTGTGTTGGTCCGTCTGGCACTATATTTTCGTACCATTCTTAATTGTGTTTCTGATTATGAAAAATTGAATGATAAAATTGAAAATAAAACATCTCACTTAAGGGTAAATAAAGCTTCAAGACCATAAATTGGGAACCCTAAAAATATATATCGAAGTAATTACAAATCAAAATTTATTGACATTTTTTTCAACTCAAATAAAAATGTGTGAGATGATATTCCAGTTATTTTTTTTTATTTATTTCAGTTTTAACACAGGATCTGTCCCACTGTGTACAACTGGTTGGAAGTTCAAAAATTTAAAAAAAATGAAACACAGTCCCCGCATTTTAGATAAAAAATTTTAACGACCTAATAAATGACTATATGCACATCAAGAAATAGTTACAGACTGGCTCTTTATAAAAAAAAAAAGAATAATATAATATAAAAAAAACACCATGCCCCTCGACCTTCCCTCCCATAAATAGAAATCATAAATCAAGTTCTCACACACATACATACTGTCGTCAGATATAAATTTAAGCCAGGATAGGAATTTTATTTTTGTTGTCGGGAAATCTTTCCCTCGCTTTGCGCGAAGTCACGATTAAAATTTTAATTCATTATAAAAAAAAGTTAGTATTCAAAAAATTCATATAAAGTTCAGGGGTTAAACTTCAACTTCGACCCGACAGCGACAGTAACAACAACAACAACAACAACAACAACGATGACGACGGCAGTGAAAACGACTGGCTTTTCCCCTAATGGATGCTTAAATCACAGTCACATATAAGATTAATGAAGACCCTCTCTATATATTTCTTCCAAGGGGAATATATATACCCTCCTAAATCTTTGTGACTCCAGAGGGGGTAGGTACTCCAAAGCCACATAAATTGTTAATGTGTACAATGAAGAACTTATGCAACGCAGAGTATCTATATACAGTGAATTTAAAACTGAAAGTATAAAGCAGCAAGATGAAGAATATAATCCTCCCTCGGGACCTTTGACAACCAACCCCGACAATGGCAACGATAGCAACGACGACGATGACGTTGACAACGCGTTCTGACTATTATCATGGTCGTATATACTACATACATATATAGAGGATCATAGACCAGCAGAAGCAGTAGCTATATGAGCTCGAGAGAGCTGTCACATAGAAGTGTATCCATGACATAAAGTACCCTATCGCATAGATACTTTTAGTATCTTTCTAAGTAATTAAAGGCAGAATGCGGTTGCGGTGTTAGGTGTTGCTCTGCAAAAAGAAATCATAATGATCGACTTAAAGTTATTAACATCACAGAGTGCAATAAGTTGTGTGGTAGAGAGAGAGGGAGAGAGAGAAAGAGAGACGGGCTGTGCTGTGATGATGGTTAATGCTGGTGGTTATGGTTTTATTTTGTCAGCCGCATATAAGAGATAATCCTCTTTTGCTATAGCAGCAAAGGATGCAAGTGACTGGTATAAGTGCAGCGATTTTCTATTTAAGCTTTAGACATTAATTGCAACTTCAATTGAGTTAAAAAAATGAAGAAGGAGGAAGAGTTTATATATGACAATATGACAAGACAAGGTTAAGTTGTTGAAAGGAATTCATTTGTAAGAGCGAAGGGGAGGGGGAGATGGGTGGGAAGAGAGGTTTAGAGATGATGATGACAGAGATTATGATGAAGTGAAGAAATCCTAATTGCAACCGATAATAATATTTCTTCTTAATTATATTTTTCAATTAAGAAAAAAAAATTGGGTCACTTGAATGTGATAATGGTTTTCTTTTTAATATTTAAGAAAAATCTCATTTTTTTTCAAAAAACGGCTAAATACATTTTTATCAGTTATATATTAAATTCGCCGCTATACTTAAAAAAGTCTCTTTTTTACCATCAATCTCAAACTGCTCTGCTTTATAAAATTTCAAAGGAATCAATACTTAATGTTCGTTATACATTATCCTTATTATGATGCGCTCATAATTGTTGTGAAATTTTACACTTTTCGTCAAATTTTCGTTCACTTTTGCGTTCCAGAGTAAAGAAAACTCCTGATTTCAGCTTGGTGAGTTAAGAGAACTTTCGAAGTAAATTGAAGACACTGCTGCGAAAATCGATACAATTGTATTTTACTCGATTTTATTCGATACACAATCGACATTTTTGAATCTTGAATCAAAATATGAAGGTCTCATTGAGAGAACTGGAGTGTTAGACTAGCATTTTTTTTTTATTTGATGGCCTTGAATCTTTCTGTGACCAAAGTAACAATTTTGTGTATTGTTCATTATACCCAGCATTAAAAAATACCCTGAAATAATGTGCCATATGCCCAGGATTTATCATTTTTTTTTTTCAGTTTCGAATATAACCCCCCCCCACCTTACCTTTCCCACTCAAAAAACACTACCATTAGATATTCTTGGCTCTTTTATCTCATGGAAACTGAAACATTTTGTTGGGTAAAATAAACCCACTTCACTTGTCGCCCTCCCCAAAAAAAATACCTTTTCGCAGGCTCTTTTTTAAAGTTTTAAAATATAAAAGTGTACTTTTTTACCCCAATTCACCTTACAAATATATTTTTTTTGAAATATCTAGTCCTTAAATTATTCTCCTAACATTATATTTTTATATTTTTTCAAAATCGGATAACTTTTTTATGTTTACCCAATTCACCCTATGCTTATACATATATGAACCTCGATTGAAAAAATGTCTGGTGACGCTTAAGTGATCTCCGAAATATTTACATCCTCAAATATTTACATTTAAAATACAAAAAAAGGTTTTACATCGGTGGGACTCCATTTTTGTTACCCAATTTTACCCTACAAATACCTTAATTTTAATTTAAATTTTTTTCCTCAACATATTTACAATAAAACTGAAAAATTTTTCTAAGGAATCCTGTTTTTGTAACTGAGACTGATGAGAAAACGAATTTAAAATCGAATTGCATTTTTTTTTGTTTTCCCTACTTCACCCTATACCTATTAGATAATCTTAATTTTAAAAATATTCTTTAAAATTCTTTTTCTATATATTATATCCTTTTAAAAACAAAAAGAATGTTTAAAATCTGACGTTATTTTATATTTTACCCTAAAAATGGTCATATTTTCAAAAATATTAAACCTTAAAGTAAAACCATTCAAACGGAAAAAGAATTTTAAAAATCTAATGTTTTTTATTTTTGTTTTTCCCCTACAATTATGTAGTTAAATTTTAAGCAAGCGGTTCAAGCATTTTTTTGGCGCAGGGTCATAAGTCCACAGTTCACAATGGATTATTGATCCACAAATCAATTGTGGACTTATACCCCACCCTTATGAGCAAGAAGTAAACAAAAAAGTGGGTCAATATTCTATAACTTTAGAAAGGAAGTGGGTCATAACCCCACAAATATTTTCTGGAATTTTTTTTTAAACAGTACTCAAGGTATGTACTGTTTATTAAGAAAACTGTCTATATTGGCAGCTGCCTCACGAGTGGACATACCCTAGGCAAAGCAACGGAGTTGCGTGAGCGGTACAAAGGAACTCTTGAGACGCATCTTGAGCCCACCAAGGTGGGTAAAAAAATGCATAATATATTTTTGCACTTTTAACCCACTTAGGTGAGATTTATGACACTGCGCCCTTTTTTAGTTTCTTTTAACAACAAAACTGAGAAATTCTGCCCTGAGATTATTACTGAAACTGAAAAGATATTACCGTTTAACACATGGCGCTATTTTTTTTTTAATCCTATCTCTGTAGTCAAATTTCTCATCAGATATAAATTCCATTTTAACATTTTTGTATGCAATTTGCTGTGCTAAAAATTTGTATGGTAGATTTTTCTGGTACAACCAATCATTAACAAGAAAGTCAGTCGTATGTATATGTAAAAATATTTCACCTACATACTTAACAAATAATAAAATTTAACATCAATCTTTTGAGTCATTTATCATGTATAAGGTGATGTTTTATTATACCTAGTAGCAAAAAGCCCTTATTTTGCATAAACGAAATGGCTTCCTATCCACAAAAAGTCTTAAAAAAATATAAACAATAAATCTTAGTAGGCAATAATAATTATATATCACCTCAACCTCATATATGTACAGTACCTACATATGTGACTCCTTTCCTAATTAAAATTCCATGTATGCATATACTCGTTAAGGTTCTTAAAGCTTAAAAGGTTCTTACAGTTTAACCTCAGGGTAAATAATTTATAGCTTTTTTAAGGACTCATAACAATTTTACAATCAGCTTCTGTGCATTAATTTTTATTGACAGCTGCTTACACACAACATAGCACCCAGATTCTCATTTATACTTCTTGAACTTTCAAACTTTAACTTGGCGCTAAACTGTAAAATTTTATAATAAAGATTAAAAGTAAAAAGAAAACATATTTTTTGTGATTAAAAACAAAAAACCATCACATTTTTCAAAAAAAAAAAAAAAAAAACTTTTAAGTGCCGACCCGCTTCAGCTTCCTAATTAACTGCATTTTAAAATAAACGCTCTCTCCCATCAGGGAAACTGTTTTAAATTAAATAATCTAATAAATTCTATTTCAATCCCAATCCCACTTTTAAGTATTAAAAATAATCTTATAGACAGTTGTGTGTGTTCCTTCCTTTGACTGCTGTGCGATAAATAGCCTCAGCGAGGCCGGCGGCAACGGCGGTAGCGGTGAGGCATTGCCCTCTAACATCACGCACCAAGAGCGCCCTATAGAAATCACAATCATTAATTCAATTAAACAATTTACATTGATAAATTAACTTCTTGTTCTCGTCAGCTAAATAAATCGGCCACTTAGACTCACTTCACAAAAAATAAGATAGACCAAGCATCATCACAGAGGAAGCGATCCCAAACGATATCTATTCGTATATATTTATCCGCAGCCAGCATCAATCAATGTGATGCCTTAGCCTCTATATCTGCATCGCCCAACTTAATATACCTACAGAGCTTATATACTTTGAGAAAGTTTTCACAAATTAAATTGAATTTTTTTCTATTTAAACCCAAAAAATTACAAACAAACAAAACAGAGAATCGAGAGGGTGGTGGGGGTTTAACCTTCGTGCCACCCTGTATCTAAGTAAAGAATCCCTCTATGTATTTATATCAACCGCACAGTAGGAGCACTCTATGTCTACATTGCATCTCTTTGATGACATTGAAAAATGATGTCGTTAAATGTCACTGACAGATTGCAAACACATTTTTTGTGGTCGTTGGTAGACCAACAGTCAGACATAAAAATATAGTACGTACCTACCAACAAAATAAAAAAAAAAAAAAAACATGAAAATACTATTTCAACAAAAATAAAAACAAAACTATTTTCGCGCCAAACAAAACAAAACAAAATGTGTAGATATCTAACAGTGACAGATTCATCTGACAGCAGCTGACAACTGACAACTGACAACTGCTGGTTAAACAATAATAAATCTAAATAAAAAACACCAAAATGTGATGAATTAGAACAAAAGGGCAGCAGCTGAAATAAAAAAATAAATAAATACATATAACTTCTCATGATAAAAAGCTACAAAGATAGACTTACTACAGATTGAGAGAGGCAGGCAGGCAGGCATCAGGCATTTATCTGAATTCAAAACTCTTATTAAGAAAACGTATCTATGCTCGTTTGTCTTAATGTCCGCCTGGTTTTCGCGATACACACAGTGGGGAATTTAATACAATGGCAAAATGGAAATGAAGTGGGAAAAATGAGTTTAAGAATTAGAATTATAACATTATATATAAGTAGACAAGAATTCAGTATTAATTGTCCCTTAAGTAAAGGGTCATTCATTTTTCGGTTTCGAAAGTAAATCTAAATATTTAAAACACACACAGCGATACATTCATTTTTGCTGAAAATTTTATTTCATTGTAAAGTTTGGACTTTGTCATTAAGTGTGATGATAACAATATCATTCAAATGGCCGCCTCGGGAAGATTCGCAGCATACGATTCTTTTGAGGTAATTTTTAACTATTTTTTCGCTCATTTCAAGCGGTATCTTGGCCATAACTTGTAATGTTGGTTTTAAATTCGTCTTGAGTTAGGGGATTATTCACGTAAACACGGTCTTTTGCGTAGCCACACAGAAAAAAATCTAACGGTGTCAAATCGCATTATCTTGGTGGCCAATTGACGTCGCCTAAACGTGAAATTACGCGAGTAGGAAACTTCTCACGCAATAAAGCCATAATTGGTCGTGTTGTGTGGCTTGTTGCCCTGTCTTGTTGGAACCACATATCGTCAAATTCATGATCTTAAATCGCCGGCCAAAAAAAATCCGTTAATTGCTGCGAACGTGGCTACGTTTGAATTACGACTTTTGTAATATGTAAATGGCAAACATTCAGCTAATATTATGACACTTCAAACGACAGCTGAGTTGGACAGGTGTCATGCCAGCGCTACCAACTTGAAACCAAGAAATTAATGGCACGTTCCATCTCAAAACGGACAAACACTGCTTTCTCTAAAAATATACTCATACGAATAACACAGAAAAATACGCATTGCTCATTCGATTCAAGACTCAAGACGGTTATCGGAATTTTTTGTATAAAAGTCTTACATTTATTTCTTAGAATGTAGTACGTTCCAAGTTTTCTAAAATGAAAGTGTCGCCAGTTTTCCAAAAATATCCATATAGATAAAAATAATGTAGCGGCGGTAACTTTGTACTGCAATATCGCATCATTTTTAAAAATATATATCACAATTTTAGAAATTATGTCTTCTTCAATTTTCATGATGTGTAGAATTTACGTTAGGGAACATAAAAAAAATTAAATTGAAAAATATAACCTCGAAATACTGAGCAGAAATAAAAAAGAAATACAGATAAAAGCCTATTTCACTGCCTAAAACTTTGGCCTTGGCGACAATTCCACTAAAACCGGAGATATTTTAACCAATTATATAAACAGTCGCTTAAGGTGCTAGATGCTAATACCCTGAGAATGCAATTGAGACCTGCATTTTTTGTAACATAATTTATTTATATTTTCGTTAACAAAAAAGTCTGAAACTCGATAAAGCTTCGTGAAAAATTTCCGAAATGTCAAAACGAAGCAACTTTAAAAATGAGTAGGTACATTTCAATTTATGATTTAGCTCTGGTAAAATTCTCACTGAAAATCAATTATTCTCTTAAAGTTTATTTTTAAATATGTTTCATAAATTTTCTTCATAATTTCGCTAGACAAACGAGTTCCATAAAGTTTCCATCGAATATTTTAATTAAATTTTCAGTTTGTGCTTCTAGGAATTAAAATAAAATTTTAAATAAATTCCTTTCATTAGTTTGACGTAGGTACGAACTCCTAGACAAAAGCTTTTTTTTTAATGAAAACTTGGTCACAAGTATGAAAAAAAATGAAAATGAGAATATATACCACGCACAAATATGGAAAATATAGGTACAAGTTTAAAAAGTTCCCCTCTCACATGTGGGTTTAAAATCGGAGTGCAAATATTTAAGTGTCAAAAATATTTAGCTTGAAAAACAAATCAAAATTCCTTTCGATTTAAATTGATTTTATTCCAATTTTAAAGCTAATTTGTCCCACACTATATTTGTACGACGCGTGGTCGGCAAGAATAATAATAATATGTTTTTGATTTTGTGGTAGCAAAAACATCTAACGAATGCGAATCTAAAGAATTGAAATTCATTTGCCATTATGTCAAATGGAATCACCATCATTGGTATAATGATGAGCGATAGCAATAATGGAGCTTGTCACGAAAGTCTATCATCTCTTTCATTATTTGTTGTTTGTTTTTTTTTTGTGGCAAAGAGCTAAGAATATACACTTCAATTGAATGATGGACACGAACACGAATATGGACAACCTCATGGTGCACTATATCGTTCGTGCCACAAAGATTGCATGCAAGATTTGAATTTATCTTAATTCCTTGACAAAAAAAAAACAATTCTGTTGCTGCCCTTTTGGGAATATTGATTTGTCTTTTGGGATCATTCTTGTGCCTGCATCTTCAAATAAATGATAAATATACGTGTATTTATTTATATATGTTGGTCCTTTTTGATTGAGATTCTTGTTGTTGTTGTTTCTTATGTTTGGGTTAAATTTTCTAGACTATGTGATTAGTACGCTAAAAATGTTAATTGATGTGGGTTACCTTTTTTCCATCTGTCACCTACATACATTAAGAAAATAGAAACGAAAAATCACATCTGCTCTGATTGCTTTATAAGAAGGTCGTTCGTTTTTTATTGTTTGTCTTGTGTTTCATTTTAAAATTGAACAAGAATGCGGGTTAAGATAAGGTAATTTGATACTAAAATGGAAGGAATCTCTGATTGAATGTGACATTGGAATTTATTTAAGCAAACCAATTATAGAATTTAAGACACCTTCACCGTGCAGGTATCATATCGATGGAGATGGTCTCAATTCGTTAATATTTAATGCATTGAAGAACATAAATCCACATATTTAAATGAATTTAAATTTTAAAAAATATTTGGACGACGACGCGACGGTGTCTTGTTTTCTATTTATAAATTATGTTTACTAAAATGGATTTTAGTTCGTGTTAATCGCTGGAAAAAATGTAACGAATGGATGTATGTATTAAAAAGTATAAATTTACAATCTCGGAAATATAAACTCAAAATTACAAACTCCTGCTTTGAATGATGTCGGGGACATCTGAATGTTGACACAGTTGCTTAATGAGTCTTAAAAGTCCACAGTTAAGTTCAACATTCTGCATTGGACTTTATTTTATGCTATCTCATAGCATCATAACTTCTTCACGTACATACATAGGTAATTTTAATTTGTGGGTTTTTGGGATTATCAAAAGTGGGATTTTCAAAATGCGAGTTTTTCGAAATGCTGTAATTTGTAATGAGAAATTACGAATGCTAGACTTTATTTTTTTTTTTTTATTTCGTAGACAACCATAAGAAGTTTGGGTCCAGTATCAAGCAGTGATACCACACGTAGGGAAAATCCCTACAAATATGGATTTTCGGTTTAAAAACTCAACCGTAAGGAAAAAAGGACGGATTTTTGAAATCTTAGTTTTTTTTTTATGAAAGCGTAGTTACTTTTAGAATTGTATTACTAAATAATTTTTTTTTTTAAATTCTACCACACACCTTGCAGAAATTTCATCCTAAAATATATTTCTTTATAAAAAATTTTACTACAAATTTCCTTAATTGATTATTATTGATTATTGAATTTCCACATTTTGTATTTCTTATGTCAGATTCGAAGTAACACAGTGCCTTAATTTTTTTTTAATTTATTATTTGTGAAATGTACGAATTAATTGTTCTTTCAAAGTGTTTTTGGGTACCTTTAAATTTCTATATTTAAACACGATAAGACTAACCAATCTGGACTCAATCTCCTTCATCTGAAGGACAAGCTTATTAATTCTTATATTACATTCTCATTAGAACTAAAATAAGGAATTTTTTTTTTTTTTGAAATGTGCTTCTTTTGTTATAAATATCATTTGTTTTAGAGCTTAATTTCATATGAAGTTCCAGGATCTAAGTATCTCATATGTGGGATATTCGCAAAAAAAAAAATACCATTTGGAAGGTCACTTAATCCTCATAAAAAATAAACTAGTTTCAGAAATTAGTAAGGCATAGATTTTTTAAATAAATTCTTAAAGTATTTTTTTCAAGATCGCAAAGGTTGGTTAGCACTTTATTTTTGGGATATTCGCAAAGAGAATAAACCATCGGAAATATTTTTTAATATCTTCATAATGGCTGACAAATTATTGAAATTAGTTCATATTTTATGAGGATTAGGTTACGTTTCAGATAATATACTTTTTTTGCGAATATCCCACAAATGAGGTGATACAAATTTATACGATCTTTAACAAACTTTAAAAAATCATTAAAAAAAATCTAGGACTGAAATTTTTTTAAAACTATTTAGCTTTTTATGAAAATAAGATGACTTTTAGATAGTTTTTTCTTTTTGCGAATATCCCAAAAATGAGGTGCTAAATAACTTTTAAAAAGTTTTAACTAATGATCTTAAATTTTCTATGGCTTAATAATTTTTGAAATTAGTTCACTTTTTTTTTATCAATAACTGAGCTTTTAGATGGAATACTTATTTTGCGAATATCCCACAGATGAGATTTTAAGATCCAGGAGGCTTTATATGAACAAATTTCTTAGCATTGTATTTCACGTCACCATTATCGAACTATTCCAGTATTTTTAAACGTAAGAACGAATAACCCATTTGTTTACTGAACTACAGCATATAGCTAAAGAATAACCTATCTTAAAATTGCGTTCTTTTATTTTCGATTTATTTTATTATTCGCATAAATTTTCATTAAGTTCTTTTATGAAGGTGGTTTATGCCTACTTGAAATAAATTACACTTAAATTATCACGCATATCGTCGTTCGTTATATATGTACCTACCTTTATGACAAAAATAAAAATATAAACTCCAATAAAATCAGTCTCTAGGACTTAGTCATAAAAAAAAATTAAATCGATTGAATTATCTCATTAAACGCACCCTATACGTTATTCCTATTCGTACATAAAAATACCTTCGTTGCTAAACGTCATTCAAATATGTACGAACGTGTCTGCTAACCTTGAATATTATATAAAATTATACAACCAATATAAAAACGTATTGGTTCTTAAATGTTTTTTTTTTTTTTTTTTTTTTTTTTTTACTTGAAAAATATCATTCGATCAAAAACAAATCCAACATGGTCATCAAATGTAACTCAGGTAGACGAATACCCATATGTACCTACACTTAACTTTGGTATAAATTATGATATTATATGAAAATGTTTTGTATTGAAAGAGGTGTATTTATGAAGAAAATATTATAACCACACTTCATTGCTCAATTTGAAAACATTTATACGATAAAAGAAAAAATTCATAAAGTCATAAAATTCTAGCATAAATAAGATAAGATAACGTCTTATACTCGTATAGAATATTGTAAAAATGTTATGACATGGAAATTTGCAACATTAGGGTTCTAAAAGTTCTTATGATGTTTTGGTATTTTATATAGAGAATTTGTTGGACATTTAAGGTCTTTTGCTATCGACAATTTACGAGCAACATTCTTAAGAAATATTGGAGTTAAAGAAGTATTGTTAGGAAATCAATGGCTTTTTTAAAGGATTTCCCATACGATATTCCACAGTTAATTTCTTAGGTGGACTCTTCAAAGCCGGTTTAGAAAAGGTTCACAGAGAGGGCTCCTTTCCCTAGATTTCATGACCGGGACAAACATTTTTGGTAGTAGTTTTATTGATGCGGTTTTTTTAAGGGTCCTTAAGACAAGGTTGCCAGAGAATTCTAATATAATTATCTAGCTTGCGGGATCGGGGCAAACATTTTCGCCTATATCCCAATAGGCGGTCTCTTCAAGACTACTCTAGAAAAGGTTACCCAACAGGGTTCCGAGCAGATCTTTCCCAATATTATGTGATTGGGAAAAACATTTCTGGCAGTAGTTTAATAGATGCGTTCTTTTCAAGGGTACTTAAGACAACTTTGCCCGAGGGTTCTGACGTATTTCTCTAGATTTCGAGAATGGGACAAACATTTCTGCCAGTAGTTTAATAGACGGTCTCTTAAAGGTTCTTTGAGATAAAGTTCTCGCAGAGGGTTACTGCAAGACCTTTCCCTAAATTGCATGCTAGGAACAAAGGAAATTATACTACAGACAAAAATTTAATGCACTTGCTTTTTCGACCTCCAGTAATAGTCAATACGTTGTGGTTATTCGGATAGAAAACAGCTTTTTTGAAGTTAAATTTAAGTAGATATCATTTCAAGTTGAAAACTCTGAAAATCGTCCCCTGCTTATTTTTTGCAACAAATCACAAGCACGCGCTGCAAGTGTCTGTCAGAGGTTACATAAGATACGAAATTTAGCCACCGTCGCCGACGATTATTGTTCTCCATGTATTAACCCTCCCAACCTGTTAAAGAAATTATAATCACACTTTGACGAAGAGGCGGCTGCGGCGGTGGCAAGCTTTTATACCATCTATCTCTTTACACACCTAAAACCAAACAAAACCAAAAAAAAAAAAAAAGAAAACAATTGATGAAGAGAGCCCAATCAACATGGTGCTTAAGTCCAATCACGCGTTTACCATACAATGATTCTTTTCCCATAAACAAAATTTCATTGTATCTTAAAGATTCGCCATAAATTTTCATGTAAACGTGAAGATTCGAATGAAGCCAATATATAGAGTGTCAGATTGTATACCTTACCTACAATTTGTAAGTATATATAGCTATAACGCGGATGGGATGGATGGAGCTGCCGCCGCCATCGCTATCCGCTTCAAGTCAAGCTACAGCTCTTCAGTTCAGATTATTTCTCATAGGAACAGCCCACGCGTGTCATAATCTTCTGTTTTGCGTAAAATTGTCCGATTTTTCATGCTCTCACCGTATGGGTGCTCATTTGAAGGATATGTCGGAACTTTTATAACGCTTAACACACAAATAAACGTGTGGTATTCAAATCAATTACGGGCGCACGCTGGATATACACAAAACATACATACATGAAAGATGCGTTGGCGATGGCATATTGTAATGGTGCTGGTGGTTTAAATGTAGGCACACAAAACTTCTTCTTCTTTTAGTGGATTTTGCCTTTTGTCGAGGATTATGAATGCATCTGGTTTTTGGTTCGAATTCAACGACGTACTATACTAAGTTTTGTGTTTTACGTGCTAACTGTGGGGTTTTTTAAATTTTTTTATTGCCAAAATTTTATTTATGAAAAAGGAAAATGGAATTCAAGGTTTCATAAAACTTAACTTTACGATGATGAAGACTTTAGAAGTGTTTTTTTTTTTACCGTCCGTCGGCATTTGAGTCTGATTGTCGGCTTTGGGATATTCGCGATTCGCATATGGGATATTCGACAAAAATAGGTCATCTAAAAGTTCAACTAGTTTCAGAATTTGGTCAGCTATAAAAAATTTGCAATCAATGGTTTAAATTTTCCAAGATCATCAGAGATCATAAGCACCTCATTCGTGGGATATTCGCAAAAAAAGTATACCATTGAATGGCCACCAAATTGTCATAAAATTTCATATATGTAGTTTCAGTACAAAAACTAGGTAATATTTCAGATGACATACCTTTTTTGCGAAAATCCCCCAAATGAATTGCTAAAAATCCCTAAAAATATGGTATATTCGGAAAAAAATATGCTATCTTAGGGCAATTATTGGTCAAAGAAGGTAAAATTCTTTCAGAAATTGGTCAGCTATAAAAACTTTTTAATCAATAGTTAAAATTTTCTAAAATCGTCATAGATTTTAAGCACTTTATTTTTGGGATATTCATTGAAAGAAAAGTAAAGGTAACAATTGAAAGGACTAAAATATCAACTAGTTTTTGTACAGGAATTTGCTTTCGTTTCAGATTATATACTTTTCTCCGAATATCCCACAAATAATAAAAATGCGTAATAAAATGGGATATTCGCAAAAAAATATGCCACCTTAAAGGTCAATTATAAGTCAAAATAAGTTTACTTCTTTTAGAAATTGGTCAGCTATAGAAAATAATCAATCATTGCCATAATCAATGCTTAAAATTTTCTAAAATCGTCGATTTTTATCAAAATTTGTGGGATATTATTATTAAAAAAAAAGTAAAGGTACCATTTAAAAGGACACAATATTGTTGTAAAGGCCAACTACTTTAAGTATAAGAATTAGGTAACGTTGAAGAGGATATACTTTTTAGCGAATATCCCACAAATGTGTGTTCTACTAACCTAGAAACAATCTAACCATTAATTTCAAATTTTCGATTTCCTAAAGTAATTGTCATTTTTTTTGCCCAATTTCTGACTTTTAAGATAGCACACTTTTTTTGCGAATATCCCACATATGTGGTGGTAAGATCCCGGAGCCCTGTTTACCCGTGCATCTGTACGTCTGTAGCTCCGTTGCACATCGAGCTAGAAAATAAACGTTTGAAATTTGGTGCTTTTATCGGATTTCATACAAGCACAAATATTTTGTATTTTTTGTACAATTTTTCTCAAAAACTGCTTTGGAAATTTTTGACTAAACTTCGAACTTGTAAACTCCGAAGTTTTTGTAACGAAACTGCGTTCAAAGATTTTTCCGAAAAATTCTCAGACATCAAAAAAATGACTTTTACGTTCTTTTTTGCAGATTTTTATTTGAATGGATTTTTGTAAAAACGATCCACTGTGAGTCCTTTCATTATTGTGCTGTTTCGTGGGAACATCACATTTGAATAGATCCACTACCGCAGCCAAACGCCGCGTGTGCCGTTGTTGTGTGGGTGCAGGAAGAGGTACACTACCGCAGCCGCAGCCACCGCCGCCGACGATCAAAATTGTTATTTAGTCTTGTCGAATAAAATGGTTTTCTTTATCGCTATGGGGTTTGGCATCATCAGAGAAGTTGTTTCTTTTTTTTGAACTTGTAAGTATCTTGAAAGATACAAACTTTTAGGTTGGGTTTACATGTGCGATTATAGGTATACCAAACAATCACACTGCATGTGGGAGCCAATATTATATTTATATGAACTCTGATTGTGTTAGGTCTTATTAGAATCCCATCGACCGACAACCGACGCACGACCGAGTAGTTGGTTATAAATAACCACTTTGTTGCTTAATAACAAAAAAGTTAATATTTTTCTTGTTTTTCCATATTTTCTTTTTTTTTGCTGTTGCCTAGTTGTTTCATGATATAAATTAACGATTACCAAAGAGTTCTTGAGTTGTCAAATGATAATATTTTGTGCTTCCTCCGCGCGTGAAAACTCCAAACCAAACCAAACTAAAACCAGTCGCAAATGCAAATAATTGACGTTAATTGGTTCTAGTAGACATTTACGATTATCGTATCATCATCAATTTGAAGTTTGAATGAAGTAAAAAATAAGTGTTCATTGGAAATGCGCAAGCGCAGTGAACAAGTTAAATTAAAACGAACTGGATTTCAGAGAGGCGAATTACGAATATGGCAAAAACAAGGCTATGCTATAAAAAAGCTGTGAAGCTGAATTGCTTCAGATAGGCAGGATATCCATATAAGTTCAAAAATAAGCGTGACTGGTATGCTGTCATGATTGATCTGAATCTCTTGTTGGTAGAATTGTTTTTTTATGTTTTTTTTTTAGATTTGCCATAACGAATGTATACGCAAATTGCATGAGAACGAAATGTATATTGCAATTAAAATAAGCTTCAAAATGTCAATTTCTGGACTATATGTTCCCATTCACTGTTTTTGTTTTTAGTTCAAATATTTGACTGCAGATATGTATAATAGAAAATTGCTTGTAAGTTGCTAATATTAAACCGAAATCAATAAAATATTCTGACAACTTAGTGATAGCGAATATTGGACCAAGGGGGATTTTAAGGCTGTAAAAGCCTTGAATAGAATGATCCTGCTGCACTGAATAAAAATATAAGAGTCAATATTTTGGGAAAAAAGCAATATACATAAGTTTAACTTCTGATAAATGGTCTGTTAAGACATTCTATCTACCTTATTTTTACCTGTGTATCGAGTAAAACAAATGTTGCGGGAGTTTCGTTCGTTTTGTGTGGTTTTTTGATTTTTATCTTTTTAAGGGGTGGGTTTTAGATATGTGTAATTTTGAGAATTGATGAATATTATGAATTTGGTTGGACCTTTGGTGAAAAATCAGATGCTTTTATGTCTTCTAGATTTTTAGAAAATCAAAATTTACGAAAACAATTTTTTTTTTTTATAAAAAATGTGTTTGTACTTTTAACAATACTTTACTTTTAGCGATATACATATAAGTAGGTACTATGTACATATATGGCAAGTTATGGGTTTGTACAAAAAATCGAACTCGAGATTTTGATCAAACTTGACTTGACATAACGATTATAGCGAAGTCGAAAAAAGTGGGTTTCGCAATTCTGCCTGTCTTTTCGGCTGCGGTATAAACGGGTGGCTCGATTTTTTTAAAACTTGGTACCTAGCGGTTTTTGGGAACCCCCCCCCCCCCCCAACAAGTTTATTTTTATTTTTAAGGCCAAATTATGAAAATCTTATTTTTTTCTCAAAAAAGCCTTCATAAGTTTTTAGAAAGAAATTCAGTAAATTTTTTTACTACCATTTTATGTTGGATTTTCTCAAACACCCTTAACTGATTTTGACCAATTTTTAATTTCTTTTTATAGAAAAGCTTTAAAAGTATTGTAAGCCAAAATAAAGTTTAAATTTTTTTGTTTTTGAGAATTTAATAATTCGAAAACGACTTAGTCGATTTTTATTATCTAACTTGGTTTTTAGCAGATTTTAAATAAAAATTATTCTGAAGATTTGAATGAAACAACAACAATTGGGTGAGCTACTAACAAGATTTTATAGGCTGGAGTTATAGCTATTTCACGACTGCCAGACCGATCATGAGACTCCTGTTTAGTGGTGCTTGGTAATTTTTCAATTTTAATTGGAAAAACTTTTTGCCCCAGCTGGGGATCAAAAAATTATTCTTTTGGCCAAAAATAAAGGTACCTCCAATATAAGTACTTGAAAACCGGTACTATGGAGAATATCGTTATCTCAAAAACGTCTCCTATGATTTCGATTATGCGAGCTTATTTTAGTACGTCTACTATATTATTGGAAAACAAAATTTATTATCTATTAAAAATATTTTTGGTTTTCGTCGATTTTCTCATTATCTGTTGAATCGATTATAACACAAGAGCTTCTAATAAGTTTAAAAAATATTGCATTTCAAAATTTCCAACAAAAAAAAAACAAATTTTGGATAAAAAAAAAAATCAAAATTATTTTCTTAAAATTCGATACTTCGAAAATGGGTAGAAGATTTTTTTTTTGTCAAAATTAATTTCTAAACGTCGCAATAATAAATACTAAAAAATTGCGTACCAATTTTGTTTCTTAGAAATGTTTGAACATTTTATATATAAAAAATAATTAAAAAAAAAAAAAACGCTTGTTAACAGATTCAAGGGAAATTTACATAGAATTGTAGTAGAATCTCCTTAGACCTGTTTCTAACTAAACAGAGGTGCCAAATTCTTTACGAATAGCAGCTGTGTCTAACCTGGCTCCGGTTCAGTTCAGACTTAGGTTTAAAATATGGCTGTGAATATGCCCTAATGTGTTTTTAATGATTTTCTCGTCCGCCACTTTTTGAGCTTTTTTTTTTTTTAAATATTATCGCTATTAAGCTCGATAAAATCTGAACCAATTAAGTGATTTTGATGAAATTTCAGAAAAAGCGTAGTAAAAGAAATGCTTATTATAGAAAATATCCGCCTACTGACATTCCTAGTCTTTTCAGAAAATCGTTTAACCATTAGGGTTTAAAAATCTACTGATGTGGTTTTTAAAAAAATGCATTTTCTCAACAAAAAAAGAGCAACAAACTTGCAACAATTTTTTTTTTATTTTAGAATCTTAAGAAATGAAATATTCAAATAAAAATCTAAATTTCTAAACAAAAGAAAAATAAAAATGTCTTTTTCATACCAAAAATAAGTTACAAAAAAAAAATCGTTGAATTCAGAAATTTGAAAAAGGGTAACATACATATCTTCCACATTTATTTTTAGAATCATCTCTTAAATTTCTGGAAAATAGAGAGACATTACATAATTATGAAAACTAAGCACTTAAATAAACTTTATATCATAAGTATTTATTTTGGAGATTTGTTTTATAATTTTGAACCACTGTGGTTGACAGGTCAGGGTTTTCCACCTAAAACTTATTTTTTATTGCAGGTATACCTACAAACTGCCTCTTGCAGGAGTCACAAATCTTCAAAGACTATTTCTTGATATTATAAATTGCCTCTCATATAAGCCATTCGATACTCTAAAAGCTGTCGCGCAATTTATATGTAGGTTTATTATCTTAACTCCATTTCTAATTTATTTGTTTTGAGATATTTGCATTTGTAAGAGACTTTTAACTGCCATCAATTAAAAAAAATGTTAGAATTTATGGAGTTAGTAATTTATTTAAAGGGAAACACAGAATTATTAAGAGAAAGAGCTTTTATAGAACTTATAGATATATGTATATGATTGACCTTGCCCTATTTATAAAAGATATCTCTGTTACAAGAATGAAAAATGAACGAAACAAGTTTCCATTGAACGAAGACAATAAATTAAAATATAAATTATACATAAAGGCTATCTAAATGAAAAGTTTGAATAAAACTTCTTTGCCTATTTGGAATATTTCCCTAATTCAGCAATATTTCAATTAAATTTAAATACATTTTCTTTTAATATAATTTAATACTTCTATGACATCTCTGAAAATCGTTTTTACAAAAGAACTATTCTTAGTTACAATTACAATAAATTATACTTTCAGAAATTTTCAAAAAGAACATTTGTTCATTTATAAGTATCTTTGCGACTCAAAATAATAGGATTACTTGTCAAAGATTGTGGTTTGTTCCTTTTAGTATCTACCTTTATTTATTTGTTCATTTCACATTGCTTTTATATCTACCAACTCACTCACTTACCATCAAGTTCTCTTTCATATGGCAACCATTTGATTTGATTGTATCGAAAGTACATTTTCAATCTCTTTTATTTTTTTTTTTTACTTCCCTATATAGAACGAGTTGTAACTGCATTTATCAAATTTTGATCGCCCTCTCGCAGTTTAGAGCTTTTCACCGTGCACCCGTCGTCGTCGTCATCACGCCCCACCAGCCCCGACCAGCCATCAATTTCAATTACTCTTCTTTCTATATACATATATTGGTTAGAGTGATGACAGAGTCTCCAATTCAGAGGGGGTGCCTGCCCCAAGCAAAAAAATAAAATAACAAAAAAAAAAATCACCCCAGTCATGTGTATCCAATTTAAAAGCATCATCCCAGTTTGTTACATAACTATTAAACGAGACTCCCGTCATGCAAAAGATACATGCGATATAAACTCGTAGATGGTTTTGTATCTTTCGATCAATATTAATTGCTTTCCAATGGTTTTTCGATTTGACAGTTTCCAATATCGAAACGAACGAAATCGAGATAGAAATAGAAAGAGTCAAAAAATAGATATAGACTACTTTTAATTGAATTGCCCCAGAGGAATGGAGCACAAAGGCATAGAATAAGGTGGATGGCCGGGCCGGCAGTTTGGCGTGCGGTGGCGATGAGCATTGAGCATGAGGTGATGCACACTCCAGGCAATGGGTAACCCTATTTTCTAATAAAAAAAAGTCTTTCAGATACATAAATGAAGAACATTCTCTAAAAGAATCTCAAATGACACAAGAAACGCACAGAAATGCCACATGAGACACACATATGACATGAGACTGCCCCCGCATTACACCCCTTAAAAAATATCATGTCTGATGTCGAAATAAAGATAGTATCTATGTGTGAGTCGAGTCGGAGCATTTGTATCTTTTATTGATTTTCCAGGAATCCGCTTAAATAGAGAAAGGGTTCAGTCAACGACCATGTACCAGATCTTGTTGTCGCATCGTTATTTATATGTCTATCTATCTATATGAGTTTATGGAATGTATGTCTTGTGATTATATTGAGCAGAAAAGATACAAACTTATGTCAAGTGTGTGTACCTACTGACTGCTGAACAACATGAAATGAAATAAGCCGATAATTCACCATGTTCGTTGGTGATGTATGGAAGAGTGTTTGCAATTTTATGATTTTCTATATAACGAAAGTAGTTTTAGCACTTGGGGCTATTTTAACGAGTCAATGGAGAAAGTTGTTATATATTTCATTATAATGCCTCCCGCACTTGTTCATTTTTAGATACAAAAATTAAATACCCTAAGAGGATCACAATGTATGTACCTACATAAAAATGTTAGTCTGGTTGACGTTAAGAGGGTATATTTTTTTTTTTTTTTTGAAAATATTTTATGCGGTATAATTGAACCTACAACAATTTAGAAATTAAATTTTATTTCCATTGTTTATTATTTCAGAGACACAAGCATAGAAGGACCTTTTTTAATTTTTGGTAACATTTTTGAAATGATGTTATGCATTATACATATCTCTTAAGCCTCTAGACCTCTCCTGATGCGCGTCGAAAAATCCTATACAAAATGATTTCATAAACGAAATATTTTGTCTGCTTTTCGTTCTGCAGTAAGTATACGATATTTGACCAATGAAATTGAAAAATTCAGCGGAATTTTTGAAAAAGTCTCCACTTTTTTTTTCACAGAATTAGTTTCCTGGGCTATAAATTGTGCGCTTGCGCTTGGTTTTTGTTTTTTTTGCGACTAGTAAAACTCTCCATAAATATTTGTCCACTGTATTGTCGTAAGCATTATGGTTTTTCGTTTGGAGAGTACATACAAGTTTCGTTTTGAATAAGCAGCGTACTTGAGTTAAAGAAAAAACAAATATTATATTGCTTACTTGGATTAGGGGCATACATATGTATAAACCTGAAAAAATAACATACAATATTTTTGGAGAGTCTAAGAGTTATTGTGAATAGCTAATATTTTCGAAATTTGACCTTTAATGATTTTGATTGCAAACTTGTTGAATTGATGGAGACTTTATTCATTCAATTGATTTATTATGTTGAAAGAGAGATCAGTTTAGTTATATTTTAAGTTGTATCGGAACTTTTCCGAAGTTTTCGAAATTTTTGTCTATTTTGATTTGTGCTTTTACGGAAACCATAACCACAAACTATATTATTTATTGAATATTTTATTTATTCCTACGTTATATTTTCGATATTTTTGAACAGGATTTTAACTCATCAAATGAGAAGCAATATATTTTTTTTTTTAACTTTAATATCCGCCTACTAAACGCCCACTTTTTATTAAATAAGCTTAAAGTCTCCAACAAAAATTGATCCTTTTTACTTAACTATTGTGCTCAGGTTTGTCAAAAGACGAAAAAATAAGTTATGTTTTAAAGATTTTCATTGGTTGCTTTTGAAATAATATTTGATAATGAATTTTGGCAACGATATTGATCATTTTGGACCACAGTGTGGCGCACAGTGGTTCAAGTTGTATAGAGAAGAGGTTCTTAATCTATAAAATCTGAACCAATTAACCGATTCTGGTGAAATTTTCAATTCTGATAAAATATAGTATAAGATATCAACGAAATGATTTTCTGCCCACTGACACACCCCTTTTTGTATAAGAGGTTATGTTATTGTTAAAATTGATTACAAATATGGTTGGGATCTTAAAAAGTTATAGATAATGTGATTTATAATATTTTTTCCATAAACATTTTTTGACCACGCCCACTTTTTGTAGGCAGTTTTACAAAAATGTTGATTTTTGGATCAATTTTTAAAGAAAGAATTGTCCTTATAATATGTTAAGAATAAAACCCTCATGTTCTCCACCACGCTTTTGAATAAAGTCCTGTTTTTAAAATAACAGCAAGTAGGTTATGTACCTACCTACAATGTTAAAAATTCTCCATAAACATTTTTAGAAATTTTTAATTTTTTTTGTAAAAAAATTGCTGAAATACGGCAAAAAAAAATTTAAATAAACTCCAAGATATTGAAAAGTTATTTAATTAAAAAAAAAAAACTGTTGTTTTTTAAATTTGCTAATTTTGTGTTTATCAACTTTGTTGAGTCCGAATTTCAATATTTAAAAAAGGATTTAACAAATTAAAATTCCTATATCCTCTTGGTTTAACTTTAAATTAATAAAACTGCAAAAGTCAAAAGCCTCAATATTTAACATTCGATGAAACGACTTTTGTGTGCCCTTGAAATCTAGTGAGGAGCAGGGACACGCAGGGGTTCAAAGATTTTCCTGTGTTTTTTATGTATTTAGGCAACACACTATGACATCAACCGATTTTTAAAATCACTCAAGCATACATATAAATATTTAGAATGTTCCATTATAATTTATTGTCGTGTAATCCTTTACTTTAAAAATAAAAAATCTTCACAAACAAGGATGATAAACACGACCGGCAGTTTGTAGTTACATTTTTATGATAATCACCCAACATGCTAAGTTAGGGTATATTTTAATGTCTATCTGTTCTATTTGATATTCAAAAAAAAAAAAAAAAATTCAAGAAAATTCATGCCTCTTCCCTTCTCCTTTCTGTATAAATAGAATTTTCTTTTATATTTTTTTGCTGCCAATTCAAGAACATCCGCCTTTTCGAATAGCTATTAAATTTGACAAAAAAAAATGGTATATTATATCCTATAGAGACTAGAGAGTTGAAGAAGCTTTCCTTATGTGTAGAAAGGCATCAAGCAAGCAAAGCACTCTATGATTCCAAAACGGAACGCTCTTGGCATTTATATCTACTTTATGTAAAAGTGTAGGAAAAGGCCAAGCTAACTTCCATTTTTAGTGTGTGTATCATCAGTTTAATGGGGAAGAACCATGTGAAATGCTGCTTCTGAAACGGCCTTAATGGTGTGTTTGTGCTCTAATATAACCCACCCTCAAATGATAATAACAACCAAAACTCGCCCCCAACTCTTCGTACCTAAATTTTTTTTTTTCTTTTTCTTCCACTTTACTCAACCGATTCTCTGGAATGGTATTGCTATAGGACAACAAAACCGTGTTCATCTAGAGAGAAACATACCTATAAAAAAAAATATATAAGATGAACGTTTCTGGTGAACCATTTCGAAGAAAGAAAAAAAAAATGGATATGAAAACCTCACGCGTTATCCCTATACGACTGGATGATATATACACACATACAGGCCTGAAGGATGGTCTTGAACTTGTGCTTTGGTGCTTTATATCATCGTTTTAGCTTTATTTGCCTTTTTTTTCTTGGTTGGTGTTTTATTTTTATTTTTATTAAGAAAAGTCATAAAAATCTACGCGAAGCACCAATAATGTCGCGCGTCACCGCTCGCAATTATATATTTTAGAACCGGCGAATAATACGTGTGGACGAAGATAAGAAGAAGACGCCATCCACCGTTATCGTCGCTGTCGTCCGTTCACATCCTCATCTTCATCTTCACCATCAGGCCTTATTGTTTTAATTGTCCAACGAGGCTATATATACATACAATGACACAAGATTTCATTCAATAGACAGACGTAGACGAAAGCGGCGAAGCGCAAAAAGTTTTCTACAAAGACAAATATTTGACAAGCTTATTGGATATTTAATGGTTATGGTGAGTGAGTGCTTGGCTGGCCGACGAAGAACGCCCGTCCGCCCTGCCGACCGCCAAAGCCATAAGTAAAAGAAACGATAGCCAAGACTCTCAACAGCATTCTATAAGGAAGTTTTATGATGATGCAGTCGAATGCATTTCCAGAGAAAATATTACTTTGACGGTTGAATGCGGGAAGATCTTGATTATCTAAATACAGTAGTGGCTGAATAATATACCGAGGCGAGGACAACTTAATTTTAAAACTTACTACTGAAGTGGCAAATTGCGGGACGATGACTATAGGTTGGTATATGAGAACAAAATATACGAGTCACTCACCTGAAAAGAGAAGAAAAAATAAAGAGAATGAATAAAAATAATAATAGCAATCAAAGGTGAATTAAAATTATGTTGATATATTCAGAGAATTCAATTCTGACATCAGTGAATTTACAGAAGCTATAAGATAAAAATAAAATATTCATAAAATCCTTGTGTGTTTTTTCTTAAGAAGGTTAATTTTTTTCTCTTTCAGTGAAAATTATTATTGATTCCAAGAGAATAAGTGATTTTACATAGCATTAAATAAAGTACGAAGAAGGTTATTGAAGTAGGCTTTTTGTGGAACAAATTTAGATCTTTGAGATGGCGCCATCTTGAATTATAGTTTTTAGGCGGGTTTTGACGTCGTGGGGTCAAGTTCATGGTACTTTTGACACATACTTTGTGGGTTAGCATTTCACAAATCAACTCTCTGTGGCGGACCAAAACCTACAACCCACAACTTTTTTGCAGTATTTTGCAGGTTGAAAGTCCTCGATTAGCGGAATATCACAAGAAGTTTCTTTTTACTTGCCCTATATATATATGTACATATGTAGGTTATGTAGGTTATGGATTCGTAAAAATCGAACTCGAGATTTTGATCAAAGTTGACATTACGATGATACCGAAGTCGAAAAAAGCGGCTATCGCAATTCTAACTGTCGGTCTGTCTGTTCTTTGGGCTGTAGGTGGACCCATTTTCTTTAAACTTGGCACTTATAGCATTTTTGGGCATTCCCCCCTCAAGTTTTTTTCATTTTTTTAAGACCAAATATAATGGTAGGTACCCGCCGAACAATTTTTTTTTAGCAAAAGATGAAAATTTTATTTTTCTCAAAAACGTGCCCACAACTTTTTTTTTTTTTAAGTAAGTTTTTTTTATAAAAAGGCTACCATTTAAAAAAATAAATCCGAAAAATGGTAATAATTGGTAATTGTCTCAAAAATGGTTCAACTGAATTTGATCAATTTTTGAACAGAAAATTTTTCAAAAAGTTTAAAAAGAATTGCAAACATTTAAAAAAAAAAGTTTCAATTTTTTTTGAGAACTTAATAATTCGAAAACGACTAGATCGATTTTTATTAAACTTGGCATCCAGCAGTTTTTGACATTATCTAGCAGATTTTAATTACAAATTATTCTTAAAGCCAAAAATAACGGTACCTCCCATACTAATGTTATTAAACCGGTAGTGAAAATCTTTTTCTCAAAAACTACTCTTACGATTTTGATTAAAATTTTTGTGTTATTATTGAAAAAAAATTAAATTTATCCATCGTCTAAAAATGGTACATATATGTCATAGAACCATTTTTTTGGTTTTCGACTATCTCATCATCTGTTCAAGCAATTTCAATGAAATTTTTTACACATGAACTTCTGATAATATCAAATAGTAATAATAATAATAATAAAACTTTATTTTTCAAATTATAAACAATTTTAACAATTTTATATGTAATAAATAAATTATGGCCTTGGTTTTGAAACCGTCTGCCAGTATCAAATAGTATTGCATGTTAAAATTTTCAAAAAACCAAATTTTGGATTAAAAAAAATGTTTGAAAATTCAATATGGTTAATTTTTTTTCAAAATTAATTTTTTAACTTCACTTAAATAATGGCTAAAGAATGGCGAACCAATTTTTGTTCGTAAAAATGTTTTCAAAATTTTATACATATATAAAAAATTAATTAATAATTATAACGATTTTTAAAATTTTGTTTTCATAATTGAGATTGAGATTTGTGTACAAAATCAGATGATGTACATTGCGTTGGTGTCAAAACAGTTTCAGAAGTTGTTTTAATCAATTTTTAATTGTAATTGATTTTTTAACTTTTTTTCAGTCTAAAGTGTAAATACCATGTATACTTTAAAACCACAGTGTGATCGCACATAAGGGCAATTAGTTACGTGCTAAATTTACTTTACTCCTTACGTGTAGTAGAAAAATATCTTTGCAGAAACTTTGACAGCGTATTAAAGGAAACTTATTTTGTTAAGTTTTGCCAAAAAATTGTCTCCCTCCCTCGAATAAATGGGGAGAAATAATCACATACGAGTTTTTCATTTTTCAACAAACTCTAATCTCTAGAATTTTTTCTTATTACATAAAAAAGTTACATAAAAGTTACCCCCATGGACAAAGTTGAAATATTCATTCTATTCGATATTCTATTTCGGACTTCTATGATGAATTTATCTTAACTATTAATGGAAGGCGTTTATCTCAGCAAAAAAGTACAACCGAAGAGAACTTTCTGCCGACAAACACCACATGCTACTCTCTTTTGTGCCAGAACTGTCAAAAAACGTTTCAGGCAATTTTATAAGGAGGGCTCTACAAATTAAAAAGTTAAAAAATACCTAATAATTTAAATTTAAAATTATGTTTTGAAATTCACGCCAATCGTATTCGAAACACAATAATTCAAAATAAATGAAATTCGGTGGACCCCAAGGTATTCACCTAGACCCACAACTTTGAATCGTTATTTCTATAATAACATTCCGTAAATTGCTTATATCTACACTGATGATTTTAAATTATTCTGTAGCTCTGCAAGATGACATAAGTTAAATATGTAAAACATGAAACAATTATCATGTTACCACGTGAGTCCAAGAACTTTTAATTCAATACCAGTGGCAACCCTTCAATTGGTAAATTAAAAACTGGTAGGTACCCTAACGAAGTTAGAAAAAACTTACTTAATGAAATATTTAAAAGAAAAGAGCTAAAATACTGAACTACTATGAATAATTTTCTAAGGAGAAGTTTTGATGCATAACATAGTTGACTTTTTTTTTTAACACAGGTTTTATAAGGCTGGTGAAATAAGCTTAATCTGAAAAAACTGTTCAAAAGAGCTAAAAAAATTTGTTATAATAAAACAAGCCACAAAGTTGAAACAAATGAGAACTTTAAAAAAACACTCATCCCGCAAAAAATTTCCTTGAAAAGAAAATCTTTTATCTTCCTTCTCTGCTCTCTTTTTTTTTAATATAAAGCATAATATTTCAACCACATTAATTTTTATTATTATTTTTATCTCCCTCTCTCCATCATCCATACATATACACCATACACAACACACCCCCGTGTACCGCATAAGACAAACCATTAAAAATTACACATATTTTCAACCCTCATTTAAATACTCTTAATATTTTCCACTTCAATAAATTTTTTTTCCTGTAGAATAAAAGCGAAGCTAATTTAAGCAAAAATAAATGGTTATGTTGTACATCTCTATTTTATACATACATAGATACATTTTTTTTTTTTATCTAAAACTTGCATAGATGGAAAAT
This sequence comes from Epistrophe eligans, assembly GCA_951394125.1. NCBI lineage: Eukaryota > Metazoa > Arthropoda > Insecta > Diptera > Syrphidae > Epistrophe > Epistrophe eligans. The sequence continues at coordinate 72,160,219 of OX596030.1, forward strand.
GAGAGAAAATTGAAAGCACTTTTCCGTGGGATTTATTTTTTAATTTAGCAAATAATTCTCGTTAGGTATGAAATAACTCAACCATAATTTGTTTAATGGACTTTTTTTTTTTTGCTAAACGGTCCGTTTTGTTGTCGCAGATATTTTTTTTATTTTTATTTCTTGTTTCGAATCTCATTAATTTAATTAAATAAAACAACAATTTTGTAAGTTCTCTCGAGATTTACTATTTTTACTATTTTGTAAAATAGAAGACAAAAAAAAAATAAAACTTTAAATAAACTACAGCTTCCAAGGAGGGTTCGAAAGTTGTTGGGGGGGAGGAGGGAGGTGGAGGCTAAGGAATATCAACGTTCAAATAAAATGTCGCCAAAGACACGTTCTGAAACTAATAATCAGACGAAGAATTATTGACTTAATTACGTATTCTCTCGGATGCAACCTGCTGTTGCTGGTGCTATGCAACCCCACCCCAATTCCATCCTCCCGTATCCTCCTCTGGATGTCATGTAGACTGCTGGGTTGTGCTTGTGCATCTTCTCAAGTTGTTGTTTTTATACCTACCTATTCTATAGTATAACGTCTCTCCCTTATAAAATGTATAGACGATGCGACACGATGCAATTTGCCATCGGTAGGTATGTACATATATCTGGAAAACATTTTCACATATAACAACAACCGACACGTTACAAATATAGAAACACAAACCTAGAGAATCCCAGAATCCGTAGAACCTAAGTCATTGAAGATACATAAGCATAAATAATCATCGCTCGGTAGACACACAAGAGGAGCAAATGCCTGTGTCTCTAGAAATTTATGACTCCATATAGCTGGAGAGAGCGTTCACCATTAAAATTAAAACCAAATAACATCTGAGGCAGATTTAAAAAAATAAATAAAAAAAAGTTAAAGAAAAAAAAAAAAATAAACAAAATACAACAAACTGTGTACAAACACCACCCCGACTAACAAAATTATGGGATGGGGCTGGGAGGGGGCGGGTGGAAAGCCCCCCTTTCTAGATTTTCAATGTTAAAGTCGTCTTGGGCATGAACCTATGTTCCTACCCACAAACAAGGGAAGAAGAAAAAAATATTTATCATCATCAACATGCAGCATCATGCAGTGAATATGCGAAAAATGGAATTTTAAGTTAAAGCGAGTTTCATATAGAACCATTTAGGTCGCAGCTAATTGCTCATAATTTTTATTTTATTTGACAAAATAATTTAAGTGTAGATTTGAATGAGAATAATTCCGGGTGGTAAGGGAAAGTGATTATAGTGATGGACTGCTAACTTGAATGTTTGAGCTCGAGGGAGAAATATTTTTTATAGGTATATCTACCACCACCTTCAACTGGAGGCCGATTTAAGCATTTAAAGAGGTAATAAACACCTTTTCAATACTTCATCTTCGGCTTAAGAGTTAAAACTGATTAATTCCATCTTCATTTTTATCATTCAAGACTTTTTTTTAAATTCAAATAAAATACCTACAATAAATCGTCAAATCGAAAGTGTTTAAGAATAACTTTAAATATTTTTGGATGTGTTCAAATTTGTATTTTTATATTTTTTTTTTGTAAAATAAGCAAGTGATAATAAATTTTTTTAATTACAAATTTTTTTAATTACAAAGTTAATAATAATAATATACGAAATACTATAATTCATCTTTTTTTCCAACGCTTTTCTTCAACTCAGTATGGAGAGTGTATTTTACCCCTTTTGTATATTAATGGGAGGATGTAAGCAAGAAGTTTATACCTCTAAAATAAGTCTTGTCACATATATCAAGAAATTTTAAAACTCCGATAGAAGGATCAATCGACTAGATTTTGTCGCACCAGAGAATGTACTCATCTTTCACAGCTGACAACGAAATTACATTATCAAAGTAACATGTTAGCTTTTCCATTTCGTTGACTCCCCCAACTGCAGGAAAACCTGGGAGAAGAGCTTGAAACGATGGTAGAACGTCTTTGTTGACCATGAATCTGTCCGTAAGATTTTGTACTAACGAATCTATGCAAGGAATCAATACAGATACTATAAAATAGGATCCAGTAGAAGAGGTTTCTGGATTGGAACGCGTTGTTTGTTTCATTGAAGTTCTTGGGTCTCTTAATTCAAATTCAAATAAGTCCTCGGCAAGTTTAGATGCGGATTGAAAAGCCTCTCTGAAACATCTTCGGCTTTTTCTCTGATGTTCTCAAGAGAATTCAGAACTTCTTTGATGCGGTCGATTGCAGAAAAGAAATCTAAAGATTTGTTCTGTAGGAAAACTGATGAGGGCAACGTTAAACTGAACAGCTTTTCGCATACAATGAGGCTTACTAGGAAATCACTTTTTTAAACCGCTGCCAAAAGTGTTGATTCCTTCGAAGACATCGCCCTTCACGTTTTGTTCGTTTAGTTCTAGTTTTAGTTCTACAAAAATAAAACAATAAAAGCAAATGAAGATTTCTAAATGTTTCAATGAGGGCAGGGGGGCCGGAGCTTGAAAAAATTAAATGACGTTTAGTTTTATCTTTTATAACCCAAAAGAAGATTCTCAAAAAATTTTAGCAAAATCTAAAATGGTGAAACAACGGCGAACTCAACAAGTGGGGTCTTAAGGTGAAGCAGTTAATTGGGAGAACTGAGGTCCCAGTCGGAATGAAGAATGATATAATAACTTTTAATGGTATTATTATTTATTCTATTTTCTCTTGTAAAGAACTGGCCATCATACACTACCTTGTGGGACACCTGCTTTATTTCTTATTTAAGATCATATTGAATATTTAAAGGCGGACCAAATGAAATGTGATGCAATTATTCGAAACTAACTTCAACAATAAAAAAGACTTTCTATTATTCCTTTTTCTATTTGGAATTCGATAAGGACCGAACTTTGAAGAATAAAGTTAAGTTCTAATAGGAAAGAGTTTGCGGTTGTGATTGTGACTTTTATTAAAAAGCCTTTTCCGTTAATTTTTGTGACATTATAAATTGGTAAAACCGTTTAAATTAAGCTTAAATTCCCATTTTTGTATAAAACCAATACAATTCCATTAAGGTTTTAGATGATTAAATATGTAAAGAGGGTCAGAGACACCAAAGAAGGCTGGAATTTTTATATTTTCAAGAGCGGTGATTTCAGGCAGAAGAAATCGAAAGCATTTCAACCCCCCAATCTCTTAAAGGCGAAATGCCTTTCCACACAGTACACAAACCCATATACTCTACTCACTCACACTCTCGACCATCATAGTGGCTGATGGGCTGTGTGGGTTTGTCTAGGGCTATTCCTTAAGGAGCTCCTTGGAGTGGGATTTGTGGTAAAATCCTTACCAAACATCTTCTTTTTTTTTTCTCTCTGTATATGTACTACGGTCACAGGAAATATTTGCCATTTGCCTCTTCGCCTTTGAAAATCCCTTTTTATATATATCCCAACAACATTGTTGTGTTTAGTTTTTTTTTTTATTTCTATTTTTATATTTATTTGTCTTTGGTCAGAAAAATATAAAAGATGGAATAAGGGCAATTTCTTCTTGTTGTTGGTTGTGGCTGCCGTCATCGTCATCTTCGTCGGGCGTTTGGGTGGCCAACCAAAAGTCTGTGATCTGCTTCACAGGGCGGAAAATGAAAGCAAATTATGTTTAAGAGAAATCCCCAACGAAAAGTGTAAAACACCAAACTATATGAGGCATCAGAGAAGGACCAGAGTTCAAAGCATCGAAAATAATAAAAGAAAAACACAAAAAACGGTGCAAATAATTCCAAAACATCACCGGAGCACCGCTGCCGCAAGTAATCGATTGACTGAATGAATGAATTATTTACACAAAGTTGCAGATGCGTTTGTTCGTTCGTTTCGGTTTTCAAGCCCTCTGCTATATTTATGTACTTTTGATGCTGCCGATGCGATGCTGGTGATGTTTCATTGCGTGATTCGATTCAGTGAATTTTGTTTATTGAATCAAAATATCAAGCACACAAGTTCATTGGTTAATATGGTTATGCTCTCTTTCTCTCTCCCTCTCTCATCTCTTCAACTCACTCTCCCTCTTGCTCTCTTTCTATCGCCTCTAATCGGTTAAATTCGATTTATTTGCATTTGTGAATTTGTGACGTCTGGGAAAGTCTCGAGATGGGTGGGGAGAAAATCTAAAATATTTTTTGTTTTTTTTACAGTTACAACGCAGCAACTCACATATTACATGTGTAGGTATTTTGGGAATACCGCAGACTAAACAAAATTATTGTTTTACAACCAAAAATCGATTTGTTTTGAAATAATTTTGTTTTGTTATGAAAGCGTGCGATGGAAATGATTTGTGATGGGCTCCGTGTTTTCGATTGATATGCAAAATGATTTTTGATGTTTTTTTGAAAATTTATTCAGTAAATAATGTTTATATTTTTTGAGACGGAAAATTATTGGTATCGGCGCCAGATATAAAATATATACACAATGTGAGATTGTTTTTTTTTTTTTTGCGTCTGACAATAAGTTAATTTCCCGTATGGGATCTAAAAATGTTTTGTTGAAGAAAAGAAAATTGTTAAACATTTAGTTACGGAGTTTCGAATTTTTTTAAATTGATGAAGCGCGAGATTTTATGCAAGCTCTTACCTCACTTCACATTAGGAAATTAAATTGTATTTTATAATTTGAGAGTTAATATTGAAAGTAATACGAGTTAGTATACCTCTTCCGATTTTTTTTTATTATTAATGGAAATTTAATAGAAAATCTTTATTTTGATTAAATAATCATTTAATTTTCTGGAATTTTTCAATAAGTTACCTGGGGTGTGGTTTTCGATTTCCGATTTTTTCCAAACCGTCGCTTTTTTAAAACCTCTTTATTTTAATGAAAGTAAATTCTTGCAAAATTTAAAAGAAAATATTCAAATGGAAACCTTTTTCCATTTATTAATATTATTTAAAAAAAAAATAATTCTACTATTTTAAAAGTAAGAAATTGCTCCTAAAAACCCAATCAGATTAAATTAATTGATCAGTAAGAAATCTTAAATCTTAATCTCAAATTTAAAAGAGGTGGATGTGAAAAAAAAAATTAAATCAAAGTGGGTGTCACAGTTAGAATGAGAAATTCTTCATAAATGACTGGTAAAAATTATACATGACATGCCTTAGGTTTAGGAGAGCCTAATATTTTTGTTTGTTTTCTTAGAACATTGAATAAGAAAATCAAATCAAATAAAAGAATTGTGGGCGTGGCATTGGGCGAATTTTAATAAAACTATTTTCCAAACCTTCCCGCTACTGATAAGAACAAAATCTGAAGTTTTCAACTCTAGAGGGTAAATAATCCTCAAGAACATAGAAGACAAACCCACAAACATAAATTTTGATATACAGGGTGTTTTGCATAAGATGCGACAAAAGACTAGGACGTGTAGGTTGGGTTAAGAAAAAAAAAATCATATGGGAGAGAGGGGTCTATTTCCCCCTGCTTAGGCGGGAGGGGCAATTTTATAAAAAAAAAATCGACTTGAAATAGAAAAATAATCATTAAAAATTTTAATGAATAATTTTGAAAAAAAAAACAATTAATTTTCAAACTCAAAATTTTTGAACAAAATTTTGTTCAAATGCTTCGGTAAAAATTTTTCGTCATTAAGTAATATTTTTTCTTTCCAATATTGAATGCTTCTCAATTGTTAGTCAAACTCTTAAAACCAGATACTTAAATGTCTTCTTATTTCGAGGTTGGTATGCGTATTTAGAGGCAGATAGCTAAAAACCCAAAATGGATAGATCAATACTTATTTTTGCATTTTAATTTTAGGTTTAAAGCACCATTTTACGTTAAGTAGAATTACTCCAATCGTTTCAGACCAAAATTAAGTAATTATTTTTATTTTTGAACACGTTTTCAAATTGGTATCATCTTATCATCCCCATTTTGATGGAACTACAAAATCTGATTCTTGTTAATTTAATTCTCACCAACTATGTACTTGTACATGTACACCTTCCTGTTGCACAACATCACTTTTATTACCACCTCAAACACTTATATTCTTATCAAGAATGTTCTTATTCTTTGGTCTATTTAGCTTATCGATACAAATTAAACTACCTACATATATCTTTTCACTTTGGTGTCAGTTATCGAAACAGATAAATATCTTAAAAGCCGTTTTATTTTTTTGGGTCAATTCGGCAGTCGCGCCAAATTGTCCAACAAACGTCTATAATTCCTATCACCTTTTCAGGAGCGCTATCCCCCCTTTGCATCTCTTGTCATTTTTTTTTTTTTTTATTTCAATCTTTTTTTTTTACTTTTGAAAAATCAGCCCTTCCTTTTTCCCTATCACCCAATAAACAACTCAATTGACTTTCACATTCTATACTATAGATAGCAAACGGACGAACGACACATGATGGTTTGTCGGTCGGTTGAACAGTCCTTCTATGCTGCCTACCTATATGTATATGTATACCCGAACCCGCATGACACCATAGTGTGATCCATATAAATGGTTTGTCTGTATGTGTGTGTGTGTGTGTTGAGTATATATATATTTGCGGGTAAAAAAGGCTTCAAATGATTGATTGAGGGCGAAACTGGCTGGCCCCGAAGTGTACAAGAGGAATTAAATTGTCAATCGTTTAAATAAATAAAATCGACGAAAGAAGGAAGGACTGACAAACAGAGATGAAATAAAACAATTTTATCGGGTGAGAATGAAATGTTACTTGATGCCATCAGTATGCTCAGGAATTAAAAAAAAGAAGAAATTTCAATTTAGTGTTGCCATTGTATGGTTTTGAATATATATATTTTTTTTTGTTTTTACACATTTAAAGCAAGATTTTATTGCAAAGTCTGAATTTTTACTGAAATCTTTGACAAAATTCTTGTTTCGGAAAAATAATTCTACAATTTGCGATAATTTCCAACTAATTAAGAAAATTTTTAAAAGCGGTATTCCAGTATATTTCATGAAAAGCAAAAGCAAATTTTAAGCGGATTTATTTTTTGAATTTTTTACGTAGATACCACTTTATATTTTAATATTCAATGTTCTTATTAATATTTAGTCGAAGGCTAAAAACCAGATGGTTCAATGTGATTTAGGTTTTTAGAAACAAGAAAATTCCTTAAGCTACTTTCATTCGAAAAACAATGGTTTAAAATTTTAATTTTTTTTTTGTAAAAAAAACAAATGGGGAAAGCGCTGTAAGGAGGGGATACGGAAAACAGGTATTTTACGATTAAGACTTATAAAAATATTAAAATTTAAAATCCACTGCGTTTTTTTTTATCAAAAATCACTAAATGCCTACACAAAAAAAAAAAATTGAAAAATCATCTAGTTTTCAAAATTTTCAATTGTTTAAAAAAACTAAAACACAGAATTTCAGAATTTAATTAATAATTAATGTAGTAGTCCGTGGCGTAATTGTTAGTGCGTTGGACTGTTACGCCGAAGGTCTTGATTTCGTTTCCCTATGCCACCTAAAAAAAAAACAGAAATGTTTTTCTCGGGTTACTGCCTCTTGTGAGAAAATGACAAATCCTCCAAGAGTATCTCTTGTCATGAAAAAGTGTTTCTCATCCTATCCGTTCGGATTCGGCAGAAAATTGTAGGTCCCCTCTATTCCTGCCAAAAATACGCACACAGGAATGGTTGAGAGCTGTCGCGCCGACCAATTTATTTTTAATCAATAATTAATACAAAACTTGAGCATTAAAAAAAATTGGACGTAGTACGTTACTAACATTTAAAAAAAAAAATTGTTTTACATGTTTTTAAATTTAATTTTCAAAATTTGAGTTTGCAATTTTATTTAATTTTAATTTTATGAGCTTACAAATTATTATTTGATTTAAAAATAAAATTAACGAAGAGATATTTGCTTTTTAAAAAGGAAAAGTGTTGTCGATGTGTTTTACATTTCTATTTCGTATTTTAAGTAATTGTAATAAAAATACCCCTCGCTGTTTGATGGGGGGAAATAGACCCCCTGCATGATTTTTGTTATTTCGACCCATTTTATTTTATTTTATTTTATTTTGTTTTATTTTATTTTATTTTATTTTATTTTATTTTATTTTATTTTATTTATTTTATTTTATTTTATTTTATTTTATTTTATTTTATTTTATTTTATTTTATTTTATTTTATTTTATTTTATTTTATTTTATTTTATTTTATTTTATTTTATTTTATTTTATTTTATTTTATTTTATTTTGTTTTATTTTATTTTATTTTATTTTATTTTATTTCATTTTATTTTATTTTGTTTTATTTTATTTTATTTTATTTTATTTTATTTTGTTTTATTTTATTTTATTTTATTTTATTTTATTTTATTTTATTTTATTTTATTTTATTTTGTTTTGTTTTATTTTATTTTATTTTATTTTGTTTTGTTTTGTTTTATTTTATTTTATTTTATTTTATTTTATTTTATTTTATTTTATTTTATTTTATTTTGTTTTATTTTATTTTATTTTATTTTATTTTGTTTTGTTTTATTTTATTTTATTTTATTTTATTTTGTTTTGTTTTATTTTATTTTATTTTATTTTATTTTATTTTATTTTATTTTATTTTATTTTATTTTATTTTATTTTATTTTGTTTTATTTTATTTTATTTTATTTTATTTTGTTTTGTTTTGTTTTATTTTATTTTATTTTATTTTATTTTATTTTATTTTATTTTATTTTATTTTATTTTATTTTATTTTATTTTATTTTATTTTATTTTATTTTATTTTATTTTATTTTATTTTCATTTTATTTTCATTTTATTTTCATTTTATTTTCATTTTATTTTCATTTTATTTTCATTTTATTTTATTTTATTTTATTTTATTTTATTTTATTTTATTTTATTTTATTTTATTTTATTTTATTTTATTTTATTTTATTTTATTTTATTTTATTTTATTTTATTTTATTTTATTTTATTTTATTTTATTTTCATTTTATTTTCATTTTATTTTCATTTTATTTTCATTTTATTTTCATTTTATTTTCATTTTATTTTCATTTTATTTTCATTTTATTTTATTTTATTTTATTTTATTTTATTTTATTTTATTTTATTTTATTTTATTTTATTTTATTTTATTTTATTTTATTTTATTTTATTTTATTTTATTTTATTTTATTTTATTTTATTTTATTTTATTTTATTTTATTTTATTTTATTTTATTTTATTTTATTTTATTTTATTTTATTTTATTTTATTTTATTTTATTTTATTTTATTTTATTTTATTTTATTTTATTTTATTTTATTTTGTTTTATTTTATTTTATTTTATTTTATTTTATTTTATTTTGTTTTATTTTATTTTATTTTATTTTATTTTATTTTATTTTGTTTTATTTTATTTTATTTTATTTTATTTTATTTTATTTTATTTTATTTTGTTTTGTTTTGTTTTATTTTATTTTATTTTATTTTATTTTATTTTATTTTATTTTATTTTATTTTATTTTATTTTATTTTATTTTATTTTCATTTTATTTTATTTTATTTTATTTTATTTTATTTTATTTTATTTTATTTTATTTTATTTTATTTTATTTTATTTTATTTTATTTTATTTTGTTTTATTTTATTTTATTTTATTTTATTTTGTTTTGTTTTGTTTTGTTTTGTTTTGTTTTATTTTATTTTATTTTATTTTATTTTATTTTATTTTATTTTATTTTATTTTATTTTATTTTATTTTATTTTATTTTATTTTATTTTATTTTATTTTATTTTATTTTATTTTATTTTATTTTATTTTATTTTATTTTATTTTATTTTATTTTATTTTATTTTATTTTATTTTATTTTATTTTATTTTATTTTATTTTATTTTATTTTATTTTATTTTATTTTATTTTATTTTATTTTATTTTATTTTGTTTTATTTTATTTTATTTTATTTTATTTTGTTTTATTTTATTTTATTTTATTTTATTTTATTTTATTTTATTTTGTTTTATTTTATTTTATTTTATTTTATTTTATTTTATTTTATTTTATTTTATTTTATTTTATTTTGTTTTGTTTTGTTTTATTTTATTTTATTTTATTTTATTTTATTTTATTTTATTTTATTTTATTTTATTTTATTTTCATTTTATTTTATTTTATTTTATTTTATTTTATTTTATTTTATTTTATTTTATTTTATTTTATTTTATTTTATTTTATTTTATTTTATTTTATTTTATTTTATTTTGTTTTATTTTATTTTATTTTATTTTATTTTGTTTTGTTTTGTTTTGTTTTGTTTTATTTTATTTTATTTTATTTTATTTTATTTTATTTTATTTTATTTTATTTTATTTTATTTTATTTTATTTTATTTTATTTTATTTTCATTTTATTTTCATTTTCATTTTATTTTATTTTATTTTATTTTATTTTATTTTATTTTATTTTATTTTATTTTATTTTATTTTATTTTATTTTATTTTATTTTATTTTCATTTTATTTTCATTTTCATTTTATTTTATTTTATTTTATTTTATTTTATTTTATTTTATTTTATTTTATTTTATTTTATTTTATTTTATTTTATTTTATTTTATTTTATTTTATTTTATTTTATTTTATTTTATTTTATTTTATTTTATTTTATTTTATTTTCATTTTAAAATTGTTTACAGGGCATGATTTTGATTTAAGTGTTGAATTTGTATTAAATTGTAATCAAGAAATAAATATATGGCAATACTGGTGATTTTCATTCACTCTTCGTTATATGATTTCAAAACAGGAAACTCTTTCAAAACAACAACAAAAAAAACCTTATCGGTCACTCTGGTATGCTTCAGGCGCACTAACCTTTTCGGTATTTAAGTTTTATATACATACTTGACACTTTTCTTATCAGTTTAAGAAAAAATCGATAAGCACGAAGTGTCAAGTCGATTTTTATATAACTATATTGATTAGCTTGATACATAAATAATAATATAAAATGTGTTTAAGTATCGGATATCATGATTATGAAAGACTTAAGAAGAGTCTTTAGAGAAGTTTTCACATGAAAAAAAAAAAAAAAACTTTGGCAAGCACCTATTTCCTACCCCCTATTAATTCTGTAGACATACTCGTAGTTCCTTAAATGTTAAACACATTTATGTATCGAAACTAAGTTCCTAAGTGGAAAATCTCAATCGGATGATTTATGAGATAAATCCAATCAATGTGGTTATTTATTAATTAAGCAAATCCTCATCGGAGAACAAGTTCATACATATATCTATGTATATTTTATATGAACTTACAGAATAGCCTTAAGTTTGCGCGTAAAAAATGCCATAAGCGGCACTCATCGGAAAGACTACAATATGGCACATGGTCTCGAATCGATGGAGCTTATTTTAAGTAATAATTTAGAGATTAATATTGTGATTGGGGATTATAGTCACTCTTGGCTGCTGTGCCACGACCACGACCACATATGAGGGTGGTTAAGTGTTTGTTTTTTTTTTTTTTTTTTTAAGAATGGCGGCGGCATTGGCCGGCTAGCTTCAAATAAATCAGATTATTATTTAAAGTTAAAATCTCCTCTTTGAAGAATTGAAGATTTAGCTTCTGGCTAGTGGTGGTTTTAGTTTGTTTTTTTTTTTTTTATAATAGTTGAAAATTTGAATTTCATATTTGAATATCAATATTTGAACTGTAAAGACTTAAATATTTTTTTGAAAAAAATTAGTCATAAAATGAAATTCATTAGAGCTTGGCACAATATGAAAAATACCTACCGGAGAATAGCCCAAGAATAATTGAGAAAATACCAGCCTTAAGCTTCATACACTCATCATTTTTATTTTGTCAATGAAAGTGGTAAGAAACAAGTGGTAGGAAACAAAACCTTTCAAAATGTATTCCCCTCCCCATACTAAAAACATTTTTGTCATTTTACTTAGATGTGTTTTTTTGTTGAAAAAGTGAATAACCGGCTCAGCAATTTTGAAGCCGCAAACAAATAATCTCCTTTAGTAAATAAAAATTTGAGTGTTCGTTTGTTTAAAATTTGTAATCTCCGAAAGCTATTTACCGATTGCTTTTAAGTTTTGAGAAAAAATATTGCTTTCAAATACGCAAATAGCGCCATCTGTTGAACTTAAAAGCAACAAAAAATCCTTTACTGAGATCTCAGAAATCTTATCAAATGAACAGGATTTCTCAGAAAAGTTTCTCATTTTTTTTTTGCCAAACAATAAGGACCAACATTTTTGGATTCACTTCCTTAAACTTTAACTCTTTATAGGGTGAAATGTGGTAAAAACAAAAAAGAGTAAAATTCGAATTGTTTTTGAAAGATTTAACTTAAGAGATGGGATATGTGAAATCATGGATTCCCCATACAAAACGTCTACAATGACAAATACATTAATTTAATATAAATAGAGATGGTCGAATTCCGACTAAAGGCGATGCTAGTTTTTAAAGTTAAGCTTTTTTTTAGGGTGAAATAGGGTAAAATAAAAATAATATCATCAGATTTATAAAATTCTTTTTATTTTTAAAATACCATTTTAAAAATTCTCTTTATTAAGGACGGGTTTCGAGAATCACTTATGGGCTGAATATTTTTTTAATTTACGTAATTTGTAGGGTGAAATGGGGTGAACGCAAAAAATGATGACAGATTTGTAAATTACTTTTGTATTTTAAAGGTAGGTACCTACCTAATACAAATGTAAATATTTAAAGGATTACTTAAAGAAGAGATTTGTTTAAATATTCATAGGGTATAATGGGGTAATAATATTGAAAATATTTTGAGATACCTAAATGAACAAAAAATGTATGAAGAAAAAAAATAAAAATTTCTATTATTTAAAAAAGATTTATTATTTAAAAAGATTTCTGTTACTTTTATCAACAAGAAGACCTGTTCAAATCAGCAAATTATCATTGTCTTTCACTTCTAATTGATTCTAGTTAAATTGATGTGCAAATAAATATTCATCCTTCTAATCCTACTTAATCACTATTATTATTTTGCTTTTTTAAAAAGACAAAACCATTATTTAATTTGTCAGGCTGAAGTTAAGAAAGTATTTAACTGATTTACGTGAAACAAATTCTATAATATTCTTTGTATTAATAAGAATGTTTTGGAGTTTTTTTTTGTTAAATCAAAGTATTATTTTTTTATGATAGAAATTGCGACAAGCCCTGAACACTGTTCTGATCAGTGATGTTCAAATCCATGTAAAAAACTATTTTTTACCTTTTCTACGTTAAAGTAGGTAAAAAACACGTAAATAAGTGTAAACAACGTAAAAAAACCCGTAAAAAAACTTAAAAAACCTGTAAAAAACTCGTAAAAAAGGTAAATAACTGAGAAAAAAGAGAGAAAATGAGAGACATTGTCATTATCTGTCAAAATCCTTTTACCTTTTTACCTTTTTTTCGTTTTTTACATAAGCATAGTAAAAATAAAGCAGGTAAAAAACTAACGTACAAAACGTAAAAAACTATGTAAAAAACGTAATGTAAAAAATTCTAACAACACTGGTTCTGATATGTTAATGGTTATAGTTGAAAAAAGGATTTTTATAATTTAGCGAAGCAATGCGTGCACGAGTGTGTGAAATAAAAATCACATAAATAAATAACTAACTTGATTTAGGAATAACGCAGAAGTTGCGGGCTTCGGAGGCTTAGCTAAGCTTTAAAAAAAAAATAATAATATTTCAACTTTGGAGTTCTCATGTCGATTATGAAGTCTACAATTTTTGACACTCGGGGAATAGAGGATTTTTTTACATTTATTTACAAATCATCACTCATTTTCATTTCTTGACAAAAATTAATTAAAGACGTCGAGCGACGACAATTATTATCTAAACAAATTCCACATACAAAAATCTTGCAGGAAAAAAAATATAGTCAATAAAAGCTGTGATAATTCCGGATTTATTGATGCAATATAATTTTGAAGATTTTTTGGATTCATAAAAAAATTTTTTTTTTCACTACAAATTAAAGCCAAAATCACAATATTTATACACCTTCTTTAATTTTTTTTTAAGGGTGGTATTGCTAACTTTACCGTCAAGTTTGAATTCTCTAAAGAAGCATTTATTTATAGAAATAGAATAATTTCAAAATTATTTTAAAATGAATAAAAAACAAAAATTTATGAAGAACTTAAAAACCTGAAATAAATGAAATACTGATATATGAAAAAATGTAAAATTAAAATTCAAAAAAAAAAAATGCAAGCCGCATGTTGTTAGGTGCCAATCTGGCAGACGAGTTATCATGTCATGATGTATCGATTGAATAATATGGCGGTAAAGGTTTTGGTCAAATATTTAGGGGTAATGTCATTAATATCAGAATATTTAACAAGCTACAAGCTAGTTAATGAGATAACACCAAATCAATTCAATTTCATCCCGAAATCTATAAAATTATTATTATTTTCTTAAGCGTTGGGTGCGACTTCAACAATGGTGTTTTATGTGCATCTTGATTTTAACAGTTTAAGGCACATAATCGTACAAAAAAATTACACCTATTATAATAGTGTAATAATAATTACAGCAATTAATTCAAAATCATCAGTTTTTTTTAGTCCATTTCGAGTTGTTTCCTGTCTATGTTCTATGACTCCCAATGGAGTATCTGCACAATCCAAAATTAATGAATTCTTCTATACAGGCTTAATTTCAATACTGGATTGAAAGTAAACCCATTCAATATAGACAAGCAACCCATCAATTTATGTTATCGATATACAAAAACAGTTTGATTCTTAAATCGATTTCGAAGATGATTCTTGGAAAAAAAAATCATCGTTATGCTATAAGCGAACCGATTGCGGTTGTTTAAATATTTACTAGTCTCAACTACATTATATGCGTCTATAAGATGTTTGGAATTTTTGTCGATTAAAAAAAAAAAAAAAAAAAAAAAAACTCAACGGAATGCGAAATCAAAATATGCAGGAATTATATTTCCTATAGCATGCGTATACGATAGGCCTTATAATACCTAAATTGGCACCATGTGTGTTCTGTGCTGCTATAGCTCCTATTTAATTCTACGTTTTATATTTTTCTGTTCCTAATGATTGGCAGTAACTTCCAATCGTGCCTTGACTTCTTGTTCCTCTTTTGACAGTTTCACAGCCCAGCAGAACATCATCGTCTTTAATATTTGATATGCTTGCTTGCTTGCTGACTCTTGCTGTGTGACTGTGGATGGTTTTTTGTTTTTTTTTTTTTTTTTGCAGATATGCGGACACATTTTGTACTATTTGCTCGTTATCGGGGCTGATGATAGCGAAGATAATATTAACCAAGTATAGGAATATGAACTCAGAGCCGGTTGTGGGGGGTTGAGAGACAACAAGGCCCAAGATTTTTTGAGGGGCGATGATTTCGAGACAAACTTCGGGAAAAAGGCAGATAAAAGATATTTCATTGTAAAAAGTGATTTTCTGAAATTTGAATACAAAATAAGAATGTGCTCAATCTTTTCAGTGCTAAATGTATCACCATTTATTTGGCTGAAAGCTTCAAGTGAGTTTATTCCATGAGGGTAGCAATTAAATGAGTTTTAGATTATTAAAAAGAAATGGTGACGTTAATAAGAAAGAAATAATGTACTTTTATTTTGTTGAGTATAAGCTAGATGATAGATGATGCTTAAGTTTTTGTTCATTTTATTGAGAACATACTCACATATTTTTATTATGCAGTTTTTTTTATATAGAATATAGAATTTAGTTGAAAATCGATTGCGACGTTTCGAATAAATTGTTCTGCAAATTGAGTAAAGTAGACAAAAGGTAAACACAAAAGTAAATACTCAGAAAAAAAAATGAAATTTTTAGCATAACATATATTCAAGATTTATTTATCTTTCCTCTCATCACCAAATGCACTCTAGGTTTTTGTCGATTTCTAGGTCTATTTCCATGTAGTTACATGGTACACTTCCCGGGCGCCATTTAATCTAAGGCCATCCCTGCTTGAGTACTTGTGTATTTTTGTAAATAATTAGTACAATAGTTGATATTTTATTTTATATTTACACATGATCGTGCAAGTGAATTTTTTGTTTTTTATCGACTACATGTGGACACTTGGACAAGACAGACTGAATCTAGACTACCTATATATGTATGTATGTTCTGCTTACCCGGACAGCGGCCGAACAAATTACTGTTTGTTGTTTGATTGCCAGTCGAGTTAAATTCTCTGATAAAACTATGAAAAAGTCAACACTCATCCATAATATCAACCACCATGCTGATACTCGTACCTCTTCATCGTCATCATCATCAACAACAACATGAAGTGGAGCAGCCAGCATGCTCCACAACATAGATACATATACATAAAATACTCTAGAGAAACAGATATACGCAATAATATAATGTGGAATGTTTCCGTGATGTGTGAGATGTGGGTTTGGAGTTGGAGCTGTTGTTGTTGTTGTTAAATGTTGATGTTGATATTTTTATTTATTCGCAATCAGGGATAGATTTAATTAACTACTCTTGAACGGTCGATGTAAATGTTTCTAGTTGTATATATTTGTATTTGTCTTTGTGTTTGTGTTGATTTATCCCTCATGGACAATCCCATCAACCATCAACCCCTCAACGCCAAAGCCATCCAAAACCATTCAAACCCTTAAAGGCAGAAATTACAAACTCATTTAATATGTAGCTATTTTCAATGGGTTTGTAATTAAGTGCATTTATGGATGTGGGATATAAATACATAGTATGTGTATTATCGGCTTTTCGATACATTCACTTACTTATACGAGTATATATATGTTCCTATAGAGGGTGTTATGGGCTTAACCCAAAAAGCTTTTAGCAATAAAGATTCTTATAGACATATTAAAGGAAAAATAAGCCATTTTCAAGAATGAGCATTAAAATTATATTCCAATGTCCACTTAAATATTTACAAGTAAATATACATACTTATGTATGTATAGGAAAAGATCCTCTCTGGTATTTCAAAATGGATTTGTTAATAATTTATATAGACTTGCCATTTAATAAGAGATTTTCCATGAGGATTTAATTAAACATTAGATGCGGACATTTTCTTTTTCTTTAAAGAAAAAAATCTTTATGAAATTTAATGTTGTTAACTTTTATTTTCTGTATAAAGACAAATTACACACATTCGCGAGAAAAGTCAATGACGACATTACGAAAAAAATAAGACGAACTGTTTTTTTTTCTTAATTGGTACTTTAATATTTATGGAGAATTTTCAGTAAATTGATAAAAAAAAGGCTTTTCTTCTATAAACGGTGGTACCTACTTCTGTATGAGTATTGTGTATACAATATCTAAAGGTTATGTTGCTAGGTTCTGCGGTTATTTCACTTGGAGGGAGGGAGAAGGGTTTGGGATGAAGTATGTTTTTAGTTTAAACATTGATTTTTTGTTGTTTTTTTTTTAGAAAATCCCCGAAAACTTTGAATATGACATACAAATTTATGAGACAAAGCTTTTTTGTATAAAGTTAGCATGGTAACCCTTATTGTACAATTTTGTTAGAACGAATAGTGCAATTATTTTGTTTTCATGGCATATTTACATAAATTATTTTAATTTAAAAAAATTATATTTAATTAAAATATTTTTAAGAAAAAATGTTGAAACAACAATTTTAAGTATTTATTAATTATTGGAATATCTTAGGTATATAGTAGTCATTTAATTGAAAAAAATAGAAGTTACTTGGAAAGTTTTTCGGGACTTTTGAAAATTGTCAATTTTATAGATTTCGAGGTGCTCTTACAGAATTTCAACTTTGCCACCTCGTATCTTTGCCGCTCGCGCCACCATATTGGAAATATTGGAAAAATGGAGTGTTGAAAGCCCCCAAAAATGTTTTTTTAAGAATAACTACCGAAAGGTTAGTTGTAGAAAAAAATTTTGAGCAATTAATTTGTAGATTAGAAAATTTCCTACAAAAAACATTAACATACTTTTTTTCATAAAAATAACCGTTTTCGAAATAAACCAATCGGAAGAGTTAAGGTTAGCATTTCTATGTAGTGGGGCAGTCTAATTAAAAAATTGTGCATTTTGTGATAAAAGCATAATTTTTTTTAAATTAATGATTCATTATATGAACATGATTCTATGAGATTATAAAATAAAAAATGAAAATAATAAATCAAGGGCAACACTTACAATATAATTTTATAGGTTTTTTTAAGACAGTAGTTCATTCTTTAATTGTGTTTTTAAATAAATTTTTTAAGTGCTTAGTTTTTAAATAAATTTTTTTCAAACTCAAAGTTTTGAAAATAAAATTCGAAAAAAAAAAATAATTTGAAAATTATCTGTTCAAAAACTAAGCACTTAAATAACTCAAATGTAGACCTCGCAATTCTGCCCGCCTATTTGGCTGTCTGTCCGTTCAGCTACATCCTAAACGGGTGGGTCGATTTGTTTTTAACTTGGCAGCTAGTTTTTTTTTGGGGATTCCCCCGATTTCTTTTTTTTAAATAACAGTACAAAACATTTTAGCAATTCTAAAAACGTGCCACAATTTTATAAAAAAATCACTATTTTTTTTTTATAAAAAGGCTTCCAGTTTATACAAAGAAAAACCAAAAAATGGTTATATGTATATATAGGAACCATTTTTTTGATTTTCGAAGACTGATTTTTATGAATTTTTTTTTCTTGAGAATATTTTAAAAAGTTTTCAAAGTATTGTATACCAATATTTCAAATATTTTTTCTTGTTGATTTTTAAAAGTTTTTTTTTTTTTTTTTGGGAACTTAATAATAGTAAAATCTATTTTTCTCAAAACGCCTCCTACGACTTTTGATTGAAATTTTTATGTAAACTAATATTACTACGATCTACTATATTATTGAAAAAAAAAAACATATCTACCGTTAAAAAATGGTATCTCTTATAGAACTATTTAAAAAAATTGTATCTCTTATAGAAACATTTTTTTAAATTTTTTTTGAATATCTCATTATCTGTTGAACCGATTTTAATGAAATTTTTTTACATTTTAAGAGCTTCTAATAAGTTTTAATAATACTGAATATACAAATTTTCAAAAAGACTAATTTTGGTTTAAAAATAAATCAAAATAGAAATTTAATGTAGTATGGGTAGTTATTTTTTTTTTAATGAAATTTTTATATTCGCATTTATGAATACTAAAATATGGCAAAAAAACAGCTACAGTGATTTTTTAAATTTTTTTCTCATAAATTATCATTTCTATTATTTTTATAGTTTGGATCCATTTTTCAATTCTCATAATTCACCGATTTTGACAAATGAGGTGTCAAACGAAGCGGAATTTCCTGCTGATTTAATGCTCATTATCTGAACACCCTGTGAATTTACATACAGGCTATCCTTTGAAAGCTTGAGTTGTATTGGATTTATATTATGACGGTGGTGGCGGCGGTGGTGGTGGTGATGATGGTGTTACGCGGAAATATACATATAGCTATAGCTTTGTAAATTTTATATATGTAAAGTTGATACTTTGCAATAATTGATTTTTGTTTAATCATTTCCACTTACAATGCGATTATATACCTCTTTGTGGTGTCTGGGCATCATCGATGGATGGCAGCGGCAGGTATAAATTTATCGAGGAATTTATCATAATAATAATAATAATATTAATAATTTAATGATCTGACGCATGTGTGGGGTTATTATTATTCACATACATAGGTACATTTATATTTATGGACAGTTCAAACTTGTTGTTTAATTAAGCGAGAATTGTAACTGAATGAAATTTTAAAATTATTCAAACGTGCATGGAATTAGATGTGTGGAATTTGTAATTGAAATTAAGTTCATAATTATTAGAACATGATGTACTTATAGTAAATTTACATAAACATAAGTTTATTAGAGAAAAAACTAAATTAAATTAATTAAATTAATATTTCATTTAAAAATCTAACCTAAATGGAAATATTTAATTTAATCAATATGTTGTGTCCAGTATCGTCATGTAAAATATAAAATATAAACTCATTAAACTTAATTTATTAGATTTTTCTTTTTTAGACATGCAGCTGTGACTTTATGACAAATGACCATGTTTAGATTGTAACTTTTTACTACCTTCTGAAGACCGAAGAGTCATTTCAAGTCTTTGTTACTGTGAACTCTTTAAGTTGAAGCAAAACGTTAGTTTGCCGATAAAATATTGGATTTATACGCAGTAATCACAGAAACCGGTATGAATGAATGAAAGAATATTTGGGGTATTAATTGCACTGCCCCCCTTTTAGAGCTAGATGAGAGTGCTCATTTACAGCTCTTCCTCCAAATTAGTCACTTTGAAGAACTTCAGTATTTGGAGTATTTTAAGAGAGGGTAATTCGCTCTGTTCTATCTGGTGACAGCCCAGATATCTATGTCTTTGATTCACAAGTGCTTCACAACTACCTAAGATGTGGTCTGGTGTTTCCTCGTGGTTATTGCAGAATCTGCAAATTGCATTGCTCAACAAGCCAAGGATGCTGAGGTTTTCTTTAAGTTTGTAATGGCCAGTGAGGAGAACCGTTATTTTCCTTGAATTGTTCCTACTTAAACTGATACAGGATGTAAAACGTTGTTGGTTATAATTCCCAAGTAATAGTTTTGTCTGTCTCAGCTTGGGGAGTTCAATCCAAATTTTATATCTTTTGGTCTCCTCTATTGTTTTCATTTTATTTTTAATTACGTTTTCTTCTTTTCCACAATAGGGCTCTGGAGCCGTTAAGGGTGTTGTTGCTCCTATTTTTGCTAAGGAGTCTGCCACTTCATTGCCCTGGACACCAACGTGGCCTGGTATCTAATGAAGTGATCAGAAACCGGTAACATCGTCTTATCACCACACTACGTTCCTGTATTATTTTGTCCAATCAATAAGTCGATTCTCGAAAATTTCTTCACATAATTTTCGTTCAAAAGAAAAAATAAAATGCACGACCGGGTCGCACGAACTTGCTCTTATGTACGATCACACTGTGGTTTGAAAGTCTTAACATTTTAAAAACTATTCATCTGATAAAAAAAAATGAATTATAGCTTGTTTTCAGTTTCATATAAATATAAAAAATTTAACACCGAGTTGCAAACAATGCATGGAACTTTAGACTGAAAAATTGAAAAAAACAAATTTACTGAAAATTAAAAAATCAATATATGTAATTAAAAAAAATTGATTAAACAACTTCTGAAATTGTTTTGACACCAAGGTATTTATACACTGATTTTCGTATTTGTTTAAGTACGTCTTTTTCAAGATATTCAAATTAAAAAAGATAAATATATTTTTATAATAGATTACAAAATAGATAACGGGTGATTTTTTAGCTGGTTTGGTTTTGGCAACACTGGTTTTGACAGCTGACGTGTGTTTAGTACCTTGTGTCACTGTCAAACAGCTTCAGTTTGGTTTGCAATTTAACCATGGATCGTCTTACAAATGAACAACGCTTGCAAATTAGAATTTGAATGGGCTCTTGGAAAGCTGGCCGAGGATCCGCTTTTTTATCGAAAAATTGTGTTCAGCGATGAGGCTCATTTTTGGTTGAATGGGTACGTAAATAAGCAAAATTGCCGCATTTGGAGTGAAGATCAGCCAGAAGCATTGCAACAGCTACCAATGCATCCCGAAAAAGCCACTGTTTGGTGCGGTTTATGGGCCGGCGGCATTATTGGGCCATATTTCTTCAAAGATGATGCGAATCGCAGCGTTACTGTCAATGGTGAACGCTACCGAGCGATGATAACAAACTTTTTTTTGCCCGAAATGGAAGTTCTTGACTTGCATGATATGTGGTTTCAACAAGACGGTGCCACATGCCACACAGCACGCGAAACAATGGCGCAATTGCGAGGCGAGTTTGGTGAACAGTTAATTTCACGTTTCGGGCCGGTCAATTGGCCGCCTAGATCGTGCGATTTGACACCATTAGATTATTTTTTGTGGGGGTATGTCAAGGCTAATGTCTATAGGGACAAGCCCGCTTCGATTGACGCACTGGAAGCCAACATCCATGCATTCATTCGTGAGATACCGGCCGATATGTGTGAAAGAGTATGCCAAAATTGGACTCAGCGGATGGGCTACCTGAGACGCAGCCGCGGTCAACATTTGCATGAAATTATCTTTAAACATTAAATTGCAAGGTTCAAACTATCGATTCAAATAAATATTTCATTCATTTTTTCGAATTTTTTGTGTTTTTTTTTTTTTAAAGTTCTAAACCTCTTAAAAAATCACCCATTATAAACACAATTCTTTTTCCAAATAATTTTTAGGACAGAATAGACCTGAAGAAGTACTTAAACAAGTACGAAACGTCGTCTATCAAAAAGTAGATAAAGAAAGAAAGACCTGAAGCCCACAGAAATAGGATTCAAATATATTGAACTAATTTTTTAAATATGATTTTGAAATTTTTTTTTTTAAATCTTTTTTTTTTGTATGCAATATTATTCAAACTTATCAGATGCTCTTGTTTAAAAAATGTCATTAAAATCGGTTCGACAGATAATGAGATAGTGGAAAACCAAAAAAAAAAATGGTTCTATGACAGATAACATTTTTAATCGATAGGTAATTTTTTTCCAATAATATGTTAGATCGCACTGATATTAGTTCGCATAAAAAAATATAATCAAAATCGAAGGAGCCGTTTTTGAGAAAAATGAGATTTTCCATTGCGGTTTTATAACATTTGTATGGGAGGTACGTAAGTAGGTACACCTACTTAGGCTGCAGCCAAAGGACAGTCAGATAGATGGACGGATAGAATTGCGAGACCCATTTTCTTCAATTTCGCTATCATTGTAATGTCAGGTTTGATCAAAGTCTCGAGTTTGATTTTTTTTACGAATCCATAACTTGCCATTATAGTACCTATGTGTCGCAAGTAAAAAACACCAACTTTAATTCCGAGAAAATGGACCTCATCTGAATATACACAAAACATTCATTCGTTTTGTCAAATTTGTACCGGAATTGTGCATTTTGTGACGGAAATTGCTTTGAGGCAATTTCTCTTTTTTTTTTTTTTTTCAAAAAAAAAAAAAAAAACATCCTGCGGATATTGCAATAATAAATAAAATCGTTTTGTGTGTGTGTAAATAATGGTCATATACATATGTGATGATTTTGTTCAGTTCAAACCAAAGAAAAAATAAATATAAAAAAAAATCAGAAGAATTATATTAAAAGCAGAATTTGCCTTGTGGGGTTGTTTAAATGGACCACACCAAATACATACATACCTATAAGTAAGCGTCAAGCGACCAGCATCCAGCTTTAAATGTAGGGCAAATATACATTTAAAAGCTAAGAATTAATTTACTCGTATTATTCTCCTTCGCTTGAGGGACAATTTTCTTACGCTGCGCGTTTGCTGGGTCGATTTTCAAGCACATTATTTATTCAATTTTATTTTACCATCAGAAGAGAGCTTTATTCTGCTGTTTTAGATTCGTTCTTTCTTTGATACAAAAACTAATTACATTTTTAAATTGTATAACAAAATAGAAATAAACGTTCGCAAACACAAGTCAGAGATATTCCTATTTTAAATAGTCTTAAGGCACTTCAAAGGACCGTGCGTCGCGTTGGTCGGTCGACGCAGGAAATGTTTTTCTCTTATAGAGCTGGACTATCATCAATACCTGCTGGCGCCCAAGATGTTTTCGAAAAAGAAATCAGGAACCAGAGAACCTAGAAACAACAATGTCAAGTAAGTGCAAGATATTGATTTTTTTTTTTTTGTAATTTTTCTAATATCTTGGACAACGACGACGGAATCGTTAATGAATTGTTTTTGTTTGTTTAGAAGGATTTTCAAATAAAAAAAGGACTTGAATTCGAAATCAATTATAAAGCTTGTGCTTACAAAAAAAAAAACAAACAAAAACTCACTCAAGTAGAAGAATTGCGAAAGGATTTTTTTTTCCTATTTATTTCTGAAATATCGATTTAGGATTGGAATTGTTGGTTTTATTATTTGAGTGCGTCGTATCGTAACTTTGCCACACTGCTATGAACACAAAAGTGACAAAACAAAAGTTCTTCGCAGAAATAGGAACGTTATTTTATTTTTTTTTTTTTTGTTGCTGTCAAAGAAATAAAGAAAACTTATTTTGCCATATCGAAAAAGTTTTCGCATTTTCTTTAACATCACAGAATATAGTTATATCTAGGTAGGTAGGTGTATATAAAATTCATTGAGAAAATAATGCTAATTAGAAGAAACTTTTTGAAAGTGAGAATCAATAAGGGAAAGCAGCAGAAGCCAATTACAGTAAAGGAAAAAAAAGATAGTTTTTGACTCGTTATAAGTTAAATTGTTACAGTCGTATTTATTAGATTTTTGTCTACTTAGACACTGTCTAACTATTTTCAAATTGGTGGAAATCTGCTTTATTTAATAAAAATAAATATCACATTATTCACGGTTAATACGATCAACTCTTGTGTCTAAGTTAGGCAGCTATTAGACAACAATAAACAAGGTTTTTGAACACATTTCCCAAAGTTGGACAGTTGTCTAAAGTTAGACAACGTTTATAAATAAGACCATTAAAGTATACGAAGGTAGGTCTTACTTGTTTAAAATATAGTTCGGGATTTTTGAACATACACTCAATGCATGATGCCCTTCAAATTAGCTCTATACCACTTTAAAATTTTAAAGTTCCAACAATTGGATTAATTCTCGTGTAATATATTCACGACTCTTCATAATCACACATAATTGTAATGTAGCTACATTTAAATAATAAAATGTTAAATAAAAAATAGAAAGTGCTAAAAACTAATGATTTTTTGTTCGTAAATTATTTTTTTCTTTTAAATGATTTTTGTTTGTTTAAAAATATTTTTTTTCTTAAATTTGCAAATGCAATAATATTTGAATTATTTAGGACCACCACACTGCAAAAATATTTTTAAATCGGACAAGCCATTAAAAAGGTATATGGGACCAACTAGAAAATAAGTAAATTTTTGCAAAAAAGTCAAAATCCTATTTCGGTAATGGGAATTCTTGGCAAAAACTTGAAACGCAGTTTCACACTTTATTATTTATTTATTGAAAAAAACCCAAAAATCGACCTTTAAAGCGTGGCAACCTTATGCCTTGACCATATTTCGCCAGGCAAGCCTTGCGCAAAATGTTAGTTAAACACTACCTAAAAAACTGCATACCACTTATCCAGCAACTCGATGAGGGTAGGTCGGGCTATGGCGGGATCTTAGACTATCTGGTTGTTCTTCAGAAAGTGAAGATTCAGAAATAGGTGACGGTCCCTCAGGGAACTGCATACATAAGTATATATTAAAAATGCTATGTACCAAATTTGAAGCAAATCATTCCAACCGATTAGGCTCTAGTTCGAATCACAGTTGACGCAGGGGCACACAGACATAAAGACGCAACCTACCTTTTTCGGACTCCTCCATCATCGTAATATTAATTTTTATTAAAATATCGAAATTATTTTAAAAAACAAGCGAGACATTTTTTTTTTTTTCACGACAAATTTAACACACATTTACGAGAATATTTATTCGATTATTGGACCATTAAAAAAAAAACATTACAAAAGTAAGTGGTAATAGTTACTTTACGAAAAGGGAGGAGGGATCTAATATCCCAATTTTGTAGTCTTAGGATCATATATCTGATTCTTTAATGTCGGGAAAGAGGCGATAGAGTTTAGCAGAATTTTTAGAATTGTTTTTGGACAAGGTTTCAATATTGATTAAATTTTATCGATAAGTTGTGCATTTCCACTTATTTTATGAAACAAGCGATCGAACTAAAAGAATATGAGAAGTCATAAAAAAGACCTTTCTGGAACTTTTTTCTGGAATACCTCAGGAGTAAATGCTTGGACCTTTTTTTTTTTGTGATAAAATAACATTTTTAGTTAAATGACTGATCATCATACTTTATATTTTGATGCTTCCGCTATTTTATAAGATATTGTATCTTAATATGTTAAGCTATTGCTTTGATAAATGAATTAAACAAAGGTTTTTAAATACTACAAATTCTATATGTACGTACATACTACTGAAATACATCAGGCAAGTAAAGGATTAGCACTATTTTAATTGGATTTGTTAAATTATTGATTCAAAATAGCTTTTAACGGCTTTAATAACACAAACAAATGTTGGCGTTTCGTCCCGGCGGCGGCGGCGATCTTACTTGAATACATCAGTTTACTAGTGAGGGCCTTGTCCAAACGCAATTTTTGTTAACATCAGTTCATCTTACATAGATTTAATGACGAATATCTATTGTGAGCTACATCCAATAAGACTAAAATTATTAATCATTAAATTGGAAGTTTTTGTTTCTGGTTTTTGCCCATGAATTAAAATTGAAATTTAAAGAACCTTAGTTTTGTGGATAAGCTCCACCTTTAACTGTGAATATCACATGATCTACAACATTTTGTGCAAAAAAAAAAAAAATAATTTAAAAAGAAATGTAGAAGACACTCAAATTTTTATAAATCAGTTTTTTCATATTTTACCCTTAACAAAAAAAATTAAATAGAACTAGTTGGTCCAACCAGCTTCGAGCGGATTTTTTTCAACCTTTTTAGAAATTTAAGAAGTGAAAATCAATTTCAAACAACACTTTAAAATGTGTAAGTCATTCCTTAGAATTAATATTTTTCTTCTTTGCATAAAAAAAAAATTTGTAGATATAACCCACATTCACCCCTAAAAGTATGCAATTTAGATTTTTCATGATTTTCGATTTGTCCGATCAAAATTTATAATTTTTCGCTCCGTAGTGTCTAAACCTGGTTCAATATGAATCTAACAAACAAATCAAATCCTCATGCAAATCGAATGATATTCAGCCCAATTATGTGCGTACAAACAAAAAATTAATTAATTTTTAATTATTAAAATGACTCACCCGACATCAAAATTAAAAAAAACAATAGATTTTGTGAATTTACCTGAAAAGAAAAAAAAATATAAAAACCATTTTTATTATTTTTGTCCAGCATAATTTTATAAATATATAATTTGAAATAAAATATAAACTTTTGTATTTAGGCTGTGAATAATCTAGTACAACTAACTTTTTGGATGCAACCTTAATTGCACCATGACGCACAGTGAGCCCGAGAAAAAAAAACACATGCTTAAAATTACTTAATTTGGTGTTTTGAAAGCATTGTTAAAGAATGAAATCTTCCGTGAATGCACTCTTTAAAACCATTTTTAAAATTCAATTGAAAGATTGCCTTAATTGATTTCGTTTGAGACTTTGACTTCAAATTATGCAATCACCGCTCATCTGACATTCAAAAGACTGCAATATTTTTTTTTTTTTGTAATTTATTTAACAGCAATCAATTGGATTTAATCTTTTGGGATTTTAAGCATTCTTCTCAAATAAATGCAATCATTTATTTGAATTCATTAAAGATTTTATTCATAGAAGATTGCATTTTTTACAACCCTTACGGAGATATTATTCACTCGATTCATTCAGATTAAAACTTAAATCCAGATGTAAATTATACAAATACAATGTAAATACATTTACAGTTTTAATCTGGATTTATCGAGTGAATAATATGGCGGCTAGAGACTTGAAAACTATTGTGCGAATTTTTATTAGAAGCCTACTGCCATGCCCATTTTTATCATATTTTAGTTTTCTCTTTATTGAACGGCCTCATAGAAGTTAAAATTTTGTAAGAAAGGCCACTTTAACCCAAACCATTGACATGTATTATATGTCTCGCCCACTAACACGCCCACTTTTATTATATTAGAATTTTGTCTTTACCTTAGAAGGTTAAAAAAGGTCTTACTGATTTTTTTTATTTCCTTTTTAATATCTTAGAAAATATAATAGGCCCAAAAACAGGCGTTATGGCGAGTCTAAGATGTTCCGACAGAATTATTAGCTTCATTTATAAACTATGGCCAAACAGAATTTTTCAAATAATTAATTCCAGTCCAATGTCGTTTTGATTTGGTTTGGTCTCGATTTATGACCTCAAAACTCGTGTCAATATTTTAAAGTAAAAGTCTCACTTTACCGTTAAATTGTTTAATTAAACAAAACCAATCTCAGACTTCATCTCTCAAGTAAATATCGCCTTTATAAACCGAGAGGTGAGAAGACAGCACATTCACTTAATTTGTTTTCAAATATAAACTTTATAAATTAGCATCTTAAGTGAGATACCTTGTAATGTCACAATTAAACATCAACATCAGCTTCATAGATATGTACCGAAAACAACATTCAACAGATGGTTGCAGTCTACCACCAGTACCTACCTAACATTCATCTATAGAATGATGTGTAATCCGTCTTCTTACACTTAAGTGATTATTTCTATCTTTCATGCAGCTGACTGAGTATACAACATAAATAAGGATTTTAATTAGAATTAAAAACAAAATGCAACAATCGTAATCCCCCCCAAAACTCATTGCAGCTCCATATCACAGAGCGCAACAGCAGCGTTGCTGTATATAGTTTACACATAACCCACATTTGTATCTTTTGCCTTCAAACAAACAAACAACAACAAAATGTATATACAGCCGAGTAAGAGTATATCTCTCAGATACTTATTTGGTTTATCTTCAACAAGAATCTCTGTACAATTTAATTGCATTTGCATGTTGATTGCCACTATTCAGTGTCAATTATGAGTTAATATTTGAGTGTAATTCGCATGCCGGATTGTTATTTTGCAGTAAAATCAATTCATTTTTGTTTGCTTGTTTTATTATTGACTTCATTTTATTAATAAATAATTATGTATATATCCCGACGACGACGACAGCGAGACAGAGACGCGGACATTGATGACGATGACGATGTTTGTGTCTGTCTAATGATGGTGGTGATCATTTTATTTTAAATAAGCGTTATAGATTTTATTTATCGGAAATATGATTTCATTAATCTATTATTTATTGCCTTACTTAGTGCAAAACCACATTGGCATAATAAATCTTTAAAAATCCGTATATGTCAGCAGTATATATAGGTTTGTTCATATTTAGATATAAATATAAATGGTCTGGCATGTCTGGTGGTGCAGTGTTTAGTAGAAAATTAATTTTCCTTTTTGATAAAATATTGTCTATATAATTTTTTTGTTCTTTTTGTTTTTATTTCTATAATAAAACTTATTTGCATATTTAACATTGCAACCATTTGGTTGGTTTTGCAGCTTGCACTGATAACATATGCTTATTGAATCTAATTTCACTCATTTAGTAATATTTTCACGCGCACCATACATTTAAACCTATTTATTCACAGGGTGTTTTTGTGTGAAGTTAGACTTAAGACTTAATAGTTAGAACTTCAGATTTGGGGCCCGAAAAGCAGCAAACGGCATCATTTTGACACCAACGCGATGTACACCATATGATTTCTTGCACAAATCTAAAATTATGTGAAATCAATATCAAAAGTCGTTGGAGCAGTTTTCTAAAAAAAAAAATTATATATAAAATTTTGTAAAAATTTTAAGAAAAAAAATTGGTACGACATTTTTTAGTATTTATGAATGCGGAGTTTAAAAAATTAATTTTGAAAACACATCATTTGCCTATTTTCGAAATATTGAATTTTCAAAAAATTATTCTGATTTTTTTTTAAATCCAATTTTTTTTTTTTTGAAAATTGTGATTTGCAATATTATTCAAAATTATTAGAATTATAAATTCATTAAATTGGGGTCAACAACAAAAATGAGATTGTCGAAAACCAACAAAAATGGTTTCAGATAGTATTTTTTTTTTTTCAAAATGCATTCATGGTAGATCGTTCTGATTTTAGCTCACATAAAAAATTTAATTAAAATCGTAAGAGCCGTTTTTTAGGAAATGAGATTTTCCTTACTGATTTTTAAACACTTGTTTGGGAGGTACTAAAATTCTTCTTAATATTGATACAAAAAAAAAACTGCTTAAGGCAAAGTTTAATTAAAATTACCAAGTGGTTTTCGAATTATTTACTTATCAATAAAAAAAAATTTTAAATTTTGAAAATTTTCAATACATTTGAAACTTCTTGAAAGAATTTCTATAAACAAAATTGTCAAAATCAGTTGAGCCGTTTTTGAGAAAATGGGACGCACCATTAATAACAATTTTTTCTGCAAAAAAATTGTATAAAACGGTAAAATTGTGGGCACGTTTTTGAGAAAAAATAAGATTTTAATAATTTAGTTAAAAAAAAACTGTACGGCAGGTAGGTACCGTTATTTTTTAACTCCTGTCAAGTCAACAAAAAAAATTGTCGTAAAATTGTCGTAAAATTATCGTAAAATTGTCGTAAAATTATCGTAAAATTGTCGTAAAATCGTTGTAAAATTATCGTAAAATTGTCATAAAATTGTGGCAAAATTGTCGTAAAATTGTCATAAAATTGTGGTAAAATTATCTTAAAATTGTCGTAAAATTATCGTAAAATTGTCGTAAAATTATCGTAAAATTGTCGTAAAATTATCATAAAACTGTCGTAAAATTATCGTAAAATTATCGTAAAATTATCGTAAAATTGTCATAAAATGGTGGTAAAATTATCGTAAAATTGTCGTTAAATTATCGTAAAATTTTCGTTAAATTATCGTAAAATTGTCGTTAAATTATCGTAAAATTGTCGTTAAATTATCGTAAAATTGTCGTTAAATTATCGTAAAATTGTCATAAAATTGTGGTAAAATTATCTTAAAATTGTCGTAAAATTATCGTACAATTGTCGTAAAATTATCGTAAAATTGTCATTAAATAGTGGTAAAATTATCGTAAAATTGTCGTTAAATTATCGTAAAATTGTCGTTAAATTACCGTAAAATTGTCGTTAAATTATCGTAAAATTGTCGTTAAATTATCGTAAAATTGTCATAAAATTGTGGTAAAATTATCTTAAAATTGTCGTAAAATTATCGTAAAATTGTCGTAAAATTATCGTAAAATTGTCATTAAATAGTGGTAAAATTATCGTAAAATTGTCGTTAAATTATCGTAAAATTTTCGTTAAATTATCGTAAAATTTTCGTTAAATTATCGTAAAATTGTCGTTAAATTATCGTAAAATTGTCGTTAAATTATCGTAAAATTGTCATAAAATTGTGGTAAAATTATCGTAAAATTGTCGTAAAATTATCGTAAAATTGTCATTAAATAGTGGTAAAATTATCGTAAAATTGTCGTTAAATTATCGTAAAATTGTCGTTAAATTACCGTAAAATTGTCGTTAAATTATCGTAAAATTGTCATAAAATTGTGGTAAAATTGTCGTAAAATTGTCATAAAATAGTGGTAAAATTATCGTAAAATTGTCGTTAAATTATCTTAAAATTGTCGCAAAATTATCGTAAAATTGTCGTTAAATTATCGTAAAATTGTCGTTAAATTATCGTAAAATTGTCATAAAATTGTGGTAAAATTGTCGTAAAATTGTCATAAAATAGTGGTAAAATTATCGTTAAACTGTCTTGAAATTGTCGCACAATTATCGTAAAATTGTCGTTAAATTATCGTAAAATTGTCGTTAAATTATCGTAAAATTATCGTAAAATTGTCATAAAATTATCGTAAAATTGTCATAAAATTATCGTAAAATTGTCATAAAGTTATCGTAAATTTGACGTGATAGAACAAATTTAATCGTATGTTTTCTTTTAAATAACTTCGGTCAATTATCAAAAAAATGTCGTAAAATAATCGTAAAATTGTTGTAAAATTATTTAAAAACTTTCGTAAAATTTTCTTAAATTATGGTAAAATCATAAAATTATCGTAAAATTGTAGTGAAAACGAAATTATTGTCTTTTAAAAAAAGATAAAAAAGCATTATTGTTGCAAAATTATTTGAGGGTTTGTTGTCATGTTATATTCATGTAGAATACCAAAAGCTACTTGCAGATATTATATTTATATTATTAAAAATGGAACAAATAATTCAAATAGCTGTGATTTATCCGAGTTAGATGCCGTTCAATTTATATAGAAGACACCCTGTAAAAATATTTAAAAATTCAATTCATTCATTATTCACACATTGAAAATGAAATATCCGCGACATTCATCAGAATCTGGTTCCATTAAAAACCACCACTATCAGATATGTATATTTGTATATAAGTAAAATACAACAAAACAAATAATTTAATATCTCCACCAAACACACAAATTTAATTCACAAAAATAATTCGAATTCAGATGTGCAACTGCACAAACATATCATAGTGTAAAATAGATTCCGCGGATTTGAATTGAAATTAACTAAGGTACGAGTCGAGTATAGGTTAGAGGTATTCTCCCTCCTATCCATCCAAATCCAAAGCATGATAATAATGCGCGCACAGGCATTATTAACGGGTCGGCATACAAGTCGGGCCAGGTTGGGACGGGCTTGGTAAAATAGTTCGAAGTTACATATGCGGCGAGAATATCTATCTGCATCTGTATCGAAGTGAGTAATGTAGCGCATAATGAACACGGACGAGTTGTAAATTGAATTTCAAACCAACTAGCACAGTGCAGCACAACGTGAAAGATGCAGTGCAGTACGAGTAGGTATTGCATATATATAAATATATGCATGCAGTGTGTATAATCTTTTTTTTATTTTTGTTTATTTAAGTTTATCCGTATTCGGTAGTTATAAGTAACATACCGCTTGTAACAAACCAACGACGAGAGTACAACTATGACTACGACGAGTACTACGGTAGCGGATCGGGTAACAATGTTAATTGCCGCTGGTTTAATACAACATGCAGATCGTATATCAATTTAATGTTCTCTCTTTCGCTGGTATCTGTTGTATGTTTAAATGGTGTAATGTGGTCGGTGTGGTGGCCTGGTGGGTCAAATGCATTTAGAAAAAGCCCAACTATAAATAATTCCAAAGATGTCGAAAGTACTTTAAAATACCTACATAAGTGTTATATTTAATACTTTTTTAAATTTTAATATAATTATTATAATTCTTGGCATACTTTGCAGGGCAAGAACATGTAATCTTACCAACTTTCCCAATTTCCGAAAATAGCTCTAAATGTAAATCAGTGTTTTCGGTTTAATTGCTAGAAGGATAAAAATTTACTATTTTTGTAAATTTTTCACCTATCATCAATTTTGTAACTAAGGAAATTTCACACAAAAAAGTTTATAATCACTTTTTGTATAAGAGCAATTGATTTGAAGAAAAACGTGCGAAAAAGTTACAGCGTCAGTTCTTTGTTTAAAAATACTTTTTTCCACACCAACGCTGTGGTAAAGTACTGAGCGTGTTTGGACTCGTTTTTTTGAAAATCTATTGCTCTTACGAAAAAAAGTGTTATAATCTTTTTTGTTAAGAAATTCATAACCTACAATTTTGTTCTTAACATTTTTTTCAAAATAACTAATATTTTTCGAGCAATTTACAGTTTCATTCTACAAAATCAAAAGCCCTAGTCCAAATTTAGGATAAGTTTCAGAAAGTGTTTAAAGCTACGATTAGACGGTCATTGCAAATGGAGCTGACAAATGCTGTATAAAAATTGTCACGTTGACGTGTGATTCTAAACGCAAGATATTGTCAATGCGTTTAAGTCTGCTTGTAAATTGATACTCAAGTTGACAGGAATTGTATGGTTATTTTGTGAGACCGTGTAATCACCCTGTTAAAGCAGTTAAGATACACCGACAGACATCTCGTTAGCACGTTGACTGTATTTCAAAGTTAACGCAGCAACATTTTTTGCCACGCTAATGTAGACTTTGTTGACCCTCATCTCAATTTTTAAAATTTCTAGAAGTTAATCCATCAACATCGAAGCACTCCTTCAATTTAATTTTTGGTGACGTCAAGGAGTCAACGTCTTAATCGTAGCTTTACACATAAAAATAAAGCTCTTCAACTATGTCGGATTTTTTTTTTTAAGTGAAAGACATGCTTTATTGAACGTCAGAATCTTATTAAGGTTATGTGAATTTTTTATAAGAAAATAAATTCTCATTTATTTAAATTAAAAAAAAACGACAGCCCTGGAACATTCCCCTTTTCAAATGAATTTAGTCGTATCGCATTCGAACTATATACAGATATCTAATATGTCGCTTACAGATTGTTCGAAGTCAGTCGTGCCAACCCTAAGTGGTAAATGCGTAATCGGATACCTTTGCTCTTCTATACTTTTGAATGTTTAAACATTAAGCAATTAACAAATCGGATTAAAAGCGATTTGTTCATAAGCTGAGCAGCAAAACTTAATAGCAACATGCGAGTCGAGTCAGGCACTCCTTGAATACATATATACAAATATATAAACCATACTAAATGATGATGGTAATCTTTTCTTCTCTCTCTCTGTAAAGTGCATCCCAAACGTGCTGGAATGATCTACTTTTTCGAAAGGTTCAACTCTACTATGTGTAGTTTGTTTTCCGAACGCAGGTTATCAGAGTATTGATAGCCCACAACGATTTCGTGCTTTCGTTTTATATTTATTAAAGTAATTTTAATGACAATGAAGATTTAAGCCTAACATTGTAGACTCTAATGATGATAAAAAGGTCTTTTTAACTCAAATTTATTATACCTCTATCTTATGGTACATAAATACATGTACATACATACACGGAATAAATGTAGGAATCTGCAGCTTTCATCTTTTAAACTGAGTCACAACAGAACATTAATATACCAGGGCATAACAGCATAACAAAGAGATAAAAGAAAATGACCATTTTGTATTCTAATGGTGCAACTATTAATGGACATAGAATGCTAATAGCAACTCACTCACCATCTATAGCATAGACTAAGATAAATGGAATGGAACTTTATAGCTATCTATCTATGAGCTATATACACAAACTGAGTGGAATAAATATATTTATATCTAGAGCAACACCACAAGTAATCTCTATTTCATGAGATTTGATTGTTTTGCATACAAAAAAAAAAAAAAAATATTAAGAGATATTTTTTCTTTTGGTTTTGTTGTTTTGCAATACACGCAAAGGCAAAGCACTTTGGGGAATTGACAAGTAATATGAGTCGTTGTACCTAACCTAACTAGAAACTATTTTTCGAATGATGTAGATCAAATGAGAGATAGCGAGTAAATAAATGCAGAATAATATTTTCGGCAATGAATCATGCATCAACTTCAATTTCAAGGCAGACTTAGTGAATTATGTAATTGAGTAAGGGAAAGATCGACGCATTTTAAAAATGACCTATAACTCATGTCTTATGCCTTTCAAAAAAAATTTCAACTTCCCACAATAGTTGATCTTTTATCGTGTCTTGTAATCCCAAAAGTAGTTTTTTTTCAGTTGCTGGAAAGTTCTAATTTATTGAACACCTAAATCGAGAGTAAATATAACTCCCATAAATGGTGCATC
Organism: Epistrophe eligans; assembly: GCA_951394125.1. Taxonomy (NCBI): domain Eukaryota; kingdom Metazoa; phylum Arthropoda; class Insecta; order Diptera; family Syrphidae; genus Epistrophe; species Epistrophe eligans. Next base: position 72,195,651 of record OX596030.1, read on the forward strand.
TTAAACATCCTCTTAAATCTACTGTAAATAATTCAGAGGATAAAACTTTACAGCTGATAGGAGACAGATCAATTTCAGAAACATTTGTATCGCTAGAAATTTCTCGAAACATATCTTGCTTATCATGGTTCTCATCGATAATTTTTAAACTGTGATTAAATAAATAAACCACTTGCATTCCTCCCTTTAAATAATTTCGTTATACTTGTTCCACAATGAATTCTAATCAATATACAATTGAGTCCAACGTAGGAAGCACTATTATTAACAGAGATTCTTTCTTTAGCCGTACTACACGAATGGGAAATTTTTTAACGAACTCTACGTTTAATTCCCATTTCAATATCCAGCCATTTAAGTCGAAATTTCATCGTTATCTCCTTCTTAATTTTTACTCTTCCGCACGCTCTGCGTTTAATCATTAACATTCGAAGGATATACATTACCCCTTGATTGCACGTCAGTTATAAATAAAAAAAAATAGCACAGCACAATAACAATAATTTAAAAAAAAAATTATTAAAACTAAATTTAATTTAAACCCTCAACTCTTCCATTTCCGGTCTTATCAAACACCACGATTTTTTTTTTAAGTTTTCGTCTTTTAATCGCGGGTGCTGCATGCTTTGATTTGAAGTTGAAGATAAGAAAGGTTATAAGCTTATATAGGCTGCCTTATCGTCTGTAAAGTGTACACTATTTTACGAATATAAGAAATGCTCGTATAAGAAAAGAAAGACCTGAATTTTCAGTGTTTTTTATATGTATGCATATCTTTTTTGCACTTTACTGTGACAAGAAATGCTTCGATTGGACGATCAACGCAAAGACTTTCTGACGTCAATATAAAGTAAAATTCTGTTTAATAGTTGTTAAGTCGTGTTACATGACAAACCGCGAGTGTAAAGAGACGAGGAAATGATGTCCCTCGGACCACCAGATCACCTGATAACATTAAGGCAGTGATAGCTTCAATTTTAAAATCCCTAGTATTTTGCGCGCAAACATGAGCCTGGCCTTGAACTTTCAGTAAAGCGAACACTTTACGATGTTGGAAATTGTCCCAAGAACTCTCCAAAAGCGACTTCGATTTTTGGCGGAACGCTTAAGCTTAAAATTGAAATGAGTTTATGTTTTATCTTTGCTTAATGAATATTGAGGGTTTCGTTGTATTTTTTATTGTAAGTCAGTCAAAAAGGCTGCAGATTGTTTTAATTCCCAAAACGTACTTATAAACTGCCTTTAAACCATATTGGAACCTCTTTTAGACTGGGAGTAACCAGAACTCTCATCTGAAAAACACATTATTCAAGTATTCAAAATGCAGATATATAGGTCATTTCTTAAATAGTAGATTAGAAAACTTAAAACGTCCACAATTTAATCAAAATCGCGAAATTTGGGCAGTTTAAAAAAAAAGTGTATGCCAAGACTCCCACCGATTAGGAAACCTTGGCCGACGGGGCTGGCTGCATTCACGGCATCTCTTGTGAGAGCGACGTTAAAAATACCATTCATGCAACTGTAGGTACTGGATGACAGACATAAATTATTTAGACATACAGACAGGCAGCCAAAATTTAGGTACGCAGTTGTTTCATCTTTGCTATCATGGGAGATCTAAAACTCCATTTTGTGATTATTAATGAATGTAAAGCATTATTTCTCTAGTATTTAAATAGGTACCTATGTCAGAAGTCTTTCATATATTTCTGACTAACTTAATATGAAATAGACTCATTAATCACTTTAAGACAAAAAGTCAATGAGTTAAACCTCATCAGAGAAAAAAGGCTGCTTTACCCATAATAATCTCCCATATTAGAATTGTAACACCCTTGTTTCTGTCAAGTAATAATTAGTATACCTAGTTAATTTATACTCAACATTAAAAAAAAAAAACACATAAAACGTTTGTGGAAAATGCTTAATTACACCATTTCACCAAGACTTCCCTGACATTTGCAATCAACCCTTTCTATATAAATATTTAATTTTTTTTTCTTGCCCCAAAGTAATATTCCCTGATAATGTTTCTATACCTACCCATATTAAGTGTCGAAAACCCCTCCTTTTCATTTAATTCTGCACCACCTCATTAGCAATTCCGTTGTATAGTTAAACCTTACGCTGTTGTAGGTAAGTAATTATTCACAAACCATCTAGTCCTGTATACATACATATGTACCTATCTACACAACACGCAGTAAACGATTTTTATCATAGTAATTTCAACTAGTTCGTTTAATGGCTCTTTACGTTCTTTATAAAATGTTGATCGCACTACCCCACTATATATGTATGTACCACCAACAAAGCAATTTTAAACAGGCTTGGATTGACAGAGCCAAATTGCTTGCGCTTGAAATCGCAATTTCTCACTTGGTGCCAAAAATGTCACCTCGCATGAAGCACGAACAAGTGTCATAAAGCAAAAACAAAAAATAATGCAAGCAATTTCCCAAAAAAAACTCCATTAACAACAAAAATATTTTCATTTTCCAACCTCTAAAACCAAAACCCGCAGCCCTGAACAACCCTCTCAGAGTGTCGTCCAGTAACACACATGCCAAAAATATATTAAAACACAAATAAAAAAAAAGAAAGAAAATTAAAAGCTTAAGCCCAAAACAATAGCATGTTGCTAACAAATGATGATAACGGTAGTGAAAATATTTCACTCATCCTGCTCTAACACAATTCAGTGTTGGTCCTTTCAACAGGACCTTTTCTGAAAAGCACATACGGTGCGGCGGAGTCCGTCGTCGTCGTCGTAGTCGCGCGATATGAAACACAAAATAATGAACAAAAAAAAAAAAAAAAACAACGGGACAAATTTTTATCTTTTTCCAGCCGAAAATATATAAAATTTTTGTTGTTTGACTGTGTCTGTGCCTTCACCCAAACTCCTCACACTGAGATTAATAGCCCAAACATTAACGGAAAAACAGGATAAAACACACTCAAACCATCACCACGTTGGTTCTGGTATCAAGCCACCAACCCATTAGGTATTATATCCAAGCCAGCACAGCATGTTCTTCCTTTTTTTTTTGGTTTTTTGTTTTGTTAACTCACATCGTCTGAAGAATTTATTTTATTTTTCAGGAGCAGGGAACTTGAAGCATTTCATTGTCATTGTCACATTCATATTCACTTGTACATATGGATATGAAGCCCATTGAGTCAGAGTCAGAATCGACCACCAAACTCAGATAAAGACACAAAAAACCACACCATCACCAACAAAACACACTCACAGGAGGGAATCTAAAAATAACCAACAGGACATCATCCGCACGAAAGCTCGTTGCTGTTTTTTTTTTTTTTTTTGGGATATAATTCTGATATATGTAGCAGGATACGAACATACGAGTATACACTCTAGGTACACCCAAAGACAGGTGTGAGATCTCAAATAAAAACAAATATCTGGCTGTGTGTTGTGTATGTGCTGGGTAGGGGCACAATTTTAAGGACTCAGTAGCCGGATTAAACCACAGAATCGGATATGATGGGTGTCATATCCTGTTTTCAGACTCTCGTAAAACTTCCCTGACGATGGATTTCAATTTTTGGTACGAGGAGAATACACTCAGAGAAATATATATAAATCTTTTTTAAATTCCTGTTATACGATATAAATAAATGTTTATTATAAGTACACCATTCGAGCTTTTCTTCGGAAAAAAAATTGTCAATTGACTCAAAAAAATGTCAAAACCCTATTTCCGTAATGCGAATTTAAAAAAAAAAATATTAAATATATTTTTCTTACAATTCCTTTGGTCATTACAGGTTCTAATTTTAGTAAAAATCTTAGAGTCGTTTTCGAGAAAAATTGATGAGCTGTACCAAATTTGAATAAAATCAGTCCATCCGTTAGTCAAGTGGACAAACATTTAATATTTTTAAGAAAAAATTCTGGTACGGCAGTTTTAGGTATTTATTAATGCAGATTAAAAATTCAATTTCGAAAAAAAAACAACCACCCGTTTTTGATATCTCAAAATTTCACAAAATATTTAAATCATTTGTGCAAACAGATTTTTGAGCATACAGAATTTTTAAGTATTTACAGAATTTTAGTAAAAAATTATTTTGTACAACCAGAACAACAAGAAATGTAGAATTTTAAAATCCGAAAAACAGAATTTTGAAGTAACTATTAACAGAAGTTTGGTCATACGGAATTTTTTACAACCAGAATTAAAAAAAAAAAAAAAAAACAAAATTTCGACATGTAGAATTTTGAAACCCGAATTTTGAAGTTCCTATGTACAGAATTTTGTTCATGCCGAATTCCGTGCGACGAGAATTTTGAATTGAATTGTGACCTTCTGAATTTTGAAAACCAAATTATTAAAACAGAATTTTGAAGTTCCTATTTAAAAAATGTTGGTCATTCAGAATTTTGTATAACCAGAATTTTAAAAAACTAAATTTTTAAATTCTGAATTTTGAAAACCAAATTATAAAAACAGAATTTTGAAATCCCAATTTACAAAATTTTGGTCATTCAGTATTTTGTATAATCGGAATTATTAACGATCAAATTTTGAAAACAGAATTTTGAAGTACCTATGCATACAGAATTTTTTACATGAAGAATTAAAAAAAAAAAAACAAACATTTTACGAAAGCAAAACTATGTAAACAATTTTGGTCATGCAAAATTTTGTACAAAACCAGAATTTTGAAACATTGAATTTCGACATACTGAATTTTGTACAGCCAGAATTTTGAAAAACTGAATTTCGATATGCTGAATTTGTACAATCAAAATTTTGACATGGTGAATTTTGAAAACCGAATTACTGAAACAGAATTTTAAAGAAACTATGTAAAGAATTTTGGTCATGCTAAATTTTAAACAACCAGAATTATTTTGAAAATAGAAATTTGACAGACAGTATTTTGAAATTTTGAACATAGAATTTTTTCAAGTAACTACATATGTACAAAATTTTGGTCATGCAAATTAAAAAATAAAAAATTCTATTTTAATTTAATTTTTTGTCCCTCACAGGAGAAATAGACAATTCATCTCCCACATACACGCTCTAGCTTTTTTGTCGCATTTTATGAAAAACACCCTGTATATCGTAACTAAAAATTTGCCATAGAAACTAAGTATGGTACCAAATCAAATCTTTTGTAAATGCTTTTTCCCTAATGAGGGTAAATATGACTCCCTCTCCCCTCCCCTCTAGTTTATGATAATATAATTTTTTATTAGTCTACTTTTTTAGAAGTAACACACTTCCACTCCTGTACCCAGGCAAAGCCGATTAAATTTCAGCACATTACATATGTAATGTATGAACAAATTTAAGGGACTAAATTTGTTGTCGTAGCCCTTTTATTATAGTATCATGTCTTATTAAAATATCGAGTTTAATTTCCGTTTAAAATCGTCCAATACTTGTCTTATTTTTCTCTAAGTGGAGTAGGTACACTGAAACTGAAACAACTGAAATAAAAAGTGTGTGTCTAGGGAAATAAGGATAACAGGAGCATCCTGTCCATCCAAAAAAGTTCCCTTCTCCTACATCCATCCCAAATCATCTCTGTCTCCATCTCATCATCATGCGGTCTGTCTTTTAGAGGTTGAAGGATTTAGTGTGTTTGTGTTGTGTATAGATAGAGGTGTAGACAAAATTCTTGAAGGAAGACAATCGCACATGAATTTTAGCACACTACTCTCACATTTATTCAGCAAGTTTTGTGTTCCTTTTTTTTTATTTCTCCCGGAAACAGGAAAGCAATAGTCGTAAAATGTTTTGCATATGTTAGGTGCTGGGCAAATAGATACATTTCGTTTGTCTTCTTAGTTGTGTACTCTCATATGTGTGTAGATTCTTTTATTTTCCAAAAGCATCATCAGAAATGTCAGGTGATTTTGAAAAGGAGAGGATTGTGTTTGTGCGAAGGAATAAGGAATTATAGCTTTTTGGCCAAATCGAATTCACATATCTACATGGTATTCCCTTATTACAGCTCTCTCTCTCTCTCTTGCTCTTTCTGGTTATGCTGAAATTTGTTGTGTATGAGGTTTATGTACATCATATAAGGTATTTCTGTCATATCCCTTCTATTGTTTTTGTTGCAAATCATCATTTTGGAAGGACATGAAACTTTTATCTATACACACAAATTTTGTAAGAAAGGGAAGAAGGTAGGTCGCCCTACCTGAAGAAGGTTATTCACATAATATCGAAATAAATAAAACGTTTACCTATATCTTCTGAAGATGTGAAGGCAAATACCTTATGGAATACGAAATTGAAGAGACAATATAAAAGTATTTGCATTTGGGAAACTTGTTAAAATTTAAACACAAACCGAAAAGTGCTTTAAACATAGTTTACATCATTTTCAGGTGGTTTTTTGGGAGTATTTTTTTGTTTTTGTTGTTGTAAAGTTTTATGTGTCTTTTGAGAAGGGATTGTCGTTTATATAATTTATGGAAAATTTGATACCAAAAGGTAATTTTTTTCTTTAAAGAGTTTAATGTTTACTTTGGGAATAGTTTAGAAAGTTCCAGAAGTGAGGTTTATTAAGTTTTTTTTTTTTTGTTTTTTTGATTTTAATCCTTGAAATGTTTTAACTCAATTTTATAAACTTTGAAATGAATTTTATTGCGACGGATAATTTTGAAGAATTTAATAAATCCGAAAAATGTTTGGCAAGCTCTTCAAGACAATTCCCATCAAGAATAAATTTAACAACATAAGTTTTGTATCCGTGCATGCCCCAACATTAGAGAAAGATGTGGGACACTAAAGATATCTTCTACCAACTTTTGTATAAGATATGTTTTTACATCTCATTATTGGCATTGGAGACATGGGAATCTCTGGATCAATCAATCGTCAACCAGATTGACTAAATATCAACCGATGCAAAATCCCCTCCAGTATCAAGGATGTCCTAACGTTCCGAGGGGTAGGTAAGGTTTACGTGACTGTCAGCAGAGACGCTTGACACACTTAGACCATAAGTTGGTACATTGCGATACCACAAGAATTTAGAAAACTTTTTTCCTACTCGTTGAACCACTTAGAGCTTCTTATGAAACACGCGAGACTACTATTGTAATGATTTTCCAGATCCCTAGGATCATTGTAGAGTAGAATTCTCCCAAGCGGAGCCTACCTCTTTGAAATAAAGCAGGACACGTACAGAGAAGGTGAGGGTTAAATATTAATACATTGTTGTAGCCTAGATACAGCTGCAGAAATCCCGAAGATAGTCTGTAGTAAAACGAAGAAATATTTGAAGAAGTTTGAATTCGGACGGTTGCAGACGCAAGAGATCGCTAGATCCTTTTCTTATAGATTCTTTAATAACCTCTTGAGAAGTCCTTTGTCCCCATAGTCATCAAATATTGAATACCAGTGGCACCATTGCAAAAAAAGCCACCAGAGATGACGCCTCTGACGTGCTGTATTAGACGATGAGCGCCAACGAGTACATACTTGAAAATTAAAAAGAAGCATACACAACGAGTTTGTATAGAAGAACCAGAACTGCCTTCGAGTTTTACAGGCAGAAGTGGAGAAAGGAACACCAGAAGCTCAGAAGGAAAAAGATGAACTATTAAAAGCTTGCAATCGAGGAAACAGAGGGGAATCATCGCAGAAATAAGGTTTGGAAGTTCTACCAAAACAAAAGACCTTTTATGGTTACGGGGAACATCGTAGTAGAATCGGACTAGACGCTAAGGATATGGAAAACTGTTATTGCAAGTTGAATTCTAAATTCTGCAGGTAGATTGTACCAATCAAGATGGACGACGACGTAGACCAATAATTCAGTTCACCCAACATCGACGAAGTAGTGAAGATAGCCATATTAAAATATTAGTCCAATAAAAAGCTCCTGGAGCTCACGCACGCCCTTCCTGTCGAACTTTCCACAGCGACAGGTAATGTCTTCGATAGGAGTATGCACCACTTCATCTGCAAAATACCATAAGCGGCAATTTTCTTTGTTTACGTAGCTGCCGAAATGAAAATGCGCCTTGTTAGAAAAGATAATTTTTCGCCCAAAATCGTTGTCCAATTCAAGCTGCTTTAAGGACCAATATTTCCCAACGTTGTTTAAGCGTAAAGCGACTCATTTCATTTCGCGGAGGTGTTATACTGACTTTCTGTTAAGATTTCGAGCGGGAAACAGCTATCAAATGTCAAAACAACCTATGATTTAAAAAGAAACCACTAGATGGCCCACCCTGTATAAGGGGTTTTTGTGTGTTAACACACTAGCAGTTAGGTTGCCAAGCTTTTGCACCATCATTTTAATATTTCTTTTCATATTTTGGTATCGAATGTTGAAGAATTGTTAAATATCATTTTTGATATTTTGAACTTAATTCTTTAACTTGATTTCATGCACCAAATTTGTTTATTTAAAATTCAGAAAAACTCTTTTTCCCACACTACCAATTGACCCTTAAGATAATATTCACCTTTAAGAATAATTTATCGGGAAATTTCAAACCAGAAAAGTTTATAAGATTGACTATTTTATTTGTCATCAGGGCATTCGGCACTTTCCCAATGCTCAGGGGCCAATTAAAGAAACTCTAAACAAAAAATTCATTCGCTCTAATTTTGCAAACTAAATAATCCCCAGTATATCCGGTCGATATACATACAGCTTTTGCGCTTCAAACAAATTATTATAGACGTCCGAAACATTCACAAACATTATTCTACTAAATTGTATTTAGATCATTAAGACACCCTTTGTTTATGCCAAGAGCACTACAAATCTATATTGACCCAAATATCTACTCCTAAGTTTATTTGTTCAAAAACAACAGAAAATCCCGAAGGCACAAATCTTCAGAGAACACAGCTTCCAGGTTTTTTTTTGTTTTGTGAATATCCCCAGCAACAAAATAATGTTTACATATAGTTCTGTTCTAATTCGTAAGTATATACATATCTCTAGGTGTATATGTATAGATTGTTTAGGTACTTGAAGAACCTCTTAAACGTGTATGTGCGTATAATTATCGACACTCGAATAGTGCTCCATTCATCCGCTTTTATTTGGTTGGGAAAATATTTTCATTTTTATTCTTTTTCTGTTTAAAGACGCCAATCAAAACAAAATACCCCAAAAAAAACCATAAACGACACACCGAATCTGGATGAACCAGAACTAGTGTGTGTGGTGTGTTTGTTTGTTTGAGTTGAACTAAAGCATGAAGGTTCCTTTCCTATAAAGAATAATAAAAAAAAAACAATCATCATCATCTACTAATTGAGCCTGACATACTTTGGGAACGCACAAGAATATAATGCCGCACTTCCAATCTTCGAAACTTGGTCGGACTTGGATATGGATATGGCAGCAACAAAAGCGTGAAATATGGAACACTTCCACTTCACCTCTTATGATTGTGAAAGAAGACGATATGTCGACTATATACCTACATATATACGACAACTGGTGCCGGCTGTGGCGACAACGACGACGGTAATGATGAAGATGACGGCGACGGCAGCAGGGACAAAAACGCAACATGACGACAAAGATCTCCCTCTCCGGTCCGAACCGAAGCCATTTTCTTGAGCTGTGTTCTCAATTCTTTTCCTTTGGTTTTTTTTTCGAAGTGAAGTGGGTGAGTTTTTTTTATAAGTTTTTATTATTTTTTTTTCTCAAGAATGCACATCTTGAATAACAACACGACACAAAACAAACGTTTTTCTTTTATTGTTGTTTTTGTATCACGTTCGTTATTGATTTGTTTTCGTTTAATGTGTGTGTGTGTGTGTCTCAAATTCAATTCATTTGTTCCATTTGTTCCAGAAAAATGTCAAACGATAAATGGTAAATTATGAAAAATGATGAAAAATGCTAAGAAAATATGTTTTTTTTTTTTTTTTTTTTTTTTTAAATGAGGTTTATGGAATATAAGTCCACGAAGAACGACCGACCGACGACATACGGGTCCAACGAACTTACTTTCATGGCCAAGGGTTGTACATATGTATATGTAGTAACAAAAGCAAAGCAAGCAATGACGGATTTTTGACATATCTGTGACGTAAGTGAATCAAAGGAAAAATATTAGAAACTTTAAATTCTTATAAGTTATCGCTTTCACCTGAGCTTTTTGGTTGCTGATATATTTTTAAATTACATAGTTCTGTTTGATTTCACCGAAAAATTAATAATACAATTTTTAATTAAATATCCAAAGCAAAAACTTTGAAGTTTGAGACTATTCAGTCTCAGAAAATGTAACACATGGACCCAAGAAATCGAAACGCTTATAAGACTCTTAAATAATCTCGACGCAATTGTCGCAATTTAAAATCAGGAGCAATCATACGTTTTGTGCACAGACTTGCAATTTAAATTTCAATAACTAAAAAATCGGGCGCAGGGTCACAATTCCACAGGCCAAAAGTCCATAATGGATTCTTGACCCAATTAGGTGGGTTAAAAGTCCACAGTAAATTTTTGACCCAATAAGATGGGTTTAAAGTCGAAAAATCTATTATGGATTATTAACCCACCTTATTGAGCCCGAAATCCACAGGAAATTCTTTTGGACTTCTGGCCTATCGATTGTGGATTTCTGACTCACTTTGGTAATTTTAAAAATATTCTTTTTATTATTATTAAAAATCATTTATTTAGCTTTCTTTGAGCTTAAGATACGTCTATAGAGTTTAAAAGGAAATAATATTTGTTTGCTTAGATCCGCTCAAGGTTGATTTGATTTCAACTCCATTTTTGGGTCCTCTGTACCCAACTCCACCGCTTAGGTTATATATGTCCAGTCGTCAGCAGTTTTTTTTCTTAATAAACAGTATCTTGAGGTTGATTTTAAAAAATTCCAGAAAATATTTGTGACCCATTTCCTTTCTAAAATTTTGGGATATTGACCCACGTTTCTGATTCATAAGGGTGGGTTATAAGTCCACAATTGATTTGTGGACTTGAAACTCACCCAAGTGGGTCAAAGGTCAATTGTGGACTTTTGGACTGTAAACTTGTGACTCAGACCCAAAAAATCATAGTCGCAACAAGAAAAATCACAGGGATCAAAAAAAATTAAACAGTTGTTTTTTTAGTCGCAAGACTAATAGATCAAATGAGACTGCACGCGTATGCGATTTCAATAATAGTTTTGTTATATTATATTCTACTTTTTTTTTAAACTGAATAGAAGCGCTATTAGAACCGCAAGTTCGATTCAGCCTAGTTCCACAATGAATCGTCAAGAAATAAAGAGCAATAATTAGTTGCGATCTGGATTTTTTTTTATCGCAAGGGCTAAAAATTACAAGCGCGTTTTTATCCTACATGGGTACGGCAATTTGCTTAAAATTTGGAGCAGAACTTTTTACGTCATTTCCTAAAAGTGAAATTAAAAGAAATATAGATTTAAGCTCGTCTAGAACGAAAAGCTGCTAAAAATTTATTACAATTCGCTGCTAAACTGCGTTTCAAGTTTTTGTAGCATAACGGAAATAGGGTTTTGACGTTTTTTTTTTGACAAAATTATCTTAGTTTTGGGTTATTTAGGTGTAACATTTTATATTGAAATTTTGTAAACTTAGCGTCCTCTTTACCGTTAGTGAAGTGAACCAAAAAGATGGCGAATGAATCCTGTTGATGTTATAATTGGTCGTTGCATGACTCAAACGAACCTACGTTAAAACATCATTTTCTTACGTAAACATTTTGTTTTTTGTCAGTTAACTAGCAGACCGGTATTCGCGTTGCTTCGCAAAATTTTAAGACTTAATGCAAAATTTTAAAAATTATTGCAAAATTTGAAGAATTAATGCAAAATTTTAGGAATGAATATTAAAAAAAAAAAGTTTATATCTACATTCATATGCATAGGTTTTGAGAAAAATCAATGTGCTGTATATGTTCGACAGCCAAACAAAATCTTTTAATCCTTTTTTTGTTCATTTCTTTCTCCTCGTAATGCCATGTTTGATTGCTATCTCCCGTTTAATTTCTCTAACGAATTCATTATGGCTCTCATAATTCTTCAGTAGTAAAAAAAAGCCAACAAATAAGTGAAATCAGGAAGTTTAGCAAAAAAGTGAAAGAGATGTCCGAGTGAGAGTAAATGAAAAAAAAAACAAATCTTTAGTTAATCCAGTTCACGTTTCTGAGATCTCACTGGCCAAACTTCTGTCAGCTTCACTGAGGAGAAGAAGAAACCTGAACAAGATTTCTCCGCTCTTTTTTTATAATTTGATCAACAACGAAAAAAAATGATGGACCAAGCGAATCAAAAAAAATATCAGTCACAGCTTTTTGACAGCTTAAATGAGTGATCTCACTGAGGAACTTCAGATTTCTGACATTGGTGCGGGATATGTATAATTATGAAAATATTTTGGCCTCAAAGTTTGTATTTAAATATTCAATTTATGAAACAATCTCTATTTTTGTAAATTATCAAAGGTTTTAACGTACAAATGAAAATGTGTGTCAACGTCAAAGAAACAGTTCACAAACAATTAAAAAAATGAATTTTCTTATTTGATTAAATAAAAAAAAAAAAAACAAACTAAATATGTACTTGTTTCGTCTTTATTAATAGTAATGATAATACGAAATTGATAACCATTCTCCAAACTATTAGTTTCCAAGTAAACGTTCGAGTTGCAAACTATAATGAGACAAATTAATATTAAAACAATAAAAGAAGTCCTAAATGATTGCCTTGTGGTACACCGCACATTGCACTTATTTGATTGGCAACAGTCGCAGAGACATAAGTTTTCGAGTCCTGAAGATCTGACTTTTTATAACATCCTTATTTCCATGTTTTCTATTTTTAATTCGAACTATCTATTTTGTGTAAGAATTTGAATATCAAAATCACAAGTTTAGAAAGATAAAAAATAAACAACAAAAATGTTTCATGTGAAAAAAAAAACATTTTTGTTTGAATTTTTCTTTCTGCTCAATTTGAATTCTCAAAATCATACTCAATGTTAGTCATCTTCTTTCATAAAAAAAACATGGTTAAGCCTACAACACAAGAAATTAAAAAAAAAACAACTCAAAAAATAATAATAACTCTTTTGATTTCAAAGAGATTTGTCATAACGAGCATTGCGTTGAAATGGACCTACTTTCCAGCAGTCCAAACTCGAATAGTAATGGGATTTTCAGACAGATTGGAGTCACTCATCATATTTTAGTTGCTACATACATATATATAGAGTGTAAGGCAGCATAACTATAGAACTATTTATACACAACAACACGTTGAATGATAAATGTTCAATGTTCTAAATATGACAAAGAAGAATGATATTACAGAAATTTGATGTTTTCTTAAGGAATTAATGTCCAATAGTGATGGAGAAGACATAAATAAACCAAAAATGAAATATAAGGTAAGTTCCCTTTGAAGAAACTTACCTGGGGAAATGAAAACGGCAAAACCATTTGAGTTATTCTTTGTGCGAGTTGTCACCTGGATGGATTTGTTCGTGTTTTGTGTATGAAAGTATTTAGAAGAAATATTTGACTGTTAACAGTCGAATTGTTTTTTTCCTGAACACCGTTTGTTTTAATAAATATGATTTAAAATCACGAAAATAAATATAAACCAGCATAAAAGTGTTCATATATGCGTTTCGCCCCGATGTAATGGTTGGGCTCATCAGAAGATGACCATTACACCTTGTCTTGACGCATATTTTCCCGAATAAATCGAGATTCCATATAATCCGAGCTACATAGAGCAACTGCGAATTATATAGTTGCTACAAGTCTTCAAAGACTTGTAGCAACTATATAATTCGCAGTTGCTCTATGTAGCTCGGATTATATGGAATCTCGATTTATTCGGGAAAATATGCGTCAAGACAAGGTGTAATGGTCATCTTCTGATGAGCCCAACCATTACATCGGGGCGAAACGCATATATGAACACTTTTATGCTGGTTTATATTTATTTTCGTGATTTTAAATCATATTTATGAAAGTATTTATTTTGCACAGCATAGGAACTTACTTTGTCATTTATTCCTATATAACTGTTTGCTTAATAAATTAAGTATGACCTTATTTATAACTTAAATTTATTCAATTGTTCTTATTAAAATAGAATAAGGAGACTTACATTTAAAGGTTTCATTTACAAGAATGATGAAAAGGTCTATGAGTGACTTACCTAGAAATAAAAGATAAAGAAATTAAATAAATAATTATTAAGATAATTCAATTAATTATGATTTTATATTTTATATTATAAAAAAAATACATATAGTGTAACTGAAAAAAGAATTAAATAAATAAAAAAAAATCCCTTCTACACTTAATCTCATGTTATTACATTTGACTGATTGTGGATTTTGGACTGATTTACATTTTTCCATTTATTTTGATCACATCATTCAATTCAAAATCATTGATTCATAGTTCGTTAGTATTCGTAGTTACAGAAAAGTTATCCTTTTGATGGCTATCATCAAATTGGTTAATTGGAAATTCTCAAATGTACATCCATACGTATTTCTCTATTTTGATTCTCCAATGAAGTGAATTACTGCAAAAAAAATTCCATTTCCTGTAAACCGCAAAACTCATTCATTTCTTTTTTTTATCATATAAATGGATCAGTCTATCAATAAAAATAATAATAATACGAAAAAACGTACTTACGTATCAACATAAAAAAATCCTTTTCAAATACAATTTTTGACCATGCACATTATATTTAAAATAAAAAAAAAAAAATAAATTATTTTAATAAAAAAAAAAAAAAAATTCAGGTAAAAACAGTAAAATCTCTCATTTAGAATTGGGAGGTCACTAATTAATTAACACATAAATTTCAGGATTTTGCCATATTTTGAATGAAAAAAATTTTTACCAACAAAAAATGGTTAGGTATAATTTATATGGAATTTCGCAAAACCGTAGGTCCATAGAAAGGAAAAAAATAGAAAATTTGATATTTCCTATTTAGGGGGCGTTATATCCACCCATTTTTATAGAATTGTTATAATTTATGTAGAATTTCGCACAATATTAGGTTTTGTGGTCTAAAGAAAAGGAAAACAAATCGAAAATTTGATGTTTCCAATTTAAGGGGCGTGGTTTCCGCCCATATTTTTTTTTTACAGAAGTATAATTTACATGAAGCACATTCTGACTGTTGTAGAATTATGAAAATTAAAAACTTGAAAATTTCCATTCAGGAGTTGTGGCAGCCTACCACTTTACCTTGGAGTAGTTTGTAGTAGACTGATGAAATTTGATGAAGTGTTGAACCTGTATATTGAATTAAACAATTTTAGATAACATACTCAAGGAGACTAGTATTAAATTTTGACTTGAGTGTGTTTATCGAGTTCATTGAGTTCAACAGGCCTGAATTAGACGTACATTAAAATAAAATTCCCAATTTTTTTCTACTTTTTCTTTTCTTTTTCTTCGTTTGTATAGAAAAATCAAAATGGCCATGCGGCAACTCTAAATCCTAAAGTTTCAAATTCATATTTGACTATTAGACCAAGAGCTAGCAATGAATTTCCTTACCTCATCGGTAAACGGATGAAATTATGTTCATAGAAAAATGTATAGCCATCAAATACGAAAGAACTCTTATCTTACACTCCGGTTCGACCGAATAGGTACTTATTTCTTATTTATTTTTTTATTTTTAACGGATAAAGTCGTAATTTTAAACGTTGTTTTTTTATAATTGATGGCCTTAAATCTTTCTTTGATCAATGTTTTGAGTTTGTATAAAATGAGGTATGTATGTATGTAGGTAAGTAAATTCGTTTCTAGCTCTCTCACAAGACAAAAAGCTAGCAACATTACTTTACTTATTTAGGACATAATACATACATAAATACATGTATTGGTCACATAAAGACTTATGGCCGTCAAATGCAAAAACAACAGTCTGACAATTCGGTTCGGTCGATTAGGTCTTTATTTGAAGTCAATTTTTTTTTTTTATAAAACAACCTAATCATCCGAATCGCAGCGTAAGACTGACGTTTATGTATTTGATGGCCATAAATCTTTTTAGGAACAAAAAATTTCATCTATGGACCCATGAGGTTATATCTAGGTTATCCATTGGTAGCTCTAGCTCTTTATGGTCATCTCCGTTGTTGCAATTAGAGTGCATGCGTTCATCAGTATATGTAGTTCTACTTTATTTCTCAATTTTCGTAAAAAATCTATCAGTTGGTAATAGAAATAGACAAACTAGATTTTTAATAGTGCAAACATTATACTGATCAAATTTTATGATCAGAACTAGGTAGGTGGATCGTCGCTTAGTATCCAAAAACAAAAATGGTGCGGTTTTAAAATTTGAACTTTAGCCGACATTAAAAAAAAAAACGTTTTATTTAATATTTCTACAACGCCTCATCGTACAAAAAAAAATGTAAAGACCTTTTCAGTAATTAACTTAACTATCTTTATTTTTTTAGTTAAGTAATTTTTTTATGGCATTTGTACTTCCAGAGCTAAATCGCCAAAGATTTTTTTTTTTTAAGATTTTCTTACATTTTGGGATAAAGTAGAAAAAAAACAAAAAAAAATTTAACTCTCTAATTCTTCCAAGAAAAAACGGTGTAGACAAAAAAAAAAGACCTCTTTTTCGGTTTTGAATATTAATTTTAATTAAAGACCTTAAAGTTTCTAGACATAAAGATGATTTTAAAGAAATTATATAATAATACATATATTATTATTTATATTTTTCTTTTGAGAAAAATGATAGCTTCTATAAAGCTTCTTGGTTTTTTTTTTAACGAAAAGTCAGTTTCGATAAAATTTCCAACAAGCTTCCTTAAATTTTCAGAAGTTATCAAAAAAAAAAACAAACAAAAAACTTTCAAAAATTCATCTTTTTAACACTAACGAATCTTTGAAGAGTCTGGACACAGAAGGTATACATTCTGACTGAAAAGTAAATTGACTTAAAAATGTATTTTTACTCAAAAAAAAAAATTGCAAGTAAAATATTAAATTTAAACAAAACCTTAAAAAAGAAATCACTATGAAAACCATATTTATGCTTGTTTTTTAATGCAATTCATAAATTGAACAATTTAAATGTATTGCTTAATAATTTCACTGTGCCTAAGGGATATTTCACTGTATATTCAAAAAAAAAATCCGCAGGTACAAAAAAATTACCGTTGAGCTTCAATACTCCAATTAAATTCTCAAAGAGATTTTTATCACAGATTTTTGAACACAATCTGAACATAAAGCTGTAGTCATGTTTTTTTCCTAGTTATTTTTTTTTTTTAATTTTATTTTATTTCATTTTATTACATAAAAGCCAACATTTTATATCCACACAAAATAACATACGTATGTATATTGATTTATTTCGAATTAAATAAAACCAAATAAATAAAACATTTCATCACACCCAAAGTTCGAATAGTTACAAAAAAAAAAATAAATATAAATAAAAATAAAAAGGAGATGGTTTTCAGGAATACAGTCGAAAAAAATCGACAAAAAAAATTAAAAAAAAAAAAAAAACTATCCCATGGTTTCGTGTCGTCGTCGAACAAAAGGTGCAAATATTGGTCCAATTATGAAACTGTCACGCCGTATTTTGTAACCTAAGCATTATGTGTGGAGAAAAAAAAATTGCTATCTGAAACAATACCTCGATCGTGCTAAGCCGCACTTATTTTTTTTTTTTTTTTTTAAGTTCCGCGGACTATCTTAATTGGCATATACAATCGGGCTTCCATGCGATGGCAGCCTTTTTTTTGAAAACCTTTCACTTTTAATCCCCGCGATGCATGCAAACTGATTGTGTGCCCTCAAAATCATCATCATCATCATCGTCATCTCGAAATTATGAATTTTGCTGCTGTTGAGCAATTGCTGTTATTATTTTTCCATAGGGCTCCTTCGATAACGAGAATTCACAAAAAAAAAAAAACACCCAGTCCCTTCAGTGGAGGAGGGAGCTTAAAAGGAAGCCACTGATTGACGTTTCCACTCTCAACTAACGAACGTTCGATACCGAAAGTTCCGTATTGGCAATACCTACTGCCGTGCTGCTACCCGACAGCGACTTCCAAGCAAGTTCATAAGGTTTTGCAAGGAATAAGTCTACGAGAGGCCAACATGGAGGAAGGAAGGAAATGTACTTCACAAAAGTGCAGAAAATTCATATCTACGAGCACAAGAGTGTGTACAAAGTACGTAACGTATATACGTACTTACATGTCGTTGACAGGCGTGTAAAAATTCTAATGCAGCAGTTGTAGTGTTATTCTGTGGAAAGCAAAGAAATTCCACAAAAGGAAGTTGTTCAATGATTATTATTCGGGGCGGAATGGGCGCGGTAAGGTGTTGCAAGGTAAGCGGCGGCGGCGGCGACGGTGGTGGTGGGCGCAAAAAAGAAGTGGCAAGTGCATTTGTGACTTCGAGGCTGACAAGGTGATTAATTGCTTTGTTAACATTGAAAAATGAAGACATTTCGCCAAGAAGTATATAGAAGAAAAACAAGAAGAGGAAGAAGAGGGTGTTTTTCTTTTTTTTTTTTCAAGCAAAAATTCTATGTAACTTTGTGCCTTATAGAATTTTAAATTTCTTAAGGCAGCAGCTTCGATATAGAAATATGCTGTTTTCAGCTCCTGAGCCTACAATGTACAAAAGGCAATAGTCGTCGTTGACGACGACGGTCGTTAAAATAAGAACTAAGTGTGTTTTTTTGTTACAAAATATAGAGTTGGAATGAACTCTTGACGGGTTTTCTTTGTAAATATAAGGAAATTGGAATGAAAATTACTTTGAGAGACGAACAAACAAAAAATACTTAACAGTTAATGATTAACGGCAAACAATATTCTTGTATGGGGTTGTAAAGTTTTGCGTATACTTATTTATAAATTCTATTCTTGACTTATTGCAAAAAAATTAGGTGCAGCTATATATTTATTGAGTAATGGGTGCGTTTGTTTAGACTTGATATAGAATTTTTAGTGACTGTGGCTTGTGACTGGGACTAGTTGACAAGTGAAGCGTGTCGTAAATAATGACTTCTGTTTTTCTTTTCTTTTTTAAAGCATAGGTAATGTTTTTTTTTTATTTTATAGAACGGAAGATAAACAAATTTGCATATTGCTTGTATTCCTAGAATTCTTTTTAGAGTAAAAAAAAAATATGTTCCAAGACGAATTTTAAGGAAATTTGTCAAACTGAAGATGGATGATAAGCATGTATTGTATACTTTCGAATGTGTTGACAATGCTGGAAGTACTTTTCATATCAACAGTTGTTTTGAAGTAATTGACATATCAATCAGACTAATAGATCTACCCAAGTGAAATTATAGATTGATAGATAAACATAAATAAATTAACAGCTGGTGGAAAATAGGCCCTAGTGACTTGTATTCTTTACCAAAAAAATCACCTTAATATGAAAAAATAACCTAGCAGTTTTTAATAAATACATACAAAATAAAATGCACGACTGGTTCGCACGAACTTGCTCTTATGTGTGATCACACTTGTGGTTTTAAAGTCTTAATAATTAAAAAAAAAAAAAAACTTTTCATCTAATAAAAGAAATTTATTAATTATTGGAGCCTATATTTTTTGCCACCTTCCAAAAATAAAGCCTAGTTTAAGGAAGTATTAAGTGAGTATATAAATATGAACAATATATCACCGTGCTGCCTTGCACTTGCACAAATGCATGGAATTTACAGTTTGGACTGAAAAAATGTTAAAAAATCAATAAAATATAAATTGATTAAAAAAATATCTAAAATTGATTTGACACCAACGCAATATACACCGAGTGATTTCTTACACAAACCTAAATGTATGAGAAAAAATTTTTCAAAATCGTTGGAGCGGTTTAAAAAAAAAAATGTATATATAAAATTTTGAATATATTTTTAAGAAAAAATGGTACGCCAGTTTTTAGTACTTATTTATGCGGAGTTTAAAATTTAATTTTGAAAAAAAATCATACACCTATTTTCGAAATATCGAATTATCAAAGAATAATTTTGAAAATTTTTTTAAAAATATAAAATTTGATTTTTTGAAATTTTTTTTTTCAAAAAACTAAAATTTGATTTTTTGAAAGTTTTGATATGCAATTTTATTCAAACTTATTAGTAGCTTTTGTGTAAAAAATTTAATTAAAATTGGTGCAACAGATAATGAGATAATCGAAACCCCAAAAAAATGGTTCTATGAGAGGTACCATTTTTAAACGATAGATACATTTTTTTTCCAATAATATAGTAGATCGTTCTGATATTAGTTCATACAAAAATTTAATTCAAAATCGTAGGAGCCGTTTTTGAGATTTTCAATACCAGTTTTTAAACATTTGTATGGGAGGTACCGTTATTTTTGGTTATAAGAAAAAAAATTATTTGAAATCAGTTTTTGCGAAAATCGATAGTCAAAAAAATGGATCTATGAGAGGTACCATTTAAAACCCTTTCTCCGATTTTTTTTTTTATAAAATGGTAGCATTTTTGTAAAAAAAAATTATTGAATTTTTTTTAAGTTGTGGGTGGGCACATTTCTGAGAAAAATAAGATTTTCATAATTTGGTAAAAAAAATTTGTACCGCAGGGCAGGAGCCGTTATTTTTTATCTTAAAAAAATTAAAAACAAAGTGTGGGGGGAGTGCCCAAAAAACGGTAGGTACCAATCGATCCACCCGTTTAGGCTACAGCCGAAAGGACAGACAGACAGACAGAATTGCGATACCCCTCTTTTTTCGACTTCGCATCATCGTAATGTGAACTTTGATCAAAATCTCGAGTACGAATACATAACTTGCCATATAGTACTTACATATATATCGCAAGTAAAAATATAAACAATTTTGTCTCTCGTCAAAAAAAATGTTGAGAAGATGCTGAGAAAATGCAGCGAAACGTCGGGAAAAAATGTATGTAATATTTTTTAATTGCATAATCCAGTAAATTGCTTGAGGTTAAAGAAATCTTAATTAATTTTTTTTAAATTTTAAGAATTTTAAATTAAGAAAATGGTCGGATTTTAAACAATTTTCAACATTTTTTGGTCCAAACAATTTTGAACATTTTTTGGTCCAAGATATTTTTAGTACAAAATTTAAAATTTTATATATCAGAAAGGAATGCTTGGTCATATTTTCAGTTAAAGTTAACTTATATATATTTTTTTTTTAGATTTCTAAGAAAAAAAGAAGAATTTTAAGTACGCAAACCTTTAAAATATAAAATAAAGTGGGCGGGTTTATCGGTGGAAAAATTACATATATCATGTCTTAAGTTTAAGATAATTTATTTATAATTTTTTGAAATTTGGAAGAATGTTTATAGAAAAAACTTAAAACAACTTAACCAAGCAGCCGTGAGATTCATTTAAATAATAATATTTCAATTGAAATAAACCACAAAATATGCACAAACGAAACGGAAGAAAAATCAAAGAAATATTAGAAAAGTACGTATACGCCTGAGTGTACCACTATTTTATCGTTGCAATTTATTGAAATTTTGTTAAGTTAAATAATAAACATATTTACTTTTCACAGTAACAATACTTTAAGTCTTTAACAAAAAAAAAACAATAACAAAATTAAAGAAAAGTTGTATTTTTGAGAAAAAAAAAATAAAAAAATCTGCATACAATTTCATATTAACCGGAAACAGTATTTTCGTAAAGGTAAAGTAAATCTTCTTAATTCCATAAAAATAGGTAGGTTATTCTTTTTAGTTTTTTAGTTAAAAGTTATTTGAAATTAGCATTCAATGTGAAAACAGTGTTGATTTTAACGTGTATTTTCTTATCAACTCAAAAAACTATCAGACGATTTTTTTTGCTTAAAATTACAACTCGCCATATTAATACAAAGTCATTTAACATAACATGTCTGTTGGTTTGGTCAAAAATTGAATCATGTACAATTTACATAAATTACACATTCAGATGCTGCCAGTTTTAAATAGTTAGACCCAAGCTAATTTATCAAGATTTTCATGTTAATTTAATAAGATATTGATATATTTAAGGTAGTGGAAAGCTTAAAAGATGTCATGTAAAATTTTCAAGTAACTTGTGTTGAATTAACATGACGTGACGTTAATTTTTTTTTATCTTTTTATATATTGAATAAATGATCAACCGTGTTGAAAAAAAAAAACAATCTGATAATTTTTTTTTTCAATTTCTGTTTAATTTTACCTGACGTTTTCCTAGATTATTATTATTTATAATTCAGAATTTTACAATTTATTTAAATTATATTTAAATAACACCTTTTTCATAATTTCTATGCCTGGTCAATTAAATTAAATTGGGAAAACAATTGCAAACAAAAAACTAACGAGATGAGATTCCTATGCTTATGCCTTTGAGAAGTCTATGATATTGTAACAATGGACTTCAATTAAATATTGAGCTTTTGAATAAAAAACAAATTTTTCATTTATTGATTTGGGTGGAATTTGACCATGAATTAATGATCAATGTATTCCTCCCCAAAAAAAAAATTAGAAACCAATTAAGGAATAACAATAAAACAATAATGAAATCTGAGTTTGAAATTTCAGAATATAAAATCAATTTAAAAAAAATGTTTCGACAACAAAAAAAAACTTAATTTGTTTTTCCATTCCCTACCACTAATTATATTGTTTTTTGAACCAAAAACCAACCCATCTTTCCACTCTTCGGGGGTGTGTTTAGGCTAAAAGTGCAAGAGCAGAGTTCATTGCCAATGATGTTGTTGATGTTGTTTCCATGCTGATGCTGGAAATTAATGTTAATTCTTCAATAGAGGTATAAATCTGCTTTCCGCTTCCAGCCATGACCTCAACCGTAATTCTCCATTTGGCTGTTTGGTCTCAGTGCGGGTGTGAGTGCTGCCTAAAACTGCATTACTTTGGTTATACACAACGCACAATTCTCTCGTCCAACCAATCACCTGGAAAACTATACATATGTACGTGCCCTACATTCAATAGCAATCATTTCCTAAATAAACACACATTTCACCCGATTGACTGATACTGATGGTGGCGAAGTGAATTTGATCAAATAGATCCACGCTGGCTCCAAACGAAAGCGGAAGGCTTCCTCGTAGAGTAACAATCAACACTGCCGCGCCGCCCCGACCGCGTGTTCCACGCCCCCTCTCCTCATCTATAAAATGCATCCACAGTCGCATGAACCTACATACATACATAACCTATTCATCTTATGGACGAAACCAATTTTAGAACTCAATTACCCAAACTAAATTATTACAGCTGCAATCTAATAACTGTGAACCTAATCGTTACCCAAACACAAATCTATCTATCCACAACAACTGGTAGTGTTGTGTTGTGTTGTGTTGTGTTGTGTTAAATCCAATGGACATGGACAATGGATGCAGATGCAGACCTCTGATGCTTCAGTTGATGCTGCTGCTGTTGCTGCTACTGCTGCTGCTGTTACTGCACGCCTCAAGTATCTATGTATCTTTGCAAATAACACTGTTCTCGACTAATGGAATAATCTTTCCCTAAAGACCCTGAAGTTATTGTTGTTGTTTTTGTTGCACGCTCTTAGGCGACATATTCGATGCAAGCACTTGGATCAGTCCAGAGTATATAGATCCATTAGACCGCGAGACCATCACATTGCATCGTGTCGTCGTCGTCGTCGTAGTTGTTGTCGTCATTGTCGTCGTCGGCGGTGGCAGCACCAGCGGCGGTGGCGGCGGCTGCCGGCAGTGTGGTGACTGCTGAGCTTATCTTCCCAAACGCATCATCATTAATTGGGAATGTCGCCTCATTCATGCACGCCTGACCGAACCAGATAGATACTATCCGGCAAAATGTTAAATCGAAGAAGCAAAATGTTCTTGTTGTTCCCAGCAGCTTTACGAGTATATGTAGGTACCATACAACCGAGTATTACCAGTCTGATCGTCCCTTTTTTGTATGGCCCCAAGCACACGGGTGTCGTCATTGTCGTCGTCGTTGTTGTAGAGAGGAGATGTCTATGCGGTCCAGCATATGATGGTCGAGTAGTCTAATATCACAGTGGTGATTTAGCTACATTTAAATGGACAAAATGTATGTTGTCGTGGAAATTGTGTAAAATTGTCGGAAAACAACAAGAACATTGTAAGCTTTAAAAATCTGACAAGCTTTACAATTTTTGATTTTTTAAGCTTACTGACATTCCGGCTTAAATAAATTGAAGGCGGGAAAGTTCGTTGAAAGCAAGGGTCTAGTAATTTAAAATTCTCAACCATTCCTGTGTGCATGTTGTAAGTCGTTAGGAACTTTGGGGACCTACAATTTTCTCTCGAATTCGAAAAGTTAAAACGATAGTCACTTCTTCAATTTTTCTCTTCCTCACAAGAGGCAGTAGGTACCCCCAAAAATTTTGTGCTTCAGGTTGTTGAGTCTTGGGAGTCCATTTTTGCGGCTTTTACTGAAATTCATCTGGATATTTTTTAGCCAGCTGGGTTAATTTTAATTTTATTCACAAAAAATCAAGCTTTTGCCATTAAAAATTAAGATTAAGCATAAGCTATTTTTTTTAATTTATTTCTTGGGACACATCTTGATTGGTCCCAAGATAAAGACACTAATATTCAACTTAGATAAGACTATGCCGTGTTCAAATCAAATTGAGATTAAGCTTCAAAATGAAGCTAAAGCTAGGTTAATTGAACTTTCTATATTTAATAAGTAATTATTGGAAAATATTTTTAACCAGCTACCCTATGGTTTGTTTTGTTCACACAAAATCAAGCTTTTGCTAAAAAAAAAATCAATATTGAGCATTTTCTATTTTTTTTCAAGTTTTCTCTCACCGAAGTAAACACTCTTTGGACTGGTGCCAATATAGAGACATGATATGTATGTAATTTAGAATGGTTCGTTTTGTTCACACAAAATCAAGCTTTTGCTTAAAAAAAATCAAGATTGAGTATTTGCTATTTTTTATTCTCAAAATTCTTCACTTCAAAGTAAACCCTATTTGACAGGTGCTAATATATGTATAATTTAGAACATGAAGTTTATAATAATTATAAAAAAAAGTATAAGTTCTTAGCACTTACTCATGCTTAAACTCATGCTCAACAAATTTCTCGTCTTTACTGGGTGCAACTTAAGTATTTGTGATAAACATCAAATTTGGACTTATGCATATACATACCTTGGTTATCGAAGTTTATTACAAACATTACTAGCTACTAAATGAACAACTTGAGCATAAACATGAACAATCACTCATTTTGTATTCATACGATCTTAAAACTTTCCAAGCATTTCTAGAGCTCGAATATAACTTCATTAGAAACGAAATGCACCCAAAACCGGAGGGTTACAAAAACTCTTTCAATTGCTGAAATCCAAGCACCAACTTGTCCTGCATAATTCGAATTTGCTAAATTTAATGCTCTACACCGAATTCAGAAGAAAAAAATATGCGAGGAAGTCGGAGAGAATCCCAAAATCCAGTAAAAACAAAAACAAATAATTTGGGTAATTTTTTAATTTTATTTAAATTTTCGGAATTTCGTGAATACGGATTTTCTGGATTTTCTATTTTCGAGATTTTGTACCTTACCTATAGGCTTTTATGTTTTCTAAATTATGGGTTTTCGAGATTTTGGGTTTTCGGGATTTTATATTTTTGGGATTTTCAATTTTCAGGATTTTGGCCCTTAAGGTTTTGTGAGTTCGGGATGTTGGACTTTTTTAGGATTTAGTCTTTTATCTTTTCTGAAGATTTTGGAATTTAAGTTTTTCGGGATTTTGGGTTTTTAGGTTTTCTGGATTTCAGGTTTTCTGGATTTCAGGTTTTCTGGATTTCAGGTTTTCTTGATTTCAGGTTTTCTGGATTTTGGGTTTTCAGGATTTTGACTCCAACCCAAAAATAAAAATAAAAACATCTCGCTAGGAAGGTTATTTTACCTTTAAAAAAATCTAGACACAAAACGTTAATTTTAGGGTAACAAATTAATTATGACTAGATATTTGAACAACAATTAACTGGTTAGTAACCTAAGTTTACAACCAGTTACAATTTACAATGATTGAAATTATAATTTTGACAGGAAGGCGATTTCGAAAAATGCACCTGTCAAAATGGACTCCGATGTCATGTCATCGAACTACTTCTTTGGAGCTTATGGCTTTTCTCTTTGATTTAAGAATGAAAATTCTTATTATGAAAAGTCGAAAAAATGGTTCCGCATGTGATTTAAAAATTCTTCAATCCGATTATCAATCGAACAGGCCATAACTGATCTGACTGATTTCGACATTATTTTCTAAACTTCATAGAATTTAAAAGAAATTCTAAAAAACCCAATTTTGTTCCTTAGTTTTGTATAATATTGGTCCACTGTTATATAGTTGCTTATCGTTTACAAAAACATAACGTATGTACATTGTAGAACTCGACGACACGGTCATATATGCTGCGAGTGTCTTATCCATGTTTCTCATTTTATAATCATCATCGTCGACATTTTGTGCAACCTATTGAGGCAACAAAACATAAAAGCAGCACCTTTGGGATATACACTACCAGATATAGTAGAAGCAGCAGCAGCAGCAGCAGCAACAGGAACAGCAGCGGCATCAGTGATATGGTGGCGCAGACGCGATTATAACTGCGAGCTTATTTGTAGACTTCTGGGGCTTTGTGGGTTTTTTTTTTGTTTTTTATTTTTTTCCCTAGTCATCGTGAGATTCTTTCATCTCTTCGTGGCCATGGTCTGGGAAGTCTGATGTGAAGTCGTGGTCTGCAAGTAGGTATTGTGGCTCCTCCATTGGAACCCGTCAAGTAATTTGTAATTTTACATGTCAGACTTGGGGATAATCCGACTTGAATGTGAGCGCGCGCGCGCGCTCGCTTTCACGCTCTTCGCGTCGCTCCTCTGAGCGTGCAATCAACTTAAATTCGATCTTATCGACTGTGTAACTTAAATAGGTACTAAGTGTACTTCGACACTGACCCGATTGGAGGATTTATCTTTTGCATTGTTCGGCGGAATTAACAGCTCATGCACCTATCCCTGTCTCTAACCCCCTCCCCAAATCACCCACCAGCTGAACCCAGCATATAGGTAGGTATGATTGAAGTCTTAAACGTTTTTTGACGAAGAAGGGGTTGGTCTTGTCGTGATTCGTGAATGCTGAGTTAAGATAAAGAGTTGACTTTGAAACTGGTTTGCCTCAAAGCGGATACGATGTATTTATACGAAAGACTGACTATCTCTGGATGACGATTGATTGATTCAATGTCGCCAATGTCTAAACACTGACACGATGCTAATCGCAATTATGTCGTTGCTGTGGATGATTGTCGCTGTCGTTTGGTCGGTCGGTCGTGTGCTCCAATCAAGGTGCTGCTTTTCGACGATGACATGGAATTTCTATGTGAGTCTAGTTGAAGTTCACACTCCACACGAATGGCTTCGCCACGGGTTACCAAACCAAAGGAGCACAATTTTACGATCAAATTGATGTCAATCAAATAGTGGTTGGTATAGTGTTGAGACAAAAAAAAAAAATAATAAAAACTGTTCAAAGAAGGAAGGTGAGACTTGGCTGGGGAATTTAATACAATTGAATGCAAAAGTGAGGAAGTGGATAAAAAGCGAGGTCAAGATATTAAAGACGTTTAAACAGAGTTGCTGGATTGTGTTGGCACACACACACATTAGAAAATTGCTTAGAGAGCTCTGACAATATATATAACTTTGCCATCAGTCTAAGAAGATTAGGAGAAAATCAATATCTCAGGGAATT
The DNA here is from genome assembly GCA_951394125.1 of Epistrophe eligans. Taxonomy (NCBI): domain Eukaryota; kingdom Metazoa; phylum Arthropoda; class Insecta; order Diptera; family Syrphidae; genus Epistrophe; species Epistrophe eligans. The sequence goes on from OX596030.1 coordinate 72,223,444, forward strand.
GATGGAGCTTTTCAAGGTTTAATGGATTACCAACAGTAGTGCAGCGCACTCTGGCGGCAATTAAAGTTTTCTAATGGATTTCTATTTGTTGATTTGGATAATATATATTTTTGATGTTAAACTTTCAAATGTGTTGAGTGTTTTTGTTATAAAGTAACAATTTTTGCATTTGGAGAAAACTTTGGTTGCAAAGATTTAAGATCTGGTATATGAGTAACATAGCCTGTCAATTGCAGTTTATGTATAGGTGTTAGTTAAAAAGGTTTTTAGCAACAATGTTTAAATTCATCTACATACCTGAACGTCGATTAGTTTGTAGAATTTGACAGAGATTTAATAGTCGCTTGGCTATCTATCTTTCAAATAAATGACAGCAATTAGTTCTATTTGGCTTAATAGAAACTTTACCGAAGCTTCCTCGTATTTTTAATTTTTTTTTTTGTTACTAAAGGAAAACAAATATTTTATATATACATAATTCTGTCATTTGGTCCTAAATGTGTCCAAAGTTACTAACCAATTCTATTATAAAATTGTTTTTAAAAATATGCTGTGTAAGCATCAAACTAAAACTTCTCGAAATGACGAATTACTTCGTTAGAACTTCTTTAGAACTTCCTGCTGCTCAAACTATAATAAGATAACCTTCCATTTTTACGTATTTAAAGTAAAATTTAAAAAAAAAAAGTTTGACCTGCTTCGATTTAACAAAAAAAATGGCTTGTATCAATAACTTTTAAGCTCAGAAAAGTTACACAAGTAAAACGGCCAAACCTTTAAAAAAATAATTAATTTTTTTGGAGAACTTTTATTTTTATGTCCTAAACATGCCTAAAAAAATTACTTAATTTTAAACAAGGGATAGAATTTTCATGGGGGTAAATGGCGTTGAAGTCTGTTTTTTATAAATATTTCGAGAAATCTTTTTTGAAAAAAAGTTTAAGATAGATTATGCAATTCTACACAAAACAGGTCGTAAGCAATAGATATCGAAAAATGTTTTCACTTTTTTTAGGTTCTCTACAGTAGACCACTTTGAAAAAAAAAGACTATGAAAAACAAGATTCAATTACTCTAACTCATTCTCTAGATGTAATTGAATAAACTTTGACTACGAAAAAATTCCGAGGAAGTTGATTTTTGTAGAGACCATTTTTTTCCATTCTTAAGCACATCCTGAAAAGCATGCTCAATTTAAACCACTGGTTTTAGTTCTATGGGTTTACATTTTTTTTTTTATTAATAAATATCTCAAAATTAGGGAAGAAAATCAAAGCAAAAATTGTAGCTTATAAAATTTCCCGGAAAGAGCAGTAGATTTCAAGAACAACACGCATAACCAAATCTTTCAATATCAGTTTGCAACAGCTCTGGAAGAATCAAGCCCTATGTGAGTTACAACTCTCAACCATTCCATGTGATTGGCAGAAATGGACGGCACCTACAATTTTCTGCCCAATCTGCCGAATGACTAAGGTGATAAGAATTTTTTGTATGACAAGAGATACTCTTGGAGGATTTGTCAATTCCTCGCAAGAGACAGTAGCCCGTGGAAACATTTCAGTCTTTTTTTTAGGGGGCACAATCTGGGCGTAACAGTCCAACAGCACTAACCAAAGGTCCTAATCAAAATTTTGTGTAATTTTTAGGAAATTGTGAAAATTTTTTCAAAGTGAAAGTTAACTTTTTCTGAGCATTTTCTACAATTCTGTTTACAATTTTTTATTTTAGTTATTATTTTTTTCTTCATGTTTATAGGCAGATAAGTCATGTACTAAATTTCTTAAAATTATAATGAACTTCAAAAAAGCAGCTTCATACTCGTATACCATCCGACTTTATATATGTTTAAACGTCTGTGCGTCCATCTATAAAAAAAAAATCAAACTAAAGCTTATACGTATTAAATGATTTTCTTAAAATTTGGTACTAAGCATTTTCTGTCTTAACTTGTGCCGCAATCTTAAAAAGAGCATAAAATAATTCGAATTCGATATTAAAAGCGTTTTTGCATGAAAATGTCCAAATTTTAAATTTTTACGACAAAATAACTAACATTGAGTAAATAATTTATTATTTACCATAACTAATTTAAACTTAAACACAAAATTTTAAAAAGAAAACAAACAAACAATTCCTGAGATCATAATTAAACTTGACTTCACTAAATTCTCTTTCTAAGCTTTCAACAAACAATTTCAACATTTCCTTCTTTTTATCAGAATTAAATTTCTATTTGTTTGCTGAAAAAAAAAAAAAAAAAAAAAAAAAAAACAAATCCTTGACTTGATGATGAACAGGTATGTGCTTTCACCCATGAGCATTGAGCTTATACAAATGCATATACGTATAATCATCCACAAATATAAACCTCATAAAATGGAGTTACATTCTCTTTAACCCTTACTGCTCCACCATATCATCAAAAACCAAATTAAAAGCCAAAAAGAAAGTCACTTTTTGCACGGCAGCGGCAGCGCGGAGATGGCGGGCGATGCGGTTAAACCAAAAGTATCCCTCTCATTTATACCTATACCAACCTATACCGGACAAGGAACAGAACGCAATTTATATCTAGCCATATTCTCGAACTGACAAACTGTGTCGTTGTATTCGTACATTTGCCTTTCTGCTTCTGTTAGTATAGTGGCACATAACACCCATGTTTGCTAATTGCATTTCCGAAGCGTTTTTACTTTGTCCACGAAGGAGAATGGAGCACAGGAGGATGCGTCCTTTATCGCGCAAACCAAATATCCTGCAGAGGAAATAAAAATATAGAAGAAATAAAAAAATAAAAAAGTGAAACACAGGAGATCACCCACAGGCACTAACACAGGGACTTTCAAATAAAGGCACCGGGAGCTGATGGGTATAGCTTTGCTTTCTCGCATATATGTAGGTACTCGTAGTAAGCTACCAAGGCAACAGTTTAGATCAATAGACAGTTTGTCTATCTGTCTGTCTGTATGTCTATCAGATAAACAGACACAGGCATTGGCGCTGCTGCTGTTGTTGCAATTGCTGTTGCAGCTGAAAATAAAATAAAAAAATAAACGTCCGACCATCAAAGGCCGAATGAAGTTTGAAGTCACTCGCTCGCTTGCTTGCTGCTGCGTCCGCCCCATATAGACCCAGACTGTATATTATAGCCCAGCGCAGCGGTTGGCTTTGCTTCTATTACGTTTAGATTGTGGCGCTGCTGTTCCTGTGCTGCACTGATGGTGTTCCCTTTTCATTTGAATGTAGGTATCGCCCCCACTATGGCAGATATTATTTTTTTTATTTTTCTCTGTGTTTCCTCTCGAATTTGAGTTTTTTTTTTTTCGTTTGTTTTTTTTTCGACCCCTCATGGGGTACGTTCCTTGTGTTTTAACTTGAAACGGAAATCGATTTTTGTTTATTTACTTTAAGCATTGCCATACTCACTGAATATGAATTTGTATCAATGCAGAAATACCGTTGAACAGTGGAGTTTTTGTATCGAACATTCAGTCCAAGGTAAATGTTCCAAAAAAAAAAAAAGAACATACCAACAATTAAATACAAAAAATTAGGCTAAGGGACCTGGAATAAAAATAAATGTACTTTCCCTGGAGAATAAAACTAAGTATATATTTTAATTTTCTTTTCGCATAAGAAATGCTGTTAAAAATAAAAACTTTATTTCGAAATGGTGTGCGCATAAATGTCGAAAATATCGGTATTTCACATATATTTTTTAACGGTAAACGCTATTGAAAAGTACTTTAAATATAAAACTTGAAGAATATAAAAATCTCAATAAATGTTTTTGACACTTTTTTTCCTCCGACTGCTCTTCTAGATGATATCACTAGTTCAAAAAAAACGTAAAATGACAAAAATATCAGTTTTTCGGGTATAACTGTTAAACGTTAAATGTTATCAACCAAAGCTCAATGTTAAGGTTGTACACTATGTGATCCTCTAAAAGAAAACATAAACATTTTTTCCTATGAGTGAACATTTAAAGGTATCATTATTTTTGATAATTAGTCAAAAAACAAGAATAACTGTTTTTTGTTCTTCGCCATTAAATGTAAATTTATGCTCATTTCATACACATCTGTTAATGGATAAATTTTGATCGATTTTTTTTACAAAATTTGTAGATTATTTAACCTTTTGTAATAAAGCATTAACATAGGTAAAGTAGGTACAATTTTACATTATTTCAAAAAATTGATCAAAATCAAAAATACCGTTTTTTTTTCTTCACTGATAAATAGCGAAGTTGTAGAAAAGTAATTTATATCCACTTTGTAGATTAAAATACTCCTTAGAAAAAAGATTATAAAACTTTTTTTCATACAAGTAATCAGTTACAAGATATTGCTGCTTTTAAAAATCCCAAGTGTAGAAAATAAATATAGGTTTTTCGCATTCAACTATTAATGAGTTAATTTTATGTTTTTTTTTTTTAAACAAAATTTTTAAATTGTTGACCATTTTTAAAGAAAGCATACAAATTTTTTCTAGTAGATATGATCTTAAAAAAAATGTCAATTTTCCAAAAAAAACAAAAAGTAAAAAATACCGGTTTTTACTCTTTACTCTTAAATGGGAAAGTTGTCGAGTTTATACTCTTTTAATGGATTATAATATTTACCACAAAAACTATAATATTACTTTTTTCAATATGAGGCTTCAGTTATAAGATGTCGGACACTTGTAGGACAATTGTCTACTTTTTGAATAGAAAAATAATACTCATACGCCATACGCAATACGCAATACGCAATAAATAAAAAAATTAATACTCTGTTCAAAAATTGGTACTACAAGCAAGATATCTGATTTCATTAGTTGGCATAGACATGTCCCTCTTTCAAGCCTTGACAGAGTTCATGTAGTTTAAGAGGGTATTCTCAAAGCTTCAAAAAGCAACCCGAAAACTTTTTAAACAAAAAAAAGCCATTGAAAAAGCCTCATCAAAAGAAAATAAATGGTTGTATGGTTCTATAGATTACCGTGCCTTTTGACATACCTACTGAGCAGAAAATGAGCCTTATCGCTGAACACAATTTTCGATAAAACAGAAGATCTAATTCCAGCTGATATTAATCGAAATTTTTATCTCTGGTAGGAGCTGGATCTTGTAAGCCTAAAAACCAATATCTTTGCGTAAAATTTTTCATAAAGTAGACGGACAATGGCCAAGGTGTTGTGAAAGACGCACGTCGAAACGTTAAAAATTAAATCTTCTTCGACGTTCTCCTGAACGCATACAATATTCACTTCAATAAGCACTCTATGTGCAATTGCTTTTTCCAAGGAAAATATTGCTCGAAAATGGTTAAAATTTTGCAAGAGGTCTATAAATTTTGCGCACAGAACCATCACCATTTTGAAACCAAATTTTTTAAATTTTACAACGAAATTTCGAAATTTTGGAACCACATTTCTAAATTTTGGAACCAAATTTCTAAATTTTGGAACCAAATTTTTAAATTTTTGAATCAAATTTCTAAATTTTGGAAACAAATTTATTAATTTTGTAGCACAAATTCTTCATTTGTAGCAAAATTTCTAAATTTTTCAAACAAAGTTTCTAAATTTTTGAAACAAAGTTACTAAATTTTTGAAACAAAATTTCTAAATTTTGTAACGAAATTTCTTAATTTTGAAATAAAATTTCTAAATTTTGGAACAAATCTTCGTAATTTTACAGCCAAATTTCTAAATTTTGGAATCAATTTTTAAATTTTGAAACCAATTTTGAAACTAAATTTTGCAGCCAAGTTTTGAAGTTTTGAAATCAAATTTTTAAACCAAATTTATAAATTTTGAAACCCAATTGCTAAATTTTTGACCCTAATTTCTAAAATTTGGTATTAACGAGTAAAAATAACACTGCGAGTTTAAATTTTTGAGGATAGGTTTGACCAAATTTAACTGTCTAGTCTAAAATGATAAATCGAATTTTTAAAATAAAAAAAATTTAAATATATTTTTGAAAATTTTGATACTACACAACATTAAATTCTGAACAAATTCTGATTTCTTCGAGGTTTCTAGAGTTATAAGCAAGTAACGTTATTCTTGATCTAAGTTGAGTTTATTTTCACTTGGATATTTTGTTTTTGGTTCAAATCGAATAAATTTGACCAATTTTTAGATCAAATTGATTCACTGTTTGTTCGCCGTCGTCGTCGTTTAATCTTCATACAGTTACTCACAACAAATGAATTGGACAATTTTTGGCTCCCAAATATTCCGAGCACACCAAAGGAAGTTTTACGAAGGAGTTAAGGAGGTAAAAGCTACAAAAAAAAATAAACCATTCGAACGAAACAAATTTTTGCATCATACATCGCGTATAGTCAATTTGAATTATTATGAACCCAGGCAATGGCAACTGTTTTATCCCAGACGATTGTCGTCGCACCGCCGCCAATGTTATGATGACAGTATCAGTATTCACAACGAAAAGTCATCTTTCAAATGACTAAGAACGGAACGGCCATGTTTTTTATCATTTGTTTTTTTTTTTGTTTGTATTTGAATGCTGCGGTTGCATTTGGAAATTCATTTGACAGGAAAAGGATATCACCACAAAAATTAGGGCGTGGATGGTTTGGCATTCCAAAAAAAAAGAATACAAAATTCGTTAACGCTGAATTGAAATTTGAAGGGCAAGCCCAGTTTGTTTATTTATTTTTATTTTTATGTTTAAATCCTCCAAAGCTGCTGAAGCACCTTTCCTTTGACAGTAGTCCAGCTGTTGATGTGCTTACGCGTGTTTTAGTAAAAAAAAAAAAAAAAAAATCTCTGCTGTCATGTTGCGGGCGTCGGATTAAGTTTGGCCCTTTTGAATATTCTCAATGGAACCTTAAATGAAGAATTAATATATATTTCTTCTTAACTTCACCGCCGCCGCCACCACCGATCATCCTTCTCCAAATGAAACAGGCAATTTATTTTATTCGCCTTGCGGGATATCGCGACCATCTGTATGCATAGGGATTATACCATGGCAGGAGGAAGGACTCGACTCGACTCGTAACAAAAAACAATAAATAAAAATAACTTTGAATTATGCGATAGGGATTCAAGCATAAGCGCGTTAAGTAAGACGTTCAAAGCTTGTGCAAAAATTTATACATAGAAAGGTTTATACCTTTGTTGTTGTTACCTTTTTGTATAAAGGAAACTTTGTGTACCGAAAATAATCCTGCAAGGAAGAGAAAAATTAATAAATCTATTAAAGTGTTTTAACGAAAGCATTACCGGCCAGATCAGGCCAGGCACACATACACATTACAAAACTCAGATGACTTAAAATTAAATTAACGCAACGATTATTTTATACACGGGGATAAATTCGAGTTCGAGATACAAAAAAAAAAAAAAGAAGAAAATAACTGACAATTTATTAAGGAAGAAGATTTGAATGTCTTTAAAATTTCGCAGGAGGAGTAACTTTTTGGGCAGTAAATTTACAAAAAACAAAGAAACAAACAATAAATACCTCAAATTATTTTAATCGTAAGAACAATCAAAGAGATATAATTTTGGATTAAAGTTATTTACATTGTGATTTTTTTTTGTATTTCTGTTTTCTTCTTTAATTTGACTTTTTGTGAGTTCCAAGGAAAGGGATGAGAATTAGTTTAAAATTATTTCGGATTAAGGGTGTGTTTGAATTTGATTAATATTCATACCAACTGGTGATGGAGATTTATTTGTTTCAGTCACATTGATGAAAAGTTTTGTATCAAGTGTCTTAAAAGGCATTTGGAAGACATTATTAAAGAATTTGGAAGAAATTACAGTTTTTTAATATAAATACTTTGGTTAACATTTATATAAAGCATTTTAATTAAGCCTGTCATGTTTTTAGGTTATACATAAAATAGATTTGAAAGAAAGGAAAACATTTTTAACATACTGTGAATATTTACATAAACATATAAAAGAAGGAATATTCTAAATTTATTTATTTGATTTTAAGAGAAAGAAATTAGTTTTGGGTGCATATTTTATGCCACGTTGCAAAAACAAAAAATATAAAAAATAGTAGAGTTTTGTAAAAAAGCATACAACCATTTTTTGATTTTCGATTTTCTCAAAAACGGATCAGCTGATTTTGACCAATTTTTTTTATGGAAAATCTTTCTTTTACTAAAATTTTCAATTTTTTTTATTTTATTTTTCCATTTTTTTTTTTTGATTTTTTCATTTCTTTTTTCAATTTTTTTATTATTTTTTCAATTTTTTTTATTTCTTCAAATTTTTATTTGATGTTTTCAATTTTGTTTTTTGATTTTTTCAAAATTATTGTTTGGATTTTTTTCATTTTTTTTGTTTAATGGTTTTTTTTTTTTTGAGAACTTATTTATTCGAAAACGAATCGGTCGATTTTTATTTAACTTGGGATTTAGCAGCTTTTTAACAATATCTACCAAATTTTAAATACAAATTATTATTTTGACCAAAAACTAACGGTACCTCCAATACAAGTGTTTAAAAAACCGGTAAGAAAATCTAAATTTTTCAAAAACGGCTGGTACGAATTTGATTAAAATTTTTATGTAAAATAAGTATTACCATATTTCTGGAAAAAAATGAATTTATTGATTAAAAATAGTCTCATTGTCTCATTGAACCAATTTTTTGGTTTTCGACTATCTCAGCTAAACGGATTTTAATGGAATTTTTTACACAATGGCTTCTAATAAGTTTGGTCATGGTCATAAACATTTTCAAAAAAAAAAAAAATTTGGATATAAAAAAGAAATTCAAAATTATTTTTTGAAAATTCGATATTTCAAAAATGGGTAGACTATTTTCTTTCAATTTTTAAATTCCGCATTAATAAATACTAAAAAAATAGCGTAGCAATAAATCTTAATTTATGAAAAAAAATTGGTACAACATTTTTAGTAAAAAATCAAAACTCTATATATTTTTGAAATATCGAAACGAAATTAAAACTTTTTTTAAAATCCAAAAAACATTTTTTTTGAACATTTTGATACACAATACGGCTATTAAAAAAATTTGTGAAATCACTTTAACTTATTCGAGAAAAGCGACAATTAAATAAATGGGAGTTACCATAAAGAATCTTTTTTCGGTAAAAATAATTCCACCAAAATGCCATTTTGTCTATAAAAATGTAGGTACTGATTATTTTTAAACTGTGAGCCCTTTTTGAGAAAAATAAGATTTTACAAAAATGCTTCAAAAAAAAAAAATCTAAAGCAGTACTGGGTCAGAATTTAAAATATTTTATATTAAACATTTAAATATAACATTAATTAATAAAAAATGTTTTTTTTTTTTTACTTTTTATTTAACAAGTATTGGGATGGCCAAAAGAGAAAGAGGAACAGAAGTTATCATAAATTGAGAAAGAAATATTATTATTTAAATTTTCATAATTTGAAACGTCTTTTTCAAGACTTTCAAATTAAAATGATAAAAATAATTTCAAGTACATATCTGAAAAGAGATAGTTAAAAACAAAACTTACTCTTTTAAATAATTTTTAGGACTATCAGAATGTAAGTATCATATCCATTTAGCAAAAATAAATATTAATTTAAAATAGAGAACAGAAATTTAGAGACCTGCTAAAGTACTTAAACACATACTAAACGTGGTCTATTTAAATACATATAAATAACCAAAAAAGGCCTGAAGCCCACAAAATTAGGATTCAACTATTTTGAATAAAAAGGTCACAAAAAAGGAATAATTACAATTTTTTTAATATATTTTCTATAATTTAAGAACAAAATTATAACATATTTAGTTTTTACTCATCAGAACTTATCGAACGTCAATCTAAGCAAAAACGCCATTCTAAGCAAAAACGTCAATCTAAGCAAAAAGTTGCATAACTCGTGAGGCCCTAGTGAGTTTCGCTAAATGTGTCCTACTGGTCCTATATGGTCTTATTCAGTTTGAGTGAAAAACTAGATAGGGTCTCGTCGAATGTTAGAATAATTTTCCAGTCGGGTATCTAAAGATTAAAAAAAAAAAATCCGAAAAATAATTATTAATGACAGTCCCATAGAACCATTATTTTTTTTTGTTTTTTTAGAAATGGATCATTTAATTTTGATAATATTTTAAGTAGAACCCCACCTAAAAAAAGTTTTTACCAAGTTTTGTTAAGGCTTTGGAAAGTTTTCAATACCTATAGGGAAAATTTAGACGAGCAAATAAAATCGTTATATTTTCCTATTAAAAATTGGCTGGGCAATGTTTTTAACCCCACCAGAAATACCCCGTATGTAATCGCATTAAAATTGTATGAAAATTATTTTTTGAAAATTTAATACAAATCGGATTGATAATTTAACTGCATATAAATTAATGCTTTAAATTAGCGAACCAACATTTTTTCTTAAAAATTATATGTGTAAAATATTATTTTTTAACAAAACGCTTCTACTATTTTTACACAAAAACAAAAATAATCCAAATTTGAAAAGCTCCCCTTAGATAAAAGAAATGGTTAAGACAAAAACAAACAAGATTAATATTTTTATGACGTTATCAACAACCTATGCTAAAAAAAAAGCATATAAAAACATAAATAATAACAGCATAATAAAAACAGAGTTCTTAGCCATGCGCATTTGGCGTAATTTCAACAATTTCCATATTCTGGTTTTTTGCTAGTAACACGTTTTTATTTAAAATTTGGTAACATTTTTTACAACTTTCTTAAAAGAAAATTCATCAATTAACACCAAGATTTCAACAAATCGAAATATTTTGAATGAAAATAAGCTTTTTGCCACTTGAGGTTGTTTGGAAAACGATATGTTATTTTTCGTGAAGAAATCATTTAGATCAAACAATTTACTTTACACTGCAATCACTCCTTTATTATGTAACGCTTTCAGTTAAATTAAATCACACTCCCTGAACAAATCACCTCAAAATATCTATCACTGATTTTTTGTTTCCCCTCACAAAATATATACATAGGTGCTGTTCATCAATGACGAGATGATCAATAAATCGGGATTGCTTCCTTATGTCTGACAAGGTGAAACGCATTATAGACATACCTGAAATCAACTACCTGCACATGATGTAGGTATGTATGTATGTATATATGCATTTGTCTGGTGCATTCCATTCATGTGTTCACATCACAAACAGCAGCAGTGGTGCATGTGCTGCCTAATAAATCAGTGTTCCCACATCAAGTATATACCTATATGCATATTATCTGATAGACGGCTTGAGCACATTCAGGCCATGAAACGCGCGCGTTGTCGATTCTGATGCCGATGCCAATGCTGTTGCCGCCCGCTGTCGCAGCAGTTGTGAACGTGACTTCCAAAAAATTAACCAATCTGTGTGAGCATTCTTTGGGACACGTACTTGTTATAAATTAAAACTTCGTTCTTATGGTGAATAGTTTATTCTTCTTCTTCTTCCGTTTTCTTCATTTTTCAAATTTAAAAATAAAATAAAAAAAAAAAAGAAGAAAAAAGTTTTCTTTTCTGTTCTTATTCTAATAACCACGCGCGCATACAGAATAAGTCCATTTCATACAATCACACATAAAGACGACACGGTATATTTTGGAATCCTGCCAATGATGATGATGGGAGGAGGGAATAAAGGATAAGGCTTTCACAAGACAGGCAAAAAAAAAAATTACGAAAACTTTCCTTTTTTTTTTCATTCTATGGAAATGTATACTTGTGACTCAAACTTCTTCATCATACACCCCTCCCTGAGGCTTTATTTCTTTTTTTCCTGAACTCAGTCTTGGCTTAAAATTTTTTAGTCCTTGCATTTTTCGCTTATTTTGCTTTGAATATAAAATGAAAATGAGATGCAATCCACAAGATAAGTGCTTACTTTCGTATCTCTTTATATTTAGGGGTATGTACCTACTTTGTTCTTTTGCCTATACGTACTCTTCCACTTGACAAGGCAACTATGCAGGACTAACAGTTGTAAAGTGGTGACACACGCTCACACAAACAAATAACTACGAGTAAAAAAAAAAAAATACCATGGCAGTGTTATAATTCAACGTTGATGTGTTTTGTGTGTTGTGTTAAATTCACAAGTGAAATGCAAATAGCAGCAGGCTAAGGGACACACCGCACCGCTACTGTCACCGTCACCTGAAAGAAAGTATCTTTTATATTTTTTAACTTTTCATTCGTCTATCTTTCTCCATTTCTATAACTAAAAACAGTAAAAACCAACTGTGCACCGGGAAGTATTTTTTAGTTCTTTTTTTTTTTTTTCAAAAATTCGCCTGCAGGGAAAAGATATAGATATGGAGTTTAAAAGATGCGTGTATAGCGTGTTTTCTTTTCGCGTATCTTTTGAGTGTCAGCAGGCGCCATCAACACTCCCCCTTGTATAGAGTTAGAGTCAGGAACGGATCAAGGAATTAACTCAGGAGGGTAGAATTTATTTCTCGACCTCAATAAATAAATAAATAAATTAGTGGCACGGAAGCTAGTAGAGAATGAGAGCCTGGTGATTTACAATCCCATCATACAATCCGTTGCATGCTTTGCGTCGACTTATACATACAACTTATAGCTCAATATAATAAACACATAATTCTTATCAGAAGTGACCAACGCAACGGAAAAGTAGCATTCCTCTCCTCTCCGTCAGATCCGTCAGATCCGTTGACATGCGTTGACAGTTTTGTGTTTTTATTATTTTTTTTCTGAGAGTTTCGATGCTGTTTGCAAATAATTTGTTCGTAAACAAAATAAAATAAAATATAATATAGTAAGTATAGTCGTTAGTTTGACGATTTCTATTTACGAAAATAATTCTATTCCGTCAAAACAACGTATTCATCCGTTTTATGCGTCAACGTCAACCGATTCGTTGTCACATTCTCTGGGTCGGAGGCTTTACATTCTCAACTATTCCCGTGTGCGCGATATTTGTTTGTATAGACGAAGGGGACCAACAATTTTCAGCCGAATCCCAATGGCTTAGATAAGAAGCAATTTATTATAACCAGAGATAATATTGAAGGATTTGTCACTTCCTTTCATTATGAGAGGGTACACGATCAGTGGTAAATTCAACATTCCAAAAAGAGCAAAATTAGATGTGTGTTTATAAGTATGTAATTATTGTACATATTCGTGAAGTTCGGCTAGAGAAATAATCCCTGTAATGGACGTAAGTAAAAAATTGCGTCCACATGTAAAATTTCCTTAAAAGAAGAAGTTTTCAACGACTTAAATAAAAAAATAAATACATTATTGTCAATTTATGTAGATTCACATACGTGAAGTACGACTAAAGAATAAAATCTTTGTAATAATCGTATGTCGAAAGTTGCGCTCAGCATGTTAAATAATTCCTCAAAAGAAGGAGTTTTCAGCGAATTAAATAAAAAAAAATACATTATTCCCAATTTACGTAGATTCACATTCGTGAAGTATGGCTAGAGAAAGAATCTCTGTACTTGACGTAGTTCAAAAATTGCACTCAGCTTAAATTTCCTTAAAAAAAGAAGGTTTTCTTCATACGAGTTTATTTTATTTATTTTTTAAACCCAATCAACTGACCAACCTGTAAGCTTTAAAATTTTGTAGAAATTTAATTTTAAATTCAGGATATCAAAGTCAATAAAAATATCTAACCAATGATAAATAAAATGACTTCATCTCTAAAATCTACCTTCATTATTATTAATTTTATACAAAACTTTACTTAAAAGGTAAAGTGCCTTAAGTCGATTTTTAGCATTTTTTTAGGAAAACAATTTTAATCTTAAAAAATTATTCCGAAAAGATTATTTTAAATAGGAGGTTAAAACTTCAACCAAATATCAATTATTAATCACCAAACAACAACAACAACCAATAAAGTGGCCCACAAAATCGTGTACATATAATGTACCAACAATAAAAAGAATTTGATGCTTTTACCACAAAATACAGAATTTTTTAACTTAGCAGCCCCACTATTTAGAAAAGTAAAACCCTTAACTCTTCCGATTGGTTTATTTCGAAAACGGTAATTTTAATGAAAAAAAGTATCAACATGTTTTTTGTAGAAAATTTCCTAAGCTACAAATTAGTCCTTGACATTTTTTCTGTACAACTAGTCATTTGCGAGATATTCTTGAAAACCCATTTGGAGGTGCCTTTTAATTTTTTTGTTAATAAACAAGTTAAATTTGGTTTTATGAAAACCTAAAATTCCTAGCCTTTTAAAATTTTTAATAAACAAACAAGATATAAATTTCGAAAATCAGAAAATTCTTATAAATGTTTTTATAGAAATAGAAAATTTATTTAATTTTTTAATCTTCAGGATCCAATGGGAGAAATAACCCTCAATATCCCTTCCCTCTAATCCACTCATGTTCTAAACACCTTTCTGTGGGAAATGTGATACTAAAATGCTTATTCTTTCATTTTGTGTGTTTTCGTCTGCGACGACGATGATGACGACAACGACAACACAACATCAACGATGACGGACACAAAAAAAAAAAGTCTTTTAGTTTCTGCACCAGAACTTTTCAAATCACCAAAGACAAGTCAGAGATATATTTGTGTAGGTACCTAACCTACCTAAAAAAAAATTTTGCACAAATTTCACATCAACTGAGACATTCATACTCGTATATCTTACCAGAAGACTAATGGTACCGCAGCAGGAAAATATTATCTTCTGTGGATACAGATAGCTATCTAAGTATATACTCTCAGTGGTGTTTTAATAGTGTTTCACATAAAATAGATAGAGACGTATAAAATGTACAACCTACCTTACCACCAACTTCCTTACCTGTCAAGTTGTAGTTCTAGTTGGGTGAGTTAACTTGACTTCAAGAATAAAAAACAAAAACAAAAAATTAATATCCTAACGATGATTAGATGAAATGTGATGATAATGAAAAATGTTTGCTTGCTCTACCAGTTTTTTTTTTTTTATTGGAAGATTTTGTCTTCTGTAACAAGAAGATGAAAAACTCAATTTTAATTGGTATAGATGGATAGATATAGATAAGATAAATAATAATTAGATAAACCAGGACAGAAGACGTTCGAATTCAGATGAAGATGATGAAAATCGTGATTACTTTATGGGAAAAATTTAAAATTGTAAATAAAATTTATCAATACCTAGATTAGGTGAGTACCTAGCTTTCCTACCAGAATACAAGTTTTAATACAATTTTAAACCGAGGAAGCGTTCATGTATGTTTAATAAGTTGTACAACCAAGTTAGAGTCTTGAAGTTTTGTACAATTTAGTTTTATGTAGATAATACAAAGGGGAAATTTTCTAGGAAATGTGTTAGATGGTTGTTATAAATTTTGTGTTAATGTGAAGAAACTTTTGACCTCTTATTTAGGAAGAGGACGGAAATCATTCAGGATGAAGGAGATACCTTCTGACTATTTTTAAATCTTATTTTATTTAATTAATTTTTAGCTTTTGTACAATATTTCACCTCAAATTGCCTCAAAAGCTTCACATTTTTAATGAAAAGATTGTCAGAAGAATGTGTTCGTTCAATAAAGTCTAATGAGACGGATTCTCTTTAGAACAGTCAAATCAAGAGTCTTGATTTAATTTAATTGAGAAAATTTTAACATTGTTGATTTTTTGATTTATTTTATGTTTAAAAATCAATGCCGGCGCGGCGGAAGGGTAAACTAAAAATTAGGAAATTTCTGTGACACATTACGTTGTGATCTTACACGTTACGATACGTTGATGTAAATTGGATAAGTTCAATATTGGGTACGTTCGTTCATATACTTCAAACTAAATCGAAAGATCAAGTTGAGTTTGGGTTGAAATTTGGTTGACAGTTCGAACTCGTCGCGTTCTGTGATGTAAAACCAGCACTTGAATGTTTAATTTAATTTTTACACATCTTAACAGTGATTTTTAGGAAAAAAAGCTAAAATCATGATATTTTTGCAATCAGCAAGAAACTTCAAGCTCAAATATCTCGACTTTCTCATGAAAAATATTTCACTCATATAAAAAGCTCAACGCTACCTTTCGTTTGATACCAAACTCGTTCTTGGTCGTATTAATGCAGATTTTAAAAATTAATTTTGAAAAAAAATCATCCACCCATTTTCGAAATATCGAATTTTCAAAAAATAATTTTGAAAATATTTTTAGAAAACCAAAATTAGATTTTTTGAAAATTTTGATATGCAATATTATTCAAACTTATAAGTAGTTTTTTTATAAAAAAACAAATTCATTAAAATTGGTTCAACAGATAATGAGATAGTCGAAAATCTAAAAAATTGTTCTATGAGAGGTACCATTTTTACTCTATAGATGCATTTTTTTTTCGTTCTGATATTAGTTCACACAAAAATTTTAATCAAACTCGTAGGAGCCGTTTTTGAGAAAAATGAGATTTTCAATACCAGTTTTTAAACATTTCTATGGGAGGTACCGTTATTTTAGGTTATAAGAAAAAAAATTATTTACAATCTGCTAGATAATGTCAAAAAACTGCTGGGTACTGAGTTTAATAAAAATCGAACAAGTCGTTTTCGAATTATTAATTTATCAAAAAAAAAAATTTGAAACTTTTTTCAAATATCCAAAAAAAAAATTTAGAAAAATTTTGGTACACAATATTTTTAAAATTATTGAAAACATTCTGTATAAAAAAATTGATCAAAATAAG
The DNA here is from genome assembly GCA_951394125.1 of Epistrophe eligans. Taxonomy (NCBI): domain Eukaryota; kingdom Metazoa; phylum Arthropoda; class Insecta; order Diptera; family Syrphidae; genus Epistrophe; species Epistrophe eligans. The sequence goes on from OX596030.1 coordinate 72,240,106, forward strand.
TTGACCTGTTTTTGTGAAATCGAAAATCAAAAAAATTTTAGCATTTAAAAAAAAAAAATTGCTTATTTTTTTTTTAAGTACCTGCCGTACAATTTTTTTTTAGCAAAAAACGAAAATCTTATTTTTCTCAAAATCATGCCCACATTTTGAGAAAAATAAGATTTTCATTTTATGCTAAACAAAATTGTACGGCAGGTACCGTTATTTCTGGTCTTAAACAAAAAAAAAAAAACGTATGGGAGGAATGCCCAAAAAACGCTAGGTACTAAGTTTAAAGAAAATCGACCCACCCATTTAGGCTGCAGTCAAAAGGACAGACAGACAGACAGACCGACAGAATTGCGAGACCAACTTTTTCGACTTCGCTATCATCGTAAGTTTGATCAAAATCTCGAGTTCGATTTTTTTTAACGAATGCATAACTTGCCATATGGTACCTATATATGTATATACAATGTACATACATATGTATATGTATACTGTAAGTAAAAAAATATGATTTTAAGAAAAAATGTTGAAACTGTCAATACTTGAAATTTCTCGGCAAAAATTCGTATCCTTTTTATTTAAACCTCAATTTAGCTGGAGTGATTTGAGTTGAGCAACTTATTCAGTATCTATTTTTACTTAAAAAAAACACTTACCTTTGTGACATAAATAATATGTGTGTAATTATACGTATAATAATTTTCTATAAATTAAACTCCAATTTACCTGAAATTAGAAAAAAAAATAAAATAAAAAATTAATATATTTATTTAAGCACTTAACAAAATATTTTAAATTTAAATGAAAGGCAAGAAAATAAATAAACCATTAGGACAAAAGCCTAACGAAAGAGATCATGTAGGTTTAAATTTTCATAATTTATTGCCAGTCTAAGAGCTAAATTTACATTAAAAGACAACAAACACGTAACTGTCCTACCAAAAAAAAAAAAAAAATAAACAAAATAAAAAAAAAACATTTGCATTAAAATAAATATCCTTCAACCAATTTCTACCCCAAATTGTATATACACATATGTAGGTACATATGTATGTACATACATATATATTCATATCAATTTCACAAAAACAAAAATACCTACAACAAAAATAAGCAACCCTCCTTTGGGGTTAAAAAGAAAAAAAAATATTGTTGATTTTCAAAAAAAAAAAAAAAAAAATAAGTATCTAATGGTCTATCCCTTTATAATGTTTCTTCAAATATGTGTCTGTAGGGTAGTTACATGGTACTGTACTGCTGCTACATACATAATATGTAGAAGAGGAATTCTTTTTTTAAGGAAATTTATACATATTAATTTTTATCCACATTCCACAACAAAATTACACATTCACTGGAATATTTTATAGATTCCAAGGTTGTTTTAATAAAAATAAAAATAAAAAACAAAAAAAAAAAAAACCCAAAGTAGCTACCAACGAACGCAAACGAACGGTAGGTAGGTACGATCGATGTGTGAAGCTAGGTAGGTTAGGTATGGTACTGTATCTAATATACGAGTATCTATCTATACCTTTACTTTCTAAACTTTCTAGTTTCGTGCAAGGAATTTGATGAATAACAACGAACAAAGAGCCTTGAGGATATTAAAATGAATCAAAAATTTTAGGTCGGTATTTATTGATTTTGATAACATTGAGGAATTTTCACCTTTTACCTTCTTTATATGTATGTAATAATAAAGGCCAAAAGGCCCATGTTGAAAAAGAGACATTATTTGAATAAAAATATACACAACAAAGTTGTATGATATTGCTCCTTTTGAAATTTAGTACAAATGCTCGTAAAATATTTTTAAGAGAAATAAATTTGGAAAGGGCAAAATTTTAAGAGAAATAAATTAAAAACGGGCAAAATTTTAAAAGAGAAAAAAAAAAAACAATAGTAGTTCAAATAAATTTATCTGTGGGCTTGAATTAAATTTTGCTAGAAAATTACACTTCAGTGAATTTAAATTAAGAGGAGAAAAAACTTCCAAACTTGCTTATCTCAGGTTTGATCTTTGTACGAACGCAATACTTGGCCCTACTATAGCCATATCGTTTTTTTTTTTTTTTTTTTGTAGAAAAAGGACACTTTTCAGGGTTCAATTCAAAGTTTATACAAAAGGTTCCTTGAGGCAAACTTAAAATATGCTCCTATCATTCGAGTAATGTGTGTTATACAACAAGGGTCGTAATCTAGATAAATGAAGTTTATTTGGACCAAATCAGCCAACAAGCTTATCGGCATTTAATGACACACCTTTTTTTTTGTAGAAAAAAAAAGGATTCCCTGTTTAGAAAATATTCTTCGCTGATGGAGAGGACGAATATTTTTTCAACTATTTCATTATACTCGTTACCTACCTCCATATATTTTGTAAAAGCTTTTTTTTTATATTTTTTTTTTTTTTAAACTTTACATTCATAAAAAAAATGTATGCCTAGTGCACTCCCCTGGTTACAAAGAGTAGATGAGTATATGAAAAGAATTATTATGACCATCATTACTTTGTGTTAGTGGATTTATGTGTCATTAGGTTGGTGGGGTAATTAACAACTCTCAATGTGGTTTACAACATGCAACGCTTGCATTTCATTTCAGCTGTTATAATGGCACAAGTATGTAAGTAACATACACATACATTCATTGTTTCCATCATGAGTTTATATATAGCCTCATTACTGGTGTGTCACATAAACCACTTTTCACATATTCCTCTGAAATGGAGGGACTGATGGATAGCCAGCTATAGAAGGGGGGCGGACTGTTGAAAAGAAAAGTAGCTATAATCATAATTAAATCTTTGATGATGATAAAACAACAGCAAAAATAATTACACAAGCATGGTTTTCAGATTTCTAATGGGATAATTTTTTGAATAATTGAGACTCTGTTTACATGAAGACCACCTGTTGATTATAGAATGGGTTTGGGTAATTTGAGAGTGTGTTTATTTAAAAACTTGTTTTGTTTTGTTTTGATTTAAATTTAAAATAATGTTTTTTTTAATTAAAATTTTAAGAATATGTGAAATTTAAAACACATGCGGTATTTTATATTTATTTTTTAATTTAAATTTGAAGGAAAGCGATGAGTTGCCTTGATAATGATCGTTAATGTGGAACTTAAAATAGGGAAAATAAAAACCTTCGTTTTAAACAAAATTTTAAATCACGGAAACATGTCACTCTTGTGAGCAAGGAAAGGGGTACTCTTCAAGTACTGTACTGTCATATGTTAACTCCCGCAGTTCTAAATCTAAATTGTTCATAGTTAACTCTCGGTGGTTGATGGTTGCATTTCTTACACTTCTTGCATTTTTTGGACTTGTGGAGTTCTTGGATATCTTGGACTTTTTGAACTCCTAGGACTTCTAGGACTACTTGGACTTTTTGGACTTCTTGGACTCCTTGGTCTTCTTTAACTTCTTGGACCTCTTGGACTCCTTGGTCTTCTTGGACTTCTTGAACTTCTAGGCTTCTTAGACTTCTTGAACTTCTTGGACTACTTGGACTACTTGGACTTCTTGGACTCCTTGGTCTTCTTTAACTTCTTGGACCTCTTGGACTCCTTGGTCTTCTTGGACTTCTTGAACTTCTAGGCTTCTTAGACTTCTTGAACTTCTTGGACTACTTGGACTACTTGGACTTCTTGGACTCCTTGGCCTTCTTGGACTCCTTGGACTCCTTGCACTTCTTGGACTCCCTGGTCTTCTGGACTTCTTTAACTTCTTGGCTTCTTAGAATTCTTGAACTCCTTGGACTACTTGGACTTCTTGGCTCCTTAGAATTCTTGAACTTCTTGGACTACTTGGACTTCTTGGACTTCTAGGCTTCTTAGACTTCTTGAACTTCTTGGACTACTTGGACTTCTTGGACTCCTTGGACTTCTTGGACTTCTTGGACTTCTTGGACTTTTTGGACTTCTTGGCCTTCTGGATCTTTTGGGACATCTTGGACTTCTTAGACTACTTGGACTACATGGACTTCTTAGACTTCTTGGACTTTTTGGACTTCTTGGCCTTCATGGACTTCTTGGACTTCTTGGACTTTTTGGACTTCTTGGACTTCTTGAACTCCTTGGTCTTCTTGGACTTACTGGACCTCTTGGACTTCTTGGTCTTCTTGGACTTCTTGGACTTCTTGGATTCCTTAGACTTTCTGGACTTCTTGGACTTTTTGGACTTCTTGGACTATTTACTTGGACTTCTTTGACTACTATTACTACTTCTACTGCTACTACTGTTTTTGTATATCTACGAGCCATTTAACTCATGATTTCTTTTTATGATGAGCACTAATCAATAATTTACATTTTAACCAAAAATTAAGATTCCTGACAGTTATGTAAAAAAAAAAAGTGTATAAATAATCAAAATAATATTTATTTCTAGACTTTCCCTTTTCTATCCTGTTAATTCTTACTTAAACAAAAAAAAAAAAAACAACTATCTCAGGACATAAATTGTCATTAACCAGAACTCCCATTTAACATTGTTTGAATTCCAATGTTCTCCAAACATAACCTTCAATCTTATGCTGACATATCAGGAAGATAATATATCCATTTCGATTTATGTTACTTTGGTCTCTTACTAATTACAATCAATTATTAAGGATACCCGCCCTACATAATGAACGACCTATAAATTATATTTTTGCTCCTAAATTTTGCCATTCCCTGTAGTCTGTCTCATCATTTAAGTAATTCAAAGCTTTTACCCTCACCAGAGAGGCCTGGTAGTATGTACATATATAGGAAAGAAAAAAAAAAAACTTTCTATTGAAACGAAATGCCCTATCATCTCTCACATGTCATACACACTAACACCACATCTTCTGACATGAAAAACACATAAAAAGTAATAATCCCTATGCTTAGGAGTATACAATTATCTTATTAGAACATTATTTCGACCCAAAAAAAAAAACCTCAAAACAAAGCAAAAAAAAAAAAAATACCCAGTCGCACCCCGAAAAACCATTCCACACAAGATTGAAGACACCAAAAACAAAAGCAAAGGTATATAACTCATTTGTACTCGACTTTGTGATATAGCACTTCGTTTGTGTGTAAGAAAACTTTATCATCATCATTTGGTTTTTATTTTTTTTTTTGGTGTTTTGGTAGGGGCAGAATTTGGGGATGAGGGAAAGATAGCAGAAAAAAAAAATACAGAAAAAAAAGTTTAGGATATGAAGAAAAATGTAACAAAAATATATAGAATAAAAGAATACAGCACCCCACGGACATATAAATCACTTACACGCCTATTTTTCACCGTCAATATCTTAAAAGTACTATTTTTTCACATTTTCACCCTCACTTTAGCTATACAAGCTACTAAGTACTTCCATTTTGAAAAGATACATTATTTTCAACTAAACAGTAAAACCCATAAAAATTTTTGAGTATTAAATAAGGAGCAATGATGTGAATGTGTGTGTGTGTGTCTGGTATGCACTGAAGAATGAAAAAAAGAGTAATGTAGGTATTGGATTGTGGATGTGCACGAGTAAGTCGCACGTACTTGTCGAATTTGGAAAGGTGCTTAAAGATTTCGTTTTCTCAAGACGTTCGAATTCGTTTAACACAACATTTTGACAAACACTTCAGTTTCTATTGTGTAAAGAAATACAAAGGATACAGTTAAACTTACTTAAAAGTACTCAACTCCTGATACTCACATTATATTTTCTATTTTTCCAGTTCCACTTTAACCATATTAGTTCTTCTTGATTCTTGTGAAAAATTTACAGATTTCACTCATAGAGTAACTATGTGGACATTGAAAATGACTTGTATTACGTCGATAAAACAAAAACATGTCTAATCTTTGTAATTTTTATTTTGTATACTATTGTTGCATTATAACTTCACAAACTGTCTTAGAAACCATTCTACAGTCTGAAGTACCACTTTGTATATTTAGTGTCACTTCCCAGTTGGCGGTTAAATTAATTTGTTAATTTTTTTAATAAGGTGAATCTTAGTCTTAATTGTAGCTTAACTCGCAATTACACAATCATACTCATTTTCATCCGCACCGGTACAGCACTTATACACGAAATTAAAAATACGTATAGGTAAATACATCTATCTTAACGTATATCTAGGTATTTAACATTTTTGACTAGCTAAGCTTTGCAGAAAGGTAACTGAATTATTACAGATCGATTAAAGCATACATCATATACCTACGGTTCAACTTAGTTCTGGACTCAGTCGGTTGTTGTTCAAATCAACCTGTGTGTTGGCTTGTTATTTGATCAATTTGAGTTGATAAGAAAATCAAAAGATTTTGAATTTATTTTAAATTGATTTACAAAGTATGTGTTTCAACTTATTGAAGTATATATATATATTGTATAAAGCCAAGACTATCCAGGTAAACCTTTTTTAAATCAAGACAAACTTTACAAAGAATTTGATGCGAAGCCCAACCTCACTGCTAATTGTTTTTATTCTATAATATTTTATTTTAAAATATTTTGAACTCATCTTTTAATCAATTTAACAATATCGAGTCGCGTAATTTTTTTTAGACAAAAATAATGTTTTTGACACTTGGAGCTGTATTCTTTTAACTGAGTTTATGAAATGTGTGGCCGAGCGGCGAGCATCAATTTAGTTGACAACCAAATTGAATAGTTTATGGTCTACTTTAAGGTGAAGCCTAAAATTTTATTTGTATTTGCGGACCTTAAACTTGAAGATCTGACCATTAGGGCTTAAGTTATAAGTTTATTAAAGAGGTTCAAGTAGGTAGCTATGCAATATGCATGTTCTAGGTTAAAAAATAAAATTGATTTAGAAGTTAGTAAAGTTTTTCCCCAAACGTTGTGTAGCATATTTTAGGTTCTTCAGGTTGATTTAGAAAAAAAATCAACTTTTTTCACATTTTACCTTAATTTTGAGACTTAAACCTCGAACATCCGATTATTAGAATAAAAGTTAGAAGCTAACCAAGACCTTAACCTTGATGATCTGGTCCTTAGAACTTAAGTTATAATTTTGTATGAGAGGTTCAAGTAGGTAGCTATGCATATTCTAGGTTAAACAATCAAATTGATTTAGAAGTTAGTAAAGTTTTTACCCAAACGTTGTCTAACATATTCTAGGTTCTTTAGGTTGACTTAGAAAAAAATCAACTTTGGTCATATTTTACCTTAATTTTGAGACTTTAACCTCAAAGATCCGATGATTAGAACAGAATATATCAGCTTACAAATCGACCCTTTTTGATTATAATATTTTAATTGTTTAGCTAAGTTAATTCTAAGAAGTTATAGGCTAACCAAGACCTTAACCTTGATGTTTTTTTCTTAGAACTTAAGTTATAATTTTATATAAGAAGTTCAAGTAAATACTTATGCATATTCTAGGTTAAACAATCAAACTGATTCAGAAATAAGTCAAGTTTTGTCAAAAGCATTTTCGATTCTGACATTTTACCTTCATTTTCAGGCCGTAACCTCAAAGATCCGATGATAAGAACAGAATATATAAGCTTACAAATCGACCCTTTTCGATTATAATATTTGAGTTGTTTAGCTAAGTTAATTCTACCTCTTGCCTGATTTACCTAAACATATCTTAACCTTGAGCATCTGGCCCTTAGAACTTAAGTTATAATTTTGTGTAAGAGGTTCAAGTAGGTACCTATACATATTCTAGGTTAAACAATTAACTGATTCAAAAGTAAGTTAAGTTTTGTCAAATAGATAATTAGATCAGAATATATCAACATACAACATCGACCCTTTTTGAATATACTATTTAAGTTGCTTAGCTAAGTTGATTTTCCCTCTAGCCTGATTTACCTTAGTTTAAATACCTTAACCTCGCGCATCTGGCTCTTAGAACTAAAGTTATAAGTTTATTAAAGAGGTTCAAGTAGGTACCTATTATGCATATTATAGGTTCAACAATGGATTGATTTAAAAGAAAGTCAACTTTTGTAATAATAATAATTTCTTTAGACTGACATTTTACCTTAATTTTAAGACTTTAACCTCAAACATCCGATTATTAGAACAGAAGTTATAATCCAAACAAACCAACCAAATCCAAACTTTACGATTTTATTATTTGTAAAATACATACTAATGTTCATGCACATACCTACATATGTACATACATGCATATCTACATACCTACATAATGTATATCATTTTTGTGCCCGATGCAAAGCCAATTATGTTTGCCACGTGGTGTTTTTTTTTTTATCTCACACACTCCACCGCCTTCTCCCTTCTACCTACCTACTCAAATACATATTTTGTTTGTTTTTTTTTTCTTTTGCCGTGGTGAAATTTGTTCTAAAAAGACAATTTTTCAAGTTTCTAGTATGAATTTTTTTACGCCTTTGCAAAATTTTTTATGCAGATTTGTAGCTTGCCATTTAAGCTTTAATTATCTAGCTTAATATCGAACATCCAATAATTTTAACTAAAGTTATAGGCTTCTAAGTGGGCTCAAATCGAGCATTTTTCGAATTTTACATTCCTCCACTGAATCTCGTCCGTTGGCGATGATCAAAATTTATGTACGCTGGCTGAAATTCATCACTTGTGTTTTTTTCTTCATTTTATTCATTTTTGTAGTTTCTTTGGTAACACCAACCAAAAATTCAATCGTTCTCCCCCTATACGCTAGAGTTCATTCTATATCTTTGTTCATTTTGGTAACACCATACTTTTATCAAAACGACCCTATAAACATTTTCAATGTTAAAACTAAATAAAATTAAAACGTTCTAAATTTTTTTGCAAAAAATATTTTTTTTTTTTTAAATTTCCGTTTTAAGGGAAGTTAGGGTGAAAAAATTTAAAATTTGAAATAGAATTAATATTCATTCAATAAATAAGCTGTGGAATATTAGATAAAACGCTAATTTTAAGATCATATTCTTCTGTGAATAATTCGAGGTGTGGAAACACTGTTTCAAGTGACAGTTAATCTGACAGCTGACAGATGATTTGTGCTCAAAATGTTTTGCCATTTCACTACAAAAGAATTTACGCCAGAGCAAAGCTAGCAAATTCTAATAGCCGCTATTAAGTCGCAGATGATTGATAAAGTGGTCGAAATATGTATTTCAAGCGGGGGCGCACAGTGGGACAGAATACACTTAAAATTGGTATTAATTCAGTTTGAAGAGCTAGGAACCTGAAATTTTGCACGTTTGCTTCTGTGACCGATAGTTAAATATTTCCAAACCCATCTCCCATTTTTGTATTCTTTATATTTTTGTCAATACTTTGGGAAATGATTTTGTACATGTTTAAAAAAAAATTATATCAGAGGAAGGTCTAATTTTCACCTTCATTTTTATAAAATGTTGACGCTAAATGCATAGTAATATTTATTAAAAACTACAGCAATACTTTCTTTATTATGCTGAGGCTTTTTTTGTTAGCCAGAAAATCAAGTTATTTCAATAAGTAGTGTGTACATATGTATTTCTAAAAGAAAATAGTTCCGAAGAAAAAATAATAATCATATCATGTGCGTCTTTTTTTTATGTAACTGCGAGAATTGTCGCACGGGTAGGCTAATTAGTTTTGATTTTATTTAAAAATGTTCATATAAAATTCAATGCTTTTATCAATTTTAAGTCAAACGCTAAAATCCAAATGATTTTAATTCTTCGTTCTTGTAAAAATTGAAAATTATTCAGTTGGGTTTGTTTCTGACTTTTGAAAGAGCTATATCACAATATTTTAAGTGTTGCCGCTGGTTTTTTTATTTTTGTGAGCATTTTGAGCCAGTGCTTGAACCTCTTTCTAAATGGTGGAGTATACCAACAGGGGTATTTTCGCCCGGAGACTCTGGGAATTCGATCGAGTCTCCGGGCTCCGGGCCTAGCCAAAATTTCTCCGGGCCTGCTGTTTGCATTTATTTTATTTCATCCCTGAACATTCTATAACCCTACCCTTACCAAAATGATCAAATATTAATTGCAATTTGGCAAGAGAATGAATGGAGGACGATCTGTCTATGAACTTTATTTGTATTTTATATCACATTTTTTAAACTTCATGTGCGATTCAATTTTAACTTTGGAAAAAATAGATCTTACTTCAACGGAGTTACATGATGTTATGTTAGATTTAAAAAATAAGTTGGACACTAGAATAAACGATACATCTTTTGGTGCCAAAGCTCGTGTATGTCAGTCAGAACATTCAAATTAAATTCTTGAAAAATGCTCTGGATGTTTATAAACGAACAATTGACTATTTAGAAAAATCATATAAGTTTAATGAAAACCCAATGCAATTTTTGGGGTGTTTGAATATAATCAAAAGAAATTTTATATTTGACAATATAAATAGAGTACAAGAAGTTCTTAATTTTAAAAATGTAGATTTAGATAAACTTTACAATGAAATTAACATCATCAACAAAATCTTACCAAATTTGAGAGAAACTCAGAACTTATCTGTAGTAAAACTTGGGTTTCGATTTTTACAAGCTCAGAAGTATCTGAATTAATAAAATTGTTTTAAAAGTACATATCGAATCAATTTCGATATGGAATGTCAAGAATTTTTTGAATTTATTCAACACCCCATGAACAAAAAAATGCTTTTGGCCGCAAAATCAACTCAAAAGTATAACTTTGTATGCAAAACAATTTAAAGTAACCATTATTTTATTTACATTGTAATTTATGTACAAATTGTGTGTACCTTGCATTTGTTTTAAGTTTTTTTTTTATTTTTTTGTGATACCTACTTATGAAATATTTTTTATTTAATTTTTAAAGTTAATTTTTGTTAATTGTAATTCCAGTATCTAATGAAAAAAAATTAAATGAATAAAGTATGTACATAAATTTGTACTTCATATATATTTATGAAATTGAACCTTTTTATTCAATATTGGAATGATGTTGAAATTTTATTCAAATTTCTTATAAAAATTGTTTTATTAAGATATTAAGTGAAAGTGGGAAGTATGTAAATATAGGTTTTGGAAAAACCTCCGGGCCTGGGCTTTTACAAAGCTGGTAACCCTGGGACAATGCCTCTTCGGGATTCAGCAGAAAGTTGTAGGTCACCTCCAACGTTTGAACCTTACTCCAATCGGAGTATATTTACTCCAATTTTAAGAGAAAACAAGTAAATTCACTCCACTACGTCGCTTTTTTTAAATCTTATCTTTTTTTTTACACACGAAAATTTGTATTTCATTTCATTTTATTTATATAAAAAAAAGCCTAGTGATAATATCTTTAACCAAACCATCACATGAAAGTAAATGACAGCACTTTTTTATGAAAATAATTATTATTTTTGTTAAAATAATTGTTTTAAATTTATAATACAGTTTTTTGAAATTTCATTTATTCTTTAGATTTCCAAATCTAATCCAAAAATTTTTGATTTATTTCCCTTTTTTTTACTCCGCAATTGTACTTACTTCTGAGGTGAGGTCCGAACCCTGTTTCGTGCCAATAATACGTACATAGGAATGGTTGAGAGTTGTAAGTCGATAGGTCCTGCTTTTAGAAAATCTGTAGCGCGACTAAATCTATTTACATATTTATTTTTTTATGGTTATTTTAACATTTAAAAAAAATCTCCCCTCAATTGTGGGTGTGGCTAAAATTGTTCGTATGTGTTTTGTTCTTCACATGTAAATAAAATAATTATTTTCGTTTTTTTAGAAATTAAAAAAACAAGAAATATTTTTATAAAAAAAACGTCGAAAAGTGGGCGTGGCAAAAAACTTTTAACAGAAAAATTGTTTCAAAACTCATTATGTATGTTTGCTGAAAAGTACAGATCTCATTTTTAACAACAACAACAAAAAGTAGGCGTGTCAGTAGGTGGAAATTTATTGCGATGGCACGTTACCTTATGTTATCCTTTATAATATCTGAAAACTACAATATCATGGCCAATAACTTTATTTTTGTATGTCTTCGACAATACATCCATTTGGATTCAGAATAATTATAAGCTGAGGACTGTAGAACTACAAATTTAACGCTGACAACTTTTTTAAACAATTCTTAAAGTACTGTTTTCTACCATTTTGCCAAACTCTGACAAACCAAATACTGTACCTATAAATACCTTAAAATGCAAGTTCTCGAAAAAAGAATTTAATTTTAAAGAGTTTTTATTTTTCGTGAAGGAATAGATGCATCATGGTTTATGGTTTATGGATGAAGTTCTATATGTATAAGCTCACAAGTCGTTAAATAAAATGAATGTGCACAGAGTATAACTAAAAAAAAAATATTAAGAGTGTTAACCATAAAATTGAAAGCAAGATTTATAAGATAAGGTGAAGTAAGTAGCTTATAAACCAACAAGGTATAATATTACGTTGGAGTTTTAAGGATAATGGAGTCGCACTATTTTGACACTTTTTATCCCACATATACATATATAGGGGATCGTCGTTGTCTCAAAAGTGTTTATTCCTCGAGGAAGTACATACCTAAGTCGTTGAGTGAGTATTTTCATCAAAGTTGTTTATGGTTAAAGTACAACATTAAATTAAGATTCTTTAAAAACAAAAGGAATAAACAAGCTATGACGGAGAATACTTAAGGAAATTCTTGATGATGGAGTATTTTAAGTTTTCTTAAAGATTTTTTTTTTTTTTTTTTTTTTTGTAAAAAGGAAGAGTGGATTTGTTTAGAAAATAGAGGTTTTAATCAAATCCAACATCACTACGATGAAGAAGCCAATTCACCTTTTTATCCATAAACTGAACCATCAAAATGTTTTTTTCTATACTTCATTTCGTCTAACTAAATCCTAAACAGTGCCGAGCAGGAATCTGCATTAAAAAGATATTTAAATAAGAATATGAATTAATAATTAATAATTTTGAATTCAATTAATAAAGCTTTTATAAGTAATTTTTTATCCCAAGGAATGTGGGGGCTTTTTTTTTTTTTTTTTTTTTTTTTTTACGTGACTTCCTTTTAATATACAGGACTGGCTGTCAACATATCGCCAAATTATATGACATTATTCAGGTGAAGACTCTCCTTTTAAAGCAGTTTAGAGAGAATAGCCAAGACATTCCGGGTCCTTAACAATTTAACGAACAAAACTACACTCATCCTTAAATGCCGGGTTCATTTTCAAAGCAGAATAAATTAATGTCTTCGCCATATATGTATGTACGTCAAAACCTCGTCCTCGTATCTACTCTTAGAACTCTTGTTCTACTTTTTTCTTCATATGCATAGAATCATGTTTCCGTGATAATGTTAAATTTATGTATTAAAATGCAAGTGAGAAAACATAAACATTAAATATTCTTCAAGAAAATATTTAAAATTCCAAGACCTCTCATTTGAAAGAGACATGTGCATAATATAAGAAGGATTACAAAAAAAAACAAAAAAATACTCTACAATCATGATAGAAAATCTGGAGCAAAAGTAAACTTTAAAACAACAAAAACATGAAACCGATCATTCAACTCAAAGTCATCTTTAAAAAATACAACGAAATACAAAAAAAAAAAAAAAAAAAAACTTTCGAAAACCATTACAAGACTTGTTTATTGCATTATATATTTTCATAAAGAAAAACCATGTTTGTCTTCCCACTCAACCCACAGAACTCCTTGTTTTCTGGCCCACTGAGTGCTGCTTTTTTTTTTTTTTTTTTTGTTTCTTCCAACATCTTCTTTTTTCCATTTCGCCTATAAAATTCTCTCGACATCAGAAATCTCCTCTTGACTTTTAATTTTTGATCAACTTCACAATCCATAATCCACGACCCATAATCCAAGTAAAGAATTTTTAAATCCCACTGAATATAAAAAAAAAATCAAAAACTACTAGTTCTTCCAACAACAACAAAACCAGAAAAATGCATTATGAATGAGGGAAGGGGCAACAAAGTTTTGTGTGTTATCCGATACCCATCAGATAGGTAGGTAGGTAGGAATATCCCCACACCGCACCAGACTTTTCCTTAGGAGAATATAGATATACCGATTCACAAAAGAGAATGGAATAAAACCTTGCCATATAGCTATGATATTCCTCAAGTTCTGTTTGGATAAATATGCTAAATCCCTGCACTACACCATAATCCACCACACCACACCAACAACAGTACCAGAACCATCATCACAAGACCATCAGCATAGATTCAACAGTAGTTCTTGGTGGGTTATGGAATTGGGTATTGGATGTGACGCAGTTTTGAATACCAGCAGCTCGACGAGAAAACCTAGATTACATTACAAAACACCTTCTCTGGGTCTTGATAGAGTATATACGGGGTCTTTAAATAGATATATAAGTCTATATAAATATATAGCTAAGCTTTGTGTGTCGAACGTTCTCTCCTTTTGGCAAGGCTCCCTACTTTTGTTTCTTTGAGGTTGTATTTCATATTGAATTTCAGTCCTTTACACGGTAAAAAAAAGTTTGCATAATTTTCGTTTACTTAAAAAAGTAATTATTGCGATTTTTAAAGCAATTGAAATTGAAACCTGTGCTTTTATGAAGAACTTTAATAAAGACAATAATCTATTCTCTACAATTCAGAGTTGGGTTTTAATAATTATTACAAAAAAAAAGTCTAATTGCCATTATTTGCAATAAGAAATTAAATTGTTTAAAATACAATTTTAACGATTATATTGTTTTTTTATTTCAAAAAGTAGGCGTAGTGGTGGGCGGAAACTAATTTTAATAATTTTGTTTTCTCTTTCATTCGTTGATTGGTTCAATTTTAATGAAATATTCAGTGGGACAAACCTGCAAATTTGGGTCAAAGCAGTATTATCATTTTTTCATTGCTCCACAAAAAAAAAGTGTAGAGTTTTATAAGCCATAATAATTTCGACGATTTTTTTTAACTGATATTATTTTCTAGCAATTAGACAAAAAAAAAACAATGTTGACTCTTTAAATCAAAAATCAAAGTCATAGATTCAAATTGAGGATACTTTTTAGGAAACACATTAAAATAAAACTCTCCACTCTCCAAATACAGTTTTTTGGATTTTTTTTAAGTGAAAGTCTAACTTTTTTTTTGGACTAAAATTACGCAATTGATCTTTTCTACAAACATCATAACTCTAAAGGATAGAATAGACTTCCTTGGAGACTTATTTTGAAGCACATAGTATATAATCAAACTCCATAGTCCATAGTATAAAATCAAATTGTAATGACTGCCCGTATATAATTTGTTCTCAAAATCTATTGCTCTAGCTAAAAAAAAGGGTCATAATCTTTCTGTGTAGAGTTTCAAAAACTACAATTTGTGTCACACAATTTGACCGATAGAAATTTAAAAAAAAAATGTCAGGTTCAAAATTAAGGTACTTTTAAGGAAACACATTAAAACTCTCCAACAAAATTGAATTTTTTCTGACGTTTTTTAAGTGAAAGTCTAACTTTCCTACGGACTAAAAATTACACACTTCAGTTTTTTTACAAATACCATGATGATAGGCCTTAAAAGGAATGTATAGACCTTTTTGGAGACTTATTTTGAAGCACAAAGTATTAAATGGAATTGTAGTGATTACCTGTTTACATTTCTTTTAGAAATCTATTGTTCTAATGAAAAAAAGTGACATAATCTTTTTGTGTAGAGTTTTATAAACTACAATTTTTGACACAAAATTTTCTTCCAAAACACTGAAGGTTTTCTAAGAATTTTTAAAATACAATAATTTTGTGCCTTTCATTCCAAAAAATCAAAATCTTTGGTCAAAATTTAGGATCCTTTTGAGCAAAAATACACAAATAAAAACTCTCCACAGAAATTTAGATTTTTTTGGAAATTTGTTTTAAGTGAAAATTTAATTTTCCTGCAGGATTAATATTGCACACTTAAGTTTTTCTACAAACACAATAACTACAGCCCTCAGATGGAAAGTATAGACTTTTTTGGAGACTTATATTATACATAATATAAAATTCTTCTCAGTGTAGATACGGATTAATTTTTGTCGGTGCGTATATTTTGAGCATATAAAAAGTGGAGGCGTTACTTGAAGGTTTAGTTCATGAGTTCGGTCTTTGCATGCGAACGGTTCACACTATACGTACGACCATGTACCACTTAATAGTCGAACCGTATAACATGCAAGATGCACACCTACTCTCTTGCCTCCACATCATGAATTTTTGTTGTTGTTGTTGGTTATATCTTTTGCGGCCGGTTAGCTGTTTATGTCATGAGATTTTTACTTTACTTAGTATATTATATCTTATCCAGGGCTGCATTGACCTCCTACATATAAGTGCATTGAAGTTTGTATATTTATGCGCTTAGTGGCAAAGATAAGATGCAAAAGATACTTTCTCAAAGATGCTGGTTTAAGGCTGTTATAGTGTTGTTGTTGTTGGTGTTGTTGTTGTGCCTACTGCTATTACTTTGCTACTGATGCTGTTCCACTTTTTTTTTTTTTTTTTTTTTTTATTTCAAGAAACCTCCCAATAAGTGTATCTATACGAAGACAACGACGAAGATGATGATCGACATTGAAGATACTAATTTTATTTTTGTTTCTCACCTTGTGGTATCAATTACCCGAGATAATAAAATGGAGATGGAGAGAGTATATTATATCTTTCAGATGTAAACCATCATCACAACGAAATGAGAGATAATCTGTATTCTGAATTGTATTTAATTCTGTTGTTTTTTTTGCCTATTTTGCTATTTTTCCTTTCTTGTATTTGTATCTCAAAGGAAGAATTCGTGTTAAACTACTTGACCAAGTTAAACGTTGTAGTTGTGTTGATGTTGTTGTTTTTATTATTCTGCTGTTGGGTGGAATCCATAATAATGATTCTACTTTTCTTCGTATAATTTTTTTTTTCTTCTTTTTTTTTTATTATATCTTCTATACAAAAGTTGAGATTGTAATGAGACGTAAGACAACAACATCATGGAAGAGAAGAGGAAAAAGCGTTTTGTAGAACGATTTGCAACTTGTAGCTGGGAGTTGATGATGGATGTGTGATGCTTATCTTTGCTTTGAGAGAAATACACGAGAAACATATTGAAATAGCCCAGGCTGTAGTTTTTTTTTTTTTTTTTTTTGTATACCTAGCCAATTATTATCAACTAATGGGTATTTTGGTATCGTGATTTAGTGTTATTCAATGTTGATGCATTTGTAAGTGCTTTATGGGAGGCTTGTTCGGGAGTTTTGTTCGAAGATAAGTGTGAATGGAAATTTTGTTTAGTAGTCGTTAAAGAAAGAAAAAAAAATATAGATGCGGATATACCTTATATCTCAAATGATGATCGCACCTTTCGATAGTTAAACAAATTTTTTGTGTTTTCATTTTGTGATTTATATGGTTTCAGGGAAAGTGTGGTCGGAAAGTATTTTCTAGGTTTTTCTTTCTTTTTCTATTTTTTTTTTTTTATATTAAATTATAGGAGAAATGTTATGGAAAATCACTTTGAAGGGCTTGATATTATTTTGCGATTTTATCGATTGAAGGCACTCTCCTCTTAATGCTTTGTTAATGTTTTCTTTTATCTATATAACGAAAGGTATAGGAGGATGTTAAAGAATTTGCCTTTAACAAATTAAAAAAAAAAAAATATTATACCTACTTTATAAACCTTTAACTTTCAACTTTATTTTTTGATTCGAAAGCTCTTTATAGTTGAGAAGATTTTTTTAAAGAGATTATGTCTTAATTACTATCATTTTAATCTCACTTTAATTAGTACCAAAGTTAAAATTAGTCGTTTCTTTAGAAAGACATTTTTTTTTTTATTTTGATTTCTTGGAATTTTATAAAAAATCAGTCAATGTTTGATTGTTAACTTCAATTTTAAGAATTTTTTAATAGGGACTCCATTCTTGCCAACTAACAACACGCATATGGGAATGCTTGAGAGTTGTTAGTCTCTAGATTTTAATTCTCCTTTTGATTCTCCACGAACTGTCGCGCCACCAATTTATATTTACATACCTATTATTCATTTTAAAGCTTTTAGTATATTAATACTGATGAATTTCTAGATTCATCAAAATATTGTCAGGGTTCTGTTTATATGACCGTTACTTGGACAACGGCCCTATGTAACAAACGACTCCAGCCAGCCGGGTCCCTAGACATTTGCCAACAGTTAAGCAAACTAAGTTGGTTGAGGTCGTTCTCCGTTTCTTTTTTTTTACGGTGAGTCTTTCTTTTCTTCTTGCCGAACTTCAGTGATTTCCCCATCTTCATTCTGCACAAGCGTACGAGTTTGCAAGGGATGCTGAAATAATTCTATTTAATTCATCTCTATTCATGGCTATAATTCTTCCAATATACACATAGGATATTTAATGACGTACTTAAAGTCGGTCCACTTCTTCCCTAATATTGTTCTAAAGCCATGTACTTCCAGATCGACTTGCTTGCCTGTGTCTCTCTGTGCGTGAGCATGAAATCGCTTACTAATTATTTAGCTCCTCTTTTACTTTTTGAGGGAAATCTACTCTCATTTATTTCTGATCCGTTCTGGTTTGGAGTTAATTGGAATACGAATGGATCAACAAAATCCTTAAGATATTTAGCAGACAAATTAGGTAGGTGGTTAGGAAATGCGGCCATAAGTACCCTACCTCGGCGACCCAATTAGCGCCAAAACACACCGTTTTGATACCATAACTGGTTGGACCTGTGGGTGAAGTAGTTGAAAAGAGGCAGTGTCGGGAAGTGCTCCATAATTAATTTTGATGATCTGTCAGTGAGTTAGTGAGTAGATGAGTCACTTAAGGTTTTACCGATTTTTGAAGTGCTTTATCTCAGGAACCACTCATGTTAAGGGGTTGGAATTTAGTGAAATGGTTGTACCTACGCCTCACAAATATTACGATTTTGAAGTATTTGATTTAATGGTATTAAAGTAAGAGGGGGATCGAAAATCGCATCAAATTGTTCCTGTAAATAGAGTAAATAGGAATGTAGTGCCAGAACTTGACTGGACCTTATGGTTTCCTTTGATCAACTATTGATTTCTGTCTTAAATCATTTAGTGCTAGATTGTAACAAACAAAAAATACAAAATTTAAAGCTAATATAGTTCTATTTCATCATGAACCTCAAGATGGAAATATATTTTCGACTGATACTTGTGCTTCTGCTGCAAACATTTTTTTAATGTTCAGTAATGAAAATAATATCGACCGATAGTTTTTTAACCATTGGTTAATAGGGACAAGGTTTTCAAATAACCTTCGAAAAAAGTCTGAGAGAAATAAGAAAATATAATCGAATAAAGATTTGCGATAATTACCTAAACACAAAGGAGACGTAAAATATTCAAATTCAATGTAACGAACTGGAAGAAAGGAGTTCACCAACTTTTAACTTTTTACGTACAGCACTTTTGACGTTTTCAATAATATGAAGAAAAAAGAGGCAGTTCACGTTTCTGAGATCTCACTGAGTAAACTTCTGTAACCTTCAATGAAGAAAAGTCTGACCAAGATTTCTTTGCTAGAAGTTAAAAGCAATTTATATCTCTTTATTTTATTTTTTTATAAATAAATCAACTGCGACAAGAAATAATTGAACAAGCAAATCCAAAAAAATATCAGTATCAGCTTTTTGGCAGCAAAAGTGAGGAATCTCATTGAGGAATAACGATTAGATTTCTGAATTTGATGAGAACTATTAGATTTCAGTGAATCTAAACTACCTGATTTTTTTTACTTTTAATGCCATTTTTAAACTTGTGAGGTTTTGACAGAAAGCCGACGAAAGATATTTTGCATATTTTTTTGTATATAAAGGTTTTCGATTGACATTACTGTCAGATAAGTAAAAAACAATTATATTATCGCAATATTTTAAATGGATCCAACTATCAATCTAAAAAAAAAAAAAAATAGAAGATTGTCAGATGAATGTTAAGTGGGGTTATCCGCAACTAACCATATATGTATATCTTTTAACCCATATTTATATGCGGTGAAGTGATTTTTTATGTTGGATTAGACTTCTGACACAATGATAAATAGAGGAATTCAATAAAGTCAGAAGTCGCAACTGTAATAAATTAGACTTCACAGACGACTCTCTCACATCATCGTATATTTATATGGTCAGGTCATCCATCAAAGGTGGATAAGCAAATAGAAAAAAATATTCATATATTTCTAAGCAACTGGTAGAAAGAAGAAAAGAGAAGAGATTATCAACTGACAACAATACCAAGCAAAATATTTACCCATGTCACAAGGTCCATCGTAGAAAGAAAAAAAAACTCCTATTAACTCTTATTTCCATTTAAATGAAATTTGTAGTAGGTTTTTGCAAATTAATTGCAAAATAACGATGCTTTTACATCAATAGGGTGATACAAATGATAGGGATATAGAAATGTGATTAAAATTCAATTCAATTCAATTTTTATTGAATTAAATATCAAGAAGTCTTAAATAGAAGTATTAATTTGAAATCTTTATTGAATAAAAATTTTGAATTAAGTAAGCAACCATAAACAAATATTCCTCAAATATTTTTTTTTAACTTTATAAGGAGTTCGCAACATTATGTTTTGGTTGGAAAAACTGTTCCAAAAGCCTAGCTGTAAGAAGAGTTCGGCTTTTAGAAAGTAACAACAAAGCTTCCGACTTGATAGGTCATAAATAAAACATGTGGTTCCAACAAGATGAAGCCACTTGACATACAGCTAGTGCTAGGATGTTAATGTTTCGAGAAATTTTTCACGCCAGAAAAATGTCAAAAAGAATGCTGAAAATTAAAATCCCGAAAACCCAAAACTCCGACAACCAAAAATCCCAAAATCTTAAAATCCCAAAAACTGATAATCTCCAAAAATTCAAAATCCCGAAAACTCAAAATCCCAAAAATCAAAATCCCAAAAACCAAAATCCCAAAAACTCAAAATCCCAAAAACTCAAAATCTCGAAATCCCAAAACTCCAAATTCCAAATACAGCTAGTGCTAGGATGTTAATGTTTCGAGAAATTTTTCATGCCCGAAAAATGTCAAAAAGAATGCTGAAAATCAAAATCCCGAAAACCCAAAACTCCGACAACCAAAAATCCCAAAATCTTAAAATCCCAAAAACTCAATCCCCAAAAAATTCAAAATCCCGAAAACTCAAAATCCCAAAAAATCAAAATCCCAAAAACCAAAATCCCAAAAACTCAAAATCCCAAAAACTTAAAATCCCAAAAACTCAAAATCCCAAATATTAAAA
Organism: Epistrophe eligans; assembly: GCA_951394125.1. Lineage (NCBI taxonomy): Eukaryota > Metazoa > Arthropoda > Insecta > Diptera > Syrphidae > Epistrophe > Epistrophe eligans. The sequence goes on from OX596030.1 coordinate 72,261,294, forward strand.
ATTCCGAAACCAATTGCTTTGAAACTCAAAATCTTAAAATCCCAAAAACTCAAAATCCCCAAAAAATCAAAATCCCAAAAACCAAAATCCCAAAAACTCAAAATCCCAAAAACTTAAAATCCCAAAAACTCAAAATCCCAAATATTAAAAATTCCGAAACCAATTGCTTTGAAAAATTTGGGAAAATCCAAGATCCTGAATCTAAGACTCGTTATCAGAATAGGATTTCGCGTTTTCGTAATAGTATGTTTTCTGAATTTGGGGTTTTTCCGGATTTTGGGCTTTTTAGATTTTGAGGTTAAAGGATAATGGGATCTCTAGAATTTGGATTTTTTAGATCTTAAGTTTTCCGGATTTTAGGTTTTCGGTATTGTGGGTTCTCTAGTTGTTGGATATCGGGATTCAGTCCGACACTTGTTAACAAGTGATGATATCAAATTTACCCCCACGAACGTACAATTTCACTGCACTCGATTTTTTCTATGGAGTTTTCAAATTGAAATGTAAACCAAGTATATAGGTACATTTGAAAATTTATTTCTAAAAAAAACAATGATGGGCTCCGACTACGCTTTTCCCAACAAGAAACTAGAAAATTTAAGCAGGGTTTACATTTTTTGGGATCGTAAAAGTCCTGCCTCAAATTAAGGTTACTTTTTAGAAATGCATAGATAAAAATAAAGCACAGCATCAAAATTCAACTTTTTCAAAATTTTGTTAAGTGAAAGTCTAAATTTACTGGAAATATTTCGTTCCAAGAAAAATGCTACATTCCTTGTGCTCTAAATTATACCTTTCAAAATTTAAAAGGACGAAAGGGATTTTTTAATAAATTTAAAAATCATTAAGCTATACGAAATATTCCCAAGTAAGATATTACTAATTTCCTCTTAAAAAAATCTAATCACATAATTCAAATTATTTTCGCTCATGTAAAACTATTCATGGGGGAATGACATCTTCGTTCTGGTCTCAATCGTTTAATTGGGTCACTAAATAATAAACTGGGAGCCTATTTAACTACATCCCATCAGTCGGCAGCATCGGCATCAGTGTAACTAATTTCAAACTTTTATATTTTTATTCTAAAGTAATTTACCATGTCTAAAAAGTTTTCGTAACGCAAATCAATTTCAAATTCCCTAACTGAACTGAAATTCCCTGACAGGTGTGTGATACCCAACACAATTTAAGAGAATCGTCTTTTAACAGCTATAAACCAGCCCCCAAGCCGAAACGCAAACATAACCATCAGATAAAATATAAACAACTATATCCTGAATATTTTATATATACATACATAGGTAGGTGCTAGATACACAAATGCACACAGATTTCATGATGTCCTATTCCGCAACCACAGACAAAATTCACATTTAATAAACTGCAAACACGAAAACTCGCAGTCGGGAATTTGTATTTTATTCTTTTTTTTTTTTATTTGCAATTCCAGGAATCAGTATTCCTACAGCGCAGCGGTGTGGCGTTTACGATGGAATCATAAATACACCTCAGTGAAAAGCAATGAAAAAAATTCACATATAGAAAAAAAAAAAAAAATAACAACAACAAAGACTAAGTCTAAACTAAAATTCTAAAGCTGTCTCCAAATAGTGCACTTGTCAACATCACTATTCGCTTGTATTGTTCCCCAGTCAGCTCAGTGAGTCGACGACGACTGGGTTTGGTGTTTTATTCACACAAAGGAACCACATCCCCACTCTATGCATCCCAAATCCCGATCCTATAATATAAACTTCCTTATACCTGCTACCATGCTGCAGTCGTCGCGGTCGTCGTCGTTGTAGTCGTAGCTCGAGCTATAGGTATGCTAGGTATAGAGCAAGAACACAATTTCTTGGAGTTTATCCCTTCGATGTTTTTGCGTGCAAAACCTCACTCTTGCGCTTTCATTGATGTGTGGTTATGGTTAACGCTGACGACTTTTCTATTCCCAAACGCTAACGACTATTTGTGTGTCTCGGGATCGGGATTGAGAGATGGGATAGACATAGAATTTTCCTTTTTTGAATCCTCGACATATATCGTTTCGTTCTATCTATCCGCCCGCCTTACTCCTCCCCGTCGTTTCTGTCTCACTTTTTTTTTTTTATACGGTACGATGTTATGACAATTATTATTGTTTTTTCCCCCCTCCCCCTCCCATCAATGACTGAAAGTGCGGCATCAGGGTGTGCACATATGGAGGAGGGCAATGTAGTATAAGATACCAGGAGGACACGACTATGGCGACGACAACGATGACTTTTTGAATTCCGACGACGACGACGTTATTCCCGGGATGCATGCCTGCACCCGGCTGTGCTATTCCATGCCCCCATCATCATCATCATCATAGCTCAGCATAACACGGAATGCCATCGAATCATAGAATGACGTGTAAACATCGCGAGTCATATTAAAAAAATATAAAAATAAATTGTTATTTTATTTTTCGTTGTTTTTCTTTGAGTTTTTTTTTTTTTTTTTTTTTTGAAAATCGTTTTTAAGCACGCTACCAAAGTTGGAGCAGTGAAAAAAAGAATAATCTTGTACTCTCTGGCTATATGGTCGACAAAGACGGGATTTTATCAGAAAAGAAATTACTCTTTTTTATGAGTTTTTTTTTTTTTTTGATTTTTTATCTCAAAGCTAAAAGTCAGAATAAAATACGAGTTTTTTTCTTTCGGTTCAATTTTGTCTGCTTTATGAACGGATATTGCTTGTAAAAGTGCTCTTTTAGTTGAACAATTGTTTGGAGTTGTATATCTTCTATAAATTGTTTTTATTATTAATTTAAAACTAATAAAAGAGAAAGAGTTAAGAATAAAGAATACAATTTGTTTGTTTTGAGTCAAACTTAGCGAAAAAGAAAGAAACAAATGTGAATATTTTGATTTATGTACATTTAATGAAAGATATAAATGTTTGTTTGAATATTGGAATTATGCGAAGAGATATATAGGTGAGAGATACAGATAGCTTAATTTCTTTGGACTAAGCATTCTTACAGAGATTTGCGGATGAGTTTTATATTAATTGAACCATATAAAGTAATCAGGTATTGTACATTACATAATGTGGGTGTTTCTTAAAAAATCAGCCTCTATAACACGTACAGAGAAAATATGACTTAATTAAAATAATATGCACGACTGGATCACACCAATTAGTTGTTGTATAGTAACTAGACAAAGAAAATGGTGTTCATTACCAAATTAAGAGGTGTCTCTTAAATTAAAAATGCCCAACAAAATGTATTGACAAAACAAAATTGTATTAACCAAAAACAAATGTACTGACCAAAAGAAAATGTATGGAAAAAAAAATGTATTGACCAAAAAAAATGTATTGGCCAAAAAAATGTATTGACCAAAAAAAATGTACTGACAAAAAAAAAAAGATGTTTGAACATATTGACCAAAACAAAAAAGTATTGACAAAAAACAAAAACGTATTGACAAAAAAAACCGATTGACCAAAAATTGAAGTATTAACCAAAAAAAATTTAGGTATTGAAAAAAAAAATTTACTGATCAAAAAAATGTATTGACCAAAAAACGTTCCGACCAAAAAAATGCAATGACCAAATAAAATTTACTGACTCAAAAAATGTTTTGACCAAAAAAAAAATGCATTGTCAAAAAAAAAAAATATTGACAAAAAAAATGTATTGACCAAAAAAAATTTACTGACCAAAAGAAAATGTATGGACAAAAAAAATGTATTGACCAAAAAAAATGTAGGTATTGGCCAAAAAAAATGTATTGACCAAAAACAAAATGTATTGACCAAAAAAAAAAAAGGTGTTTGAACATATTGACCAAAACAAATGTACTGACCAAAAGAAAATGTATGGACCAAAAAAAAATGTATTGACCAAAAAAAAAGATGTTTGAACATTGACAGTATTGACAAAAAACAAAAACGTATTGACCGAAACAAAAACTTATTGACGAACAAAAACGTATTGACCAAAACAAAAACGTATTGACCAAAAAAAACCGATTGACCAAAAATTAAAGTATTAACCAAAAAAAATGTAGGTATTGAAAAAAAAATTTACTGATCAAAAAAATGTATTGACCAAAAAACGTTCCGACCAAAAAAATGCAATGACCAAATAAAATTTACTGACTCAAAAAATGTTTTGACCAAAAAAAAATGCATTGTCAAAAAAAAATATTGACAAAAAAAATGTATTGACCAAAAAAAATGTACTGACCAAAAGAAAATGTATGGACAAAAAAAATGTATTGGCCAAAAAAATGTATTGACCAAAAAAAAATGTATTGACCAAAAAAAAGATGTTTGAACATATTGACCAAAATAAAAAAGTATTGACAAAAAACAAAAACGTATTGACCGAAACAAAAACGTATTGACCAAAACAAAAACGTACTGACCAAAAAAAACCGATTGACCAAAAATTAAAGTATTAACCAAAAAAATGTAGGTATTGAAAAAAAAATTTACTGATCAAAAAAATGTATTGACCAAAAAACGTTCCGACCAAAAAAATGCAATGACCAAATAAAATTTACTGACTCAAAAAATGTTTTGACCAAAAAAAAAATGCATTGTCAAAAAAAAATATTGACAAAAAAAAATGTATTGACCAAAAAAAATGTACTGACCAAAAGAAAATGTATGGACAAAAAAAAAATGTATTGGCCAAAAAAATGTATTGACCAAAAAAAAAATGTATTGACCAAAAAAAATGTATTGACCAAAAAAAAAGATGTTTGAACATATTGACCAAAACAAAAAAGTATTGACAAAAAACAAAAACGTATTGACCGAAACAAAAACTTATTGACCAAAACAAAAACGTATTGACCAAAACAAAAACGTATTGACCAAAACAAAAACCGATTGACCAAAAATTAAAGTATTAACCAAAAAAATGTAGGTATTGAAAAAAAAATTTACTGATCAAAAAAATTTATTGACCAAAAAACGTTCCGACCAAAAAAATGCAATGACCAAATAAAATTTACTGACTCAAAAAATGTTTTGACCAAAAAAAAATGCATTGTCAAAAAAAAAATATTGACAAAAAAAATGTATTGACCAAAAAAAATGTATTGACCAAAAAAATGTACTGACCAAAAAATGTATTGACCAAAAAAAAGATGTATAAAAAAATTAATAATGTTTGTCTTTATGGGACTTATGTAGACTTGAAAACTACTGAACCAGTTTCCTTAGAATTTTAAAACGTTGTTTCTATGCAGCGAATTGGTTTAGAAACTATGGTTTGAGTAAAATTCAAATTCTGTAACTATAAGCTCTTTTCAACAGAAATCTTGACATGTTTTATTTGTCACGCCCACTACCACACCCAATTTCATTATATTTGAGATTCCTCTTAAAAATTTTAATTTATTTAAAGTGCACCTACATATACTGTCACACCAAATTTTCTTACATTTTAGTTTTGTCCTCATAAACAAAACAAGAACCAAATTAAAAAAAAAAAAACTACTTAATATGTAAAATGCTTTAAAAAAAAAACTCAAACATTTTTTATTAGGCCTAGATTACATAAAATTATTTTTTTGTTTGTTTAGTTTCGAGTACCCCCACTGAAAAAAACACCCTTCTTTTTATTTTATTTAAAAAAAAAGTGATCCATTTTTTCAGTACGATATCAAATACATTTGCTAACATTTGACACCGTGTAATAAATCTAGCGGAGCTCGGATCAATGGGTAACTTTTACAAAATATTTATTACACACTTAGGGTCAGTTTGTTAAATCTGCACCATCACTTTAATGGGCTCTAATTAAATGGCACTAATCAATAAAAATCGGCCTATTAGGGATTTCTATGATTGAGAACTCCAATTTTAGATTCCTGTTAAAAACATGCACATTTTAGGATTTACCAGTTACAGTGATCCTTAAAGATGGTCAAGTGTGAACAAACTGGCCTTTAAACTAAACTGATTCAAAAATAAAAACCCTCAGTCGTATTTATTACATTTTTGTCTACTTAGACACTGTCTAACTATTTTCAAATTGGTGGAATTATGCTTTATTTAATAAAAATAAATTTCACATTATTCACGGTTAAGACAAATCTACTCTTGTGTCTAAGTTAGGCAGCTATAAGACAACAATAAACAAGGTTTTTGAATACATTTTCAAAAGTTGGACAGTTGTCTAAAGTTAGACCACCTGTATATAATTTACCAATTTTTTTTTAAATTTTTCCTGACTTAGTGGAAGCTTAAGTGTTTAACTTTTTTTTTATTGAACAGACGTATTTACAATTGGTTCTTATTTCGTATTCTTTCGTTCGTATTTTTAAGGGACCTAACTTCATATATTTTTTATTTTAATAAAGATTATTTGAAGAATTATCGTTAGTTGGGTTTTAATATTTACAAAGGAAATGATTATTTTTCTCGGGTTATTCAAATCCAGTTGACTTTGTGGGTTAGTTTTTGTTGCAATATTATGAGAAACCCTTGTGCATTATTCATAGAGTAAAATTTATTACTCTATTAAAGTTATTTTTGTAAATATAAAGTTATTCCTATTTTTCCTTATCAATTAAATTGTACCTCACCGATTCAATTTTTTTTTAGAGAAAATACAGGATTTCTATTTTATTTCATGAGGAAAAAACTTACTTTTTTAACTTGTACTTGTATTGTTAATGATGAATTAGCCACTTACCTAAAAAAGAAAGAAAATAAATATAGAATTAGATAATTAATAAGTAAAACTCATAACAATTGTGAATATATTAAACTTAGAAACAATACATTAATACTATAATTTTAATATGACAAACCAATTATACATTAACCCCAAATGATTCAAGTTAATGGTAGGAGGTAATATAGTATTTTTGAGACATTCAAAGGTAGGTCTGCCTTATTGTTCAACTTGATTGGAATTGGAACTTTTGTGACTCAATTACTAATTTTACTTACATTTGAAATATTCGGATAAGTTACGCTGGATAAAATTCTGCAAATAAGAAGAATGCAGTTCCTTATCATTGGAAGTACCAAAAATAAATGATTGAATGAATGGTCAGCATTTTTTCCTAAGAGTCAAGTTTGAAGCAAGCGCGTTGAAGGGAATCGAGAACATTTCTTAAATCAAAAATTGTATGTTTCTTTACCTCAATTTCATATCGAATATTTAAAATATTATAAATAGATTGGAAAATAAAAGAAAAAAAAACCTCTTAAATAAGTAATAAAAAATTATGTATGGGTATCTAGTTTCATCGGTTAATGATGGTCTTTCATTTAAGTAAATATTTCAAAATTTTAATAAAGAGAAATCTTCTCGAATCTATGTATGTATCGAGTTTCACAAAGGTTCTCCAGTATTAACAAACTGAATTTCGTAATTAACTGTGATTTTAATGAACGCAATTTAAGAGAGGCTTCGCTATTTTGACTAGACAAGAGCCAATGAAGAGGTCTTCGTTATATAATTTAAAGCACTTAACTCATCTTCCTGACGAACCGAGCTTGAATCTTTAATTTTTTAGGTCAAAATCTGCTAGTTCTCTAAATTTGTTTCCTACTTCTAATGCTTGTAATAAATAGATTTAGGGATCAGAAATTTATTTTAAATTGTTTAATGATTTTCGAATGATTGTAACTTTGTAAATAATAAATAAAAATCATTTTCAGATTATATTTCTTTCTATACAACGGGGAAATTTAGAAAGTTACTTGAGTAAAATCCACCTCCTCCTACTTTTATTATATTTACAATTTCCCCTTATACAACGTGTTGTTAGAAACAAATATTTTATTATATAGATATCTTAAACTATAACGGCATGCATTGAGAAATTTCTTCCACCCACTGTCCCGCCTACTTTTTATGTATTTGAAATGTCTTCTTATTCAACGTGTGTTTAGAGAGCAAATATTATATTATTAAGATTTCTTAAAATTAACGACATGTGTTGTTCAATTTTTTCCACCCACTGCCCCGCCCACTTTTTTATATTTTCTTCTTAATTAACATCTTTAGAAAGCTCTCTGTTATTCGGCTCTCTTTGAACTTATACTTAAACTTAAGTATGACATACGTATGTATTTTTTTTTTAGGAAATCCACATACTATACTACCACGCCCACTTTTCTTGTATTATAAGAGTTTTTTCTTTATTGAATGACTTTTGAAAGTTAACGACTGAACTAATTGCTTTGATATGAGTGTTATCGGAAAACGAACAACGTCGAAATAATTAATTATAGACAAAATGTTGTTTCACAAATTATGAAATTGGGTTAAAGGTCATGGATCATTTTTAAAAATTTCACGAAGCTATATTAATATAAAGAATTATTTATTGTAAAAAAGAATGCAATGAAAATGGGGCAGAAAATGTCAAACCGAAAAAAAATAATGCATGACATGGTTTGAGCGGTATTCATTCATTCATTCGTTTAGACCTCAGCTCAAATTACCATAAACGAAAGGAAATATGCTTGCACAACTTCGACATCGTCAAACACCTTCTTGAAGCTGAAGTTATAAATGATTAGAATATTTTTGTCGCACTTCTAGAGTTTCAAGATTTGAAGTAGTTGGGGTAACGGTTAGTTCGGTGATCTTACTCGCGTCACTGACGCTAACGCCGCGCGGGCTTGAACCTCAGCCTGTAACACCTAGATTTAACAAAAAAATTTTTTTTTTACGGGTAATGGCTCTTCCGAGAAAATGACAAAATTCCCCAAGAGTATCTCTGGCCATATGCGATTGGTATTCAGCTGAAAATTGTTGGTCCCCTTCATTACTTACGACCTTAATTTCTCGTTTCTTCTATAAATATAAGATATGTAAAATAAATAAATTCGTGGCACCACAGCTCGTTGAGAACTAGTGACTTATCTACAACTCTTTATCAATCCTGTGTGCTTACTATTTTTTATTCTGGAAAAATAGAGGGGACCTACAGTTTTCTGACGAATTTGTACGGCTAAAATGATTTGGGCAGAGAGGTACTTTTCGATGATTTGGCCTTGAAAAAACGCTTTTTAGTTTTCGGACGGAATAGGCTGGGATTCGATTTCCTCCCTCCGCAGATGAGAAATTTCAACACACTGACTGATACTACTCTACGAACATTGCTCAAACCCAATAGATACCTCTTTCCAACAATGCCAAACACGGATAATTTCCATCAGATTACCATTAAGCTCTATTTCAGAATACTGTTAATTATAAGAATTTTCTTCAGCCGTACTACACGAATGTAGAATCCTTTATCTGCTTATTTATTCAGACACTCAAAACTAATGTATCTCTTTTTTTAATGACATCCGATACAACCGTAAAGTTAAGTCAGAACATCATAAAAACTTCCTTCTTCCATCTTTTTTTTTTTTTAATGATCCAACTAAAAAACTTTTAAAATTCTTTCAAAATATACATCATTTCATAAAACCTATTGCATGCATATTAAGTTTTAACAATAAACTTTCTCTATAAGTAACGAGTACCAACTACCAACTACTTATTCAAAAAGAAAAAGGGAATAAAAGAAGATTGACACACCAATTATATTCCTGTTTCCTTGACATTAAAAAAAAAGGAAACTAAACTGAATTGAATCTACCCTTAGCAAAAGTTAAAAAGTTGCTGATCCTGATCCTTAACAAATTATGTACCTACTACTCCCAGCCTATTACTCCCATTTTATAACGAGCTCCTCAACTTAAAAATATAAAATTACAAAATCATGTCTTGGAGCAAAAGAAAAAAAAATACAAATCCGCATAATAAACTAGTAACCTAATAAGACAAAAGTTTCATTTTAGAAAAAAAGAAAAATAAAATGAAAAGAAAACCACCATGACAACCCTTTTTGATTTAACAGTAACTAACATTTTCTTCAAAGCTAAAAAAAAAAAACAGCAAGCAACATAAAATTAAAAAAAAACCTACCATAGCAGCTTACTTAGGATCTAGTAGGAGAAAAATGTCTGCCCATTAACTTTTAAGACATCTAACTGTCAACATTCATTTTTTTACACTCACTTTTTTTTGTGTATATGTGTCTTGCGAAAGAAGGACTTAGGGCAGTTAATTAGTAAAACCAAGTGTTTTCGAGAGTTGATGACATAATTTTCCAAGGGACAAAGGAATGAGGTAATTTTAAGTGGTCTTCGGCTTTCAGCTAATTAAGTCCAAACAGAAGGTGGCTGGCAGGCGTCAACGACGACGACTACTGCTGCTGACAGGTGGTTTTGGTTCGGTTCAGTTCGAAGTTTTTTTTTTTTTTTTTTCTTTGTTATTATTAGGGCCGGAGTCTTACTGCAGCCAAGCCAACAAACGTTTTATAATGTTAGATGATGGTGTTGTAAAGTGCATATAATGACGATGTGGTTGGTGCATGCATCGTGTTCTGTGCCATGCTATAACATGTGTGTCGTGAGTTGTTAATATTTTTTTTTTTTTTTTTTTTTGTTCATGCAGCTTTTTCATGTTTTTTTTTTTTTTTTTATTTTATCATCATAAATAGTTTCAACATTCATCTATACCTACCTGCCTTTACAGAATAAAATACAGGTGTTATAATATTGATTGAGTTTTTATTATTTTTTTTTTTCATTCTGGATTTTTCTTCTTTTTTTTAATTTTTGTAGCGTGCTACTATTTTTACGAGCTCACGGAACAAATTCAAGTCATTCTTAGCTTTTACGAGCGCGTGGTCATTAAAATATTTCTAAGAGGTGCATTTAGGATGGAAATTGATATTAGATTAGATTGGATTGCTCGCGGAAGAATTTTACGAGCAGCTTTGTTGTATCTTGACAAAAAAAAACCAGCAGGGGCTTTGAATTCTTAAACTGTTTCCGAATGAACAAAAAAAACTACAATTATCGATGGAAATGGAGAGAAGAAAAAAAATATTTAATGTTTTTCGAATAGAGCGAGTCGTAAAATTCAAACAGAGTGGGTGGAATTCCGTATTTTCACCTTTTTTTTTCTTTTAATTAACATTTTCTCATTTTGAAAAAAAAGAAAGAAAAATAAAGAAAATTTAAAACATAGTCGAAATAGTGTTTTTTTTTATGTTAAGTTTCTTTTTTTTTCATATGGCAATGTTCAGCCTATAGTTCATTTCATTGAGCCATTATGACATTCCTTTGAGACAAAACGTTGAATTACTGTTGACAGATTGACACACTGCTTGGTGGAAATTGGTTTTCTTTTTTTTTGTTGCCTCGGGTGCGGTATCACATCACATGTCATTGTATAGAGAAGTGCAAATTGGCTTGTGTTTTATACTAAATTTGCCTCTGGGGAAATTGTGTATACGCTTGGCTTTAGTTTTTTATTTTTTTTTTTTTTGTAGACAAATTGGTAAAGTGGACAGCTTTACGACCAATTTATGTCACACTCGTCTTGTACACACTTTTCTATAAGGATGTGCTTTGGGGTGAATGGTAGAGATGTATAAATGTACCCTTTGAGGGGAAATGGAGGAAGATTTGTCTATTTTTAAAATTGAAGAAGTGATTTGAGCGATATTTTTTAAAGTTTTTTTTTTTTTTTTTTTGTTGTTGACATACAAACATATGTAAGATAAATTGTCACATTTTTGTCACAGATGGAACAAATTTAGATATTATGCTTTTACTTTGTATCAGTAACCTAAAGCCCTAAAGATTATAAAGTTATCAAAAAAATCCAACGAGAGGAACTTTTAATTCGATAAAAATAGAGTTCATTGTCAGAGGTTTTAGGATTTCAGAATTTAAGGATTCTTGTTTGTGCAAGAAGCGGAAAATGTTTCGGTTTTTATTTATTATTAATAAAAGATTCATTAGAGATTCTTTTTGTAAATAATAATAAAGGCTTTCCACAGTATTTTTCTATACAAGTGAACAAAAAAATTAAGTAAAAATCAATTTTTAAGTAAAAATCAATTTTTAAGTAAAAATCAATTTTTAAGTAAAAAACAATTTTTGAAAAAAAGAATACATTTTTGAAAAAAAAAATACATTTTTGAAAAAAAAATACATTTTTGAAAAAAAAATACATTTTTGAAAAAAAAAAAAAATACATTTTTGAAAAAAAAAATACATTTTTGAAAAAAAAAAATACATTTTTGAAAAAAAAAATACATTTTTGAAAAAAAAAATACATTTTTGAAAAAAAAAATACATTTTTGAAAAAAAATACATTTTTGAAAAAAAAAAATACATCTTTGAAAAAAAAAAATACATTTTTGAAAAAAAAAATACATTTTTGAAAAAAAAAAATACATTTTTGAAAAAAAAAATACATTTTTGAAAAAAAAAATACATTTTTGAAAAAAAAAATACATTTTTGAAAAAAAAATACATTTTTGAAAAAAAAAATACATTTTTGAAAAAAAATGAAAAAGGGAACAAATTTTTGAAAAGAGGATAAAGTTTAATTTTATATTTAAGAAAAAGATTCGTTGGCATAATTTATTTTTAATTAAAATTTAGACTTCGATGGCTTAATGCATAGGTAGTTGTTCATAAATTAATGAACCTGTATATAAAACAATTAATTATTCATTGAATGAAATTACATCTTTAATGAAATTACTTTTTAGTAAAATCCATTACTATTACCACAGAAAATCACCAAGAAACATGACTTATTGAAGATCGAAAAAACGTCGACTTGCAAGTGAAAACCAGCTAAATCATTTTTTGCATTTTTTACAAAAAAAAAATAATTTTCGGAATATTTGAATAAATCCAAAATATAAAACAAAATATTTGTATACACTCTCCTCAATTAGAAAATTCAGAAGAATAGCACTTTTAATTCGATTGTCACTTATCAATCGATAAATAATTGATAAATATTGAAACTTATGACATTTTAACCTTATTTTTTCATAAAGAAATTAAAATATTAAACATCCCAAGCACATTTCCCAATTTTGCCCTTTTTATGTATAAAAAAAATGATTATATATTTCCTTGAAAATACTGTTCTGAACGATATTAGACCAAATCAAGATCAATACAAAATTACAGCGATTTATTTTCCATATTTTATTTAATGTAAGTTTTTACTATTTTGTGTCTTCTTAAACCCTCTTTCAAACCCTAATATGAACTTATTTATTATGTTTTAAAAATCAAAACCATTAACTTGATCTAAACAAACGATACCAACTTATAATAGTTATTTTATGGGTCAAAATCAGCTCCAAACCATCCAATATATTTATACAACATTTCCAAAACTTCGTAAACCACACACTGTTTCTTTTATAGGTTGTAATTTCTTTGGTTAGTGATTAAATTCTATTATTATAGCCCAAAATTTCCACAGAACTTACAATTCAGTACTTAAAATAATGTCTCTCTAAATCTTAAATACCAACCTCATTTTGGTACAAGTATATACTTTGTCTGTGGCTCTCGAATAATCTTTACACTTTTGTTTATTATTATACACCAAGATATTTCGGGGAAGCTTAATGTTACAACTTTAGTGTCTTTGGACGGAAATCCATATTCCATATATATACGCATGATTCAAGATAAAATACAAGAACTATAACTATACTATAAAAATATATACACATGTATATTGTATAGGTACTCCTATATACTGCCATTTGTCTTTAACTTAATCTGCCATTTCAGCCAATCGATTAACCTACATTTTCTCCTTCGTCCACATCATGACCACTAACTAACTATAAAGAGTCGATGTTACATATTGAATGTTTCGCTGAAGGATTAGGCCCATCGAATTCCAGTTAATCCATGTCATCGCCTCAAAGTCAATTTACGGGTAAATCCGATGCGGGATGTCTTGAACTTATTCCTATATTATATATAAGACCTACCCTACATATATATTATGTACTTAGTTGAAATAACGTTGCTATTGTTTTAGTGACTGGCGTTGTGTTGCGTTGGTTTGTCAATGGGGTATCGTCTATAATCACAGTCCGTTGGATCCTATTAGCCACTAATGTGATTCGACACTAAAACTTAAAGGCGCTATGGTTGTCATTTAGTATTTTTTTTTTTGTATTTGCAGGACCGTAGTCAGAATTTATTTTTTTTAACTAAACAAAAATATATTAAAATTAAATTTAAATAAAAACACTAAATACCTACACGTTTTAATATAAATAATAAAAACAAAAGTCAGGATATAGTTGTAATAAAAACACGTTGTGATAAGTAAAATCCGCCTACTGTCACGCCTACTATAGTCATATTTTATTTTGATCCTTATTGAAAGTCATAAACAAGTTAAAATTTTCGAATTAAACTTTCTTTAACTTTAAGCATGATATAAGTTATTTGTACCGCCTAGTACCACGCCCACTTTTCTTATTTTAGAATTTTATTCGTATATAAAGTCTTTAGAAGGCTACAATTGTATAATTATAGTCGCTCTTGAGGCTAAACCATGAGTTTTTAGACTTTTTTTTTGTTGAAAAAACGCCTATTATGACGCCCACTTTTCTTAAATCTAATATTTCTCTTTACTTAACATCATGGTCGTAAGAAAGTTGAAATTTTGTAATTAAAATCTTTTCAAATTAAAGCATATGTAATTTTTTTTATACTGCCACGCCCACTTATCAAATTTGGTACATAGATATATGCATTGGACTCACTTCTACATAAAAGTACACATGGAGCTCATATATTTTAAGACATTTCAAACATGAACTTGACTTTAAAAAATTTCGTACCATTACTGACCTAATTTAAAAAGTCATATTTTAATAAAAAAAATACAAATGTAGCTCTCTTCCAAAATTCAGCTACGTCAGAATTATTTATAATGTTTGTCTTATTTTCTTATTGGGCTAGACATTTTTTTAAGTTAAGAAAAGAAAGTTACATTATAAAGAAATAAGTTTTTTTATAAAATTTTGGCCCATTTTTCAACTGAACCATTTTTAGAACATTTACAGTATATATACATTTACAGTACATTTACAATACATTTACAGTACATTTATAATCTATTTACAGTCCATTTACATTATATTTACAGTCTAATTACAGTACAATTACAGTCGATTTACAGTACATTTACAGTACATCAATATAACAGCTCTTTAAGTATAAAATTCTATTATAAAATCTTGAATATTCTTCATAAGAGTTTTAACCGCAAAAGGGAAATAGTGTGTGGCTGTATAAGGGAGTCATAACCCCCCCCCCCCCCCCCCCCCCCCAACCACTAAATTGCCTTCTAATTCTGCATATAGTATACGTTCCAGATTTTGTTCGCAAAAACTAATGGATAGTTAAACTGATGATGATAATGATGATGGCGAGCTGGTGTAGAGCTAATACTTAAAAAGTTATGTTTGCGTGTGGGTGGATGGATGATTGGTATGGTACCCAAACGCGTATCCTTATATTTTACTAATAAAACACATTTCTGCAGTTCTAATTCCGTGACTTATAATTAATCCAATTATTTTCTTGCATAAAAGGCTTTGGAAGTGTACTCTTCATTCGAACAATTAGAGGAATTATACAACTTCTTTTGGGGAGAATTATTTTTTAACCAAAGAAGAAGAATAACCATACCCACACATAAAGGGAATTATTCGCAATACTATACTTAAACACGCATACACTTTATATATACTCATGATGGCATAGCATGGAGAAAATATTAAAAGTTTTGTTGTGTCAAGTGCTGCAATTAATTCATAGCGCCGTGAAAATTATTTCAACAAGAATATGAAAAGCTAATGAAATTATATAGTTGAAGATTGGCGGCCTTAGCTTAGGAAGGTTTGCGTCGTGAGTGAAAGTGAGACAGATGGTGGGTTGCATAAAGCAGCATGGTAGTAGTAGTAGGTAAACTAAAGTCGGTAAAAGATGAAAAAGGTAGGTAAATTGCCGTGAAAACTGACGTAGAAATTACGTTTGGAACTATACCTACACAAAACTGCAGTGAGAGACAGGGGGAGAGTTGTGAAAATTAATTTAAATTTTTTTTCCCTTCCTTCGAGTTGGAATTCTTCTTCCTTCCGTTTGTCAGATAGTCAAGAGGTTTCCTTCTTCTTTTCTTTTTTTTTTTTTGTTTAATCAAAAGCAGAAGAAAAGTTAATGGTTTTGTCTGATGTATGTGCGCTCCCTGTGATGAAGAAGAGAGGACAAATGATCGGGGTAAAAGCATATTTTTAAGGGTTTGTTTAAAATATAAGAACGGATTTTTTTTTTGTTTGTATTTTGTATTTAAATTAAAATTAACAGAGTAAGATAGAGAGAAATTGCGTTTCACAAGAAGTTTGGGATGTAACGATGACGATGTACATAAGTATGAAGTATCTATATTAACTTGTAGCTTGTAAAAACAGTTATAAAAAGCTAACAGCATAAGAAGGATATCTGTTTTAAAAATTAAAGTACAGAATAAATTTCTACTTTTAATGAACTCTTACTTAAAGTGGTTTCCGCTCTCAGCTCGAGGCAAGATAAGTTTCAAGATGTTTTTTTCTTATTTTATATTTTTGTGTTCTAAGTAATTTTTAGAAAACAGGTAGGTAGGTACATAAGTAAATTAATTTGCTGGTTCCGGAAAGATGATCTTCGAGGAAATGAAAATTTATTAATTATTTCTGCAACTATGTACCTAACTGTATCTATTTATAGGTATATTCAAAAATGAAGATGAATGAAGCTAAATCTGTTTTATATTTTAAATCATTATGAAGCAGTCTTGAAAAGCGTTACCATGGATTCTCCATTAGGAAAGGAATTAATAAGATAGGTATTAATTTTAATTAATAAAAATAGAGCAATTTTTAGATGAATGTAGTTTTTATTTCACATAAATTCATAATTACTGTGTTTCATTAAAGCCTAGGAAAATATAAGACTATCCCTTTGAAAAAAAAAATTCCGATAAAGCTAAGTGGGAAAGCTTTATTTTTATATGTTAAGCATTTTCTAAAAAAAAAATACCAACCCTAAATTTGGATAAGGGCTTAAGTTTTGTGGGGTTAAGAGGGTCGAAAATTTGGAAGAAAGGTTAAAGCAAAAATATTTGCTTTAAAAATTCTACACACAAAATTTTCTCATACTGTTTTTTTCATAAAAGCAATACATTTTGATAAAAATGAACACAAATTCGCGTTTTATCTTGCTTGAAAAAAACTGTTATTTTCAAATTTTAAAAGCTACACAAAAATTAAATTGAATTGACGTAATTTCATAATCCCAGTACACATTTTTATGTAATTTGACTATTCAGTAGTAAAAAAACCTGAATTAATGCATATTTTATTTATTTATAAAGTGCAAAGTGTCATAAACATCACAAAAGTTGCACTGCATTAAGTAGGGACAACAAAAACTGATTTCTTTAAACAAAAAACCCTAATTTGTTGAAGCATGGAGAGTATTGTTATTTACCGTCAGAAAAAATTTAATCGAATTCCATTATATAATATTCTGATCCCGAATAAAAAGTTTATATAATATTCTGATCCCGAATTAAAAGTTTAAAGATTGTGTCACAAGCGTTACAGGATTGCATTTTACATATTCTATTTTCAAACTAATTTTGATTTTTTTATTTATAGACTAACAAAACCCCCGCCCGCTTCGCAGGGCGTTAAAAAAATATTTTTTTTATTTGTTTTGCAGCGAATGTGTTGACAAAATTATTAAAAATTAAAAAAATAAATGTTACCGGTGACAGGAATCGAACCTGAGACTCTTCACGTCTAAAGCGAAGATCTCATTTCATTTTTTCATTAATTTTTAATTCATTTTTATTTTTTCCAAATCTTATAACTATCTTAAAGCTAGACAAAAATTCATAAAAACTAGCTTACTTATCAATAACTTACAACTAACTTACTGGCCCCATGCAGGCGCTCTAAGTTAAACTATATATATCTTAATACTAATGCCTTTCGGCCTAAAAATAAAGCGGAGATCTTTTCACTCTATTATTTTTGAATTCCGCAAATTACTAAATATTGTTCAAATCAGTAACCCATGTGACCAATTGAAATTTCATTTCTTTTTTTAACAGATTTTCTTTAATTTTTTTTATTTTTTTTTGTCCTAACCCTTCTACCCTTATTCCTCTTTAATTAAAAAAAAAAATAAGAAAATCGGTCAACCGGTTTGGCTGGTTAGCGAACGTACACAAAACAAAACTTTTTTTTATATATATAGATAGATATATATAGATATGCAATTTATGGTTGGTATTTTTTTAACAAAAAAATACATTACCATTGAAGTGAGAACAAATTCCACCTATAAGTAAGTAAAACTTCCTTTTCCATGCATAGGCGATTACACTTATGTGGACAGAAATTGCGAATAAAATTCATTTATTAAAATATGTTTATGCTTAAAAATCATACTAAGTCTCACACGTCACTACCGTAACATTTTCATTTTTCTTTTCTTTTTTTTTTGTTATTTTGCTAAGATTTTTTTTTTCATTATTCTAAACGTAAATATTTGAAAAAAGAATAAAATCTATAATTTAAAGCTACATTTTATAATATATGTACGTGAACAAAACGTCCCGACGAAACGCAACATTAACGCTTCTCTTATAGAATTAACCTTAAAAAAATCGGTTTAAATTGCATAGAAAAAAAAATAGCAATAATTTTGTTATTTTTACTTTTGTGTGAAGAATGTTAAAATTTTTTTTATTTTTTAAAAACAATTGTATCATGAAACTCTGCAATCATTTTTTAGAGTCAAATGCAGCCTGACATATTTTAAGATTTTCATCTTGAAAATCCGATTTTAAAAATTCCAATTATTTATTTTTTTCAAGATTTTATTATTTTTTTTTTTTTTCAAAATAAAATCAATTATTTTCGTGTAAACTCCAATTATGTGCCCCACTGTTACTACTTAAAGACATTAAACTTGAAGATTTGACTATTAGATTAGAAATTATAAGCATCGTAGGTCGATTTTGGAAGATTTCCATAAAATAACGGGATTATCTCACTATTTTATGTCACACAGTGGTGCAGTTTATATTGAAGAAGGAAAAAATTGCATAAAAATTCTCAACCATAAATCGATTTTCATGAAATAATAAATGTAATAAATGAAAAATCTACAATTAATTTCCAACCACTGCCACTCCCACTTTTTAAATAAAATGCACGACTAGGTCGCACGAACTTGCTCTTATGTGCGATCACACTGTGGTTTTAAAGTCTTAATAATTTTAAAAACTTTTCATCTGATAAAAGAAATTTATTATTGATTGGAGCCTATATTTTATGCCACCTGCCAAAAATAACGCCTAGTTTAAGAAAGTATTATGTGAGTACATAAATATGAATAATATAGCACCGTACTGTCTTGCACTTGCATATGTGCATGGAATTTACAGTTTGGACTGAAAAAATGTTAAAAAATCAATAAAATTAGAAATAAATTGATTAAAAAAAATATCTGAAATTTATTTGACACCAACAAAAAAAGTGATTTCTTACACAAATCGCAATTTATGAGAATAAATTTTTAAAAATCGTTGGAGCGGTTTTAAAAAAAAAATAATATATTATATATAAAATTTTGAATATATTTTTAGGAAAAAAAAATTGGTACGCCAATTTTTAGTACTTATTTATGCGGAATTTAAAAATTAATTTTGAAAAACAATCATCCACCCATTTACGAAATATCGAATTTTCAAAAAATTATTTTGAAATTTTTTTTAAAAATCCAAAACTTGGTTTTTTGAAAATTTTGATACGCAATATTATTCAAACTTATCAGTAGCTTTTGTGTTAACGTTATTTTTTGGTTATAAGAAAATCTTCTAAATAATGTAAAAAAAACTGCTGGGTGCTAATTTAAATAAAAATCGACGAAGTCGTTTAAAATTTTAAAATTATCGTAAAAACATTCCCTATAAAAAATTTATCAAAATCAGTTGGAGGAACCATTTATAACCATTTTTTACAAAATGCGTGGTAGGCGTTTTGTAAAAAAAAAAGTTGTGGGCACGTTTTTGAGAAAGATAAGATTTTTATGTTTTGCTAAAAAAAAAAAAAAAATTGTACGGCAAGTAGGGGAGGGTGGGGTTAAAAGTAACAGGGGTAGGAAGTAACAGCTAAAAAAAAACAGGGTTCCTCTCAATATTAAGAATCGCGTAAAAGAGAAAAATGTTCATATTTTTCATATCTACCAGCATATCTTCTTCAGTTGCAGATTATACGTCAGCGGGAGAAGTTATGCTAGTGGTGTCCAAAAAAGGCAGGTTTGTAACTTTTTTATTTTTTTTTTATTTTCGGTCTACCTCTTTACACGAAAGAGATATAGTGCCGAGTGTTTTTTTTCTCTTGCATTTGTGTTTTGAATTTGAATTTCGGTTTTTTTTTTCAATTCTGTTTTATATGTTAGCAGGGGCTACTTGTAACATTTTTCCGGGGCAAGTTGTAACACCTTCCATGTATATTTTTCAAACTGATATTTGTGAACAAGAACGATCGAGAACGGTTTCTGTGTTTTGTTTTTCGGTTGGTGTCTGTTGTGGATGAAAAAATGGTTTGGAGCTCGAAATGCTTCGGGTTGGATGACAAATATATAATTCTCATTGATTTTTATACGACACAAAAAAACCATCTCCTTCTAACCAAATAACTTTGAGAAAGTCAAGAAAGTCTGCCATTTAAGCTGATACCCGGGAAAAACAAGCACTTCTTCAAGAAAGAAACCAAACCTTGGCCAAAAAGGGAGCAAAATCCAAGCAGAAAAAACAGATGAAAAAAAATGTTTTAACCTCTCCATTCAAAGAAGAAGATGACCAATATTTGTGCTTTATTTGCTGTGAACCATTTTCTCAGAGTTTGCCTGGGGAAAGTGGGTTCAATGTATATTATACAAGAACTATTTTGGTCTTATTTATAAACTTTGTCTAATTTTAATTTTTTTTTAATTTCTTGTTACAATTTACCCCGGTATATGTTACACTTTGCCCCATAGGCGGGTTAAGTTAAAACAACACGATTTTTGTTTTGAAAGCTATATCTTTGCACATTACGATTAGGTTTTGCTGAACTTTTTTCATGGATCTTGAAGCTAAAACATGGCTCTTTAAATTAAATAAGGTTTAGTTGACTTATTTCTAAAGTTGTAGGAGGACCATCGGTTTTAGTAAAAAGTGTTACCAAGTTTAAAGAAAGTCTACCCAGCGGTTTAGGCTACAGCCGAAAGGACAAACAGACAGAATTGCGAAAACCACTCTTTTCGACTTCGCTATCGTAATGTCAACTTTGATCAAAATCTCGAGTTCGATTTTTTTTCTATAATCTCAATCATTCTTCAAAATTTAAACTTTTCGAACCACCCATTTGAAAGATAAAAAGAAAAAAAAAAAACAATTAAAAATCGAAAAAAAAGAAGCACCGTTTAAAAATAAATTAGCTAGATCGACAAATATCTCGATTTAAAAAAAAAAAACATATTTTATCAAAATAAAATACAGCATTAGTGGAGATTTTTTAAAATGGGTTCAGTAGTTCCAAAGATCATACAAACAACCAAACAAATTTAACCTTCTCTTTTATATAAATAGAAGTAGATTACTTATAAGTTCTGGTTTGTCAAATCCGTGATACATATATATCTAAGTGAGTGATGAAAATGGAGAATGCTTTCATTCAGGGTTTTGCTTATCATGATGAAAAACACTATCACTATTTTCAACAAGAAAACACAAAAAATCGATATTTAAAAAAAAAACAATATTCTTCGTTTTTTCTTCCAGATTCAGGCGAAGAATAAAAAAAAATCATCAAAAATTCTTTATTTTGACGTTTTCTAAACATTTTAAAATTATTTTATCTCAGAAACATAAATTTTCCCGTTTAAAAATTCGATTTTCATTAAATCGTTGTTTTAGTAAAACACTGACATATTGGTTACGCAAATGCGTAACTTGTCAATAAAATATACAATTTACTTTATCTTTAGCGTTATCATATAAACCACATTTAATCTTAAATCTATATCTACTCGTATTTTGTCAACAACGCAAAAGACCGATAGAAGTACCTACACTACACTGATACGTCTTAATCATCAACCAACAAAAAAAAAATAAAAAGTAAAAAATCACCACAGACAGAGAACTCATTTCCGCATCCGAAATAACCAAATGCCAATAATGTGTAATTTATAACCCTTGCCACCAACCAAACGGATAGCGCACTGCAATAAATTAGTTATTTACGACACCCTCCAGAAGCAAGCTCAAGATGGCTGCAAATCAGCACATTATCCCATTTTCCACATACCTAACTTACAAATAATGCAAAAGGTAAACATGGAACGAACATCCAAATACTTTATACAAACAAACAAGAAAAAAAATCGAAGAATTCTTTTTTTTTTTTGAAATCCCAATCCTAAATGCTTGACAACCATTTCAGGACCAAACAAAAAAAAAAAGAAAAAAAAAAAAACAATCCAAGATAAAGGTGAGGAAAATATTGAGCAGCAGCAGCGCAGTTCAGTTTCAATGCGCACTTTTCTGTTTTTTTTTTGAATTTTTGACCCAAAGGTAAGAAGAGTTTCATCTCCATAGGGAATTTGTATTTTTGTGCATTGTAAATTTTGCTCCTTTTTCAAACAAATAAAATATAAGAGAGCAAAGAAGAAAAAAAAAATTGGTGAAAAGGATTCCCCCTAAGACGAACGATATTTTATCATATCTTTACAGGTAGTAGATAAAAATATATAAATAGGGACAGGACCAACAAAACGTAACCAACAACGGTGTGTGCTATGTTTGCTTTATGCTCACCTTCTTTTACAGGTATGTATATGGTTATTTGGTGACTGAGATGTAATAGGGTTGCCATTGGTTAGTTTGAATGGAATATGGCAAACAAAAATCGATTTAAAGTGTTTTAACACATTTTATGAATTTCTAATAAATCATATAAAAAACGGCGTATATTCTTTCTAAATTCAAGATTTTTACATCACAAAAAAATATGTTGTATTAAATTTGAAATATTAGAACATATTTTATTTATTGGTAATTAATCAATTTTCAACAATTTAATTTCCTTGTTTTATTTTTAATTTAAGAATACCTACTTCCACCCAGATTTTTCGTTTTGTGTCACTTGAGTCACATATTTTTTTCTGTTAAAAACGCCAATCAATTTTTAACAATTACATTCTTTATTCTTGTTTTATATTTTATTTAAAAAGATCTTATTCCAAATTTTTTGTTTTGTGTCACTTAAGTCACATAATTTTTTTTTCTGTTAAAAACGCTTATCAATTTTCATAAATTGCATTATACAATTATACATATGGTTTTATTTTTTTTATTTAAGAAGAACTTGTCCCAAAATATTTCGTGTGTCACTTGCGTCACATTATTTTTTTTATTAAAAACACCGATAAATTTTCAATAATTACATAACATTGTTTTGTGTTTTTTTTTTTATTTAAGAAAACCTTGTCCCAGATTTTTTATTTGTGTCACTTGCGTCACATATTTTTTTTGTTAAACTCTCGAATCAATTATCAATTTTCAAAATTTAAATTATCTTGTTTTATTTTTTAAATTAAGAAAAATTTATCCTAGGTTTTTCGTTCTGTGTCACTTGCGTCACATACATTTTTTTCGTAAAAAACTATTTGAAATTTGCTTTATTCAGTATAATGCATGTTAACTGTTCTAGATTTTTTTTTCAGTTAGGCAGTTATTTACATAGAACCTTAAAGTTACATGGTCCGTAAACTAATTCAAAATCATTATCGTCACGAGTTTTTATTTTTAAAGTAAATAAGTGAAAAAAAGTTCAAAATTGGATTGTAAAGAATACAAAAGTTAACGTAAATTAATAAACTATAATAAATTGTATATAGTAGGTATACATTTTTTGAATTAACAAGTTTTAATCTATAATTCTTTTTTGGCAAAAATAAAATGAGTTATAAAATGAATTTTGTGACGCAAATGACAGAAATCAGAATGTAAAGTAAAAAATCATAACAAAAACGACATACAAAAATTATATACAAAGTTGCATTTAAAAAAACTTTAAAAATAACGAGTCGAACATACTTATTGTAGGTTTGACTCAAGAGTTTTAAGATTCGTGACGGTAATGACACGATTTAAGAGCTTATCCGATTTTTAATAAGAACACCATTTACCATATTAACCAACCTGAATCTTATTTCTGTTTTCAAAATAAAACGAAGCTCGCAATTTTGGATAACTTTATTAAAAAAATTTTAAAAAAAAATTATTAAAAAGCCCAAAAGCTCTGAATTCAATCTCTGAACAGTTACTATAATAATTGATCCATCTTTGAATTTTGCATATCTTCATTTAAAAAAATTAAAAAAAGCTCAAAAGCTCTTTGACAAAAATCATTGAAAAAGCTATCTCCAACGATGTACTTTCAATTCGTTTGGGTGACTCGATCATTTGCATTCACTCAGTGTCATGTCAGCCTGGTCATGGTGGAGTTCATGAACTTTTAGGAATAATTGAAGCAACAAGAAATCTTAAAATGATTATAGTCAGTGGTAATTTTTTTTAAGTTCAGTGAAACGTTATGCAGATAAAAGCTCCCTAAAGCTCAATCTTGTACTTATTATTTTTATAAATAGAAAATATGTGCTTTAGCTTTGTAACAAAAAAAAGGAATAATTTCAAAAGAAATTTGCACCAATATTGACATAACGGTAAATTTCTTAAAGCATCATTTCTGCGATCAAACATAAACAAACATGTTTAAGGTATGTATGTATATTAAAACAGATTTCCTAGTTTTACTCTGGCATCACTTTCACAAGGCCTCATCATCTTATTTAAAATTACCTAAGGCCAATCCAGCCGTATATTTATGTAGAAAGATGGATGCAAAGATACACAAAAGATACACCACCAAAAATAATAAATTCGTTAAAAATTATTTCGTGAATTTTACGGAAATAACACGCACACTTTTGGTTTTTCCTCCTCGCTCGTTTGGGTTTCAGTTTCAGTTCCATTACTTGTATATATAATTTAAAGTAGAGTTCCAGGTGTTGTACAGAGTTCATTGATAAGAGAATAAAGATGCAAACGGACCTTTATTTTCTGAAATAGCACACAGATTTGTATCTTCTTTTGATAAAACTCTCTGGTGCGTCGCTCGTCGTCGTGCTTCGTCGTTTCTCAGATTTCAGAAAAAAAGAAAAACCTACCAACAACCCCTCCCTAATACTACTGCTACTGCTGTTTTTGATAGGTAGATATACTCGTAGCAGAGGTAGGTGAATATAAATTTTATCTTCCCTTTAAAACAACCCTTAAGTTGGTGGCAGACATCATAAGAAAATAACAACAAAAAAGGAAAATTTGTTCCGAGATATTGTTTCTGATTGAAAGTAATGGCGCTACACCACCAAACAAACTTGCAGATAAATATATGTAGGTATGTATGTACAAAAGAGCACAGACATTCACAACAACAACAATAATATAACAACAACTGAGGGGTAGAATTATCATTATTATTATGACTATGTTTTAATTTCTGTGCTTTGAACTGACAAGGGTTGTTTTGTTTCTTCATTCAGTAAAATTACAACAACAACAACAAAATTCATATAAATAAAAATGAAATAGGACAATATACTCTCTTCAAGTCGTCACATTATGTAGTTAGTTCTCCTGTTGTTTTTGTTGTTGTTGGCTGTGTTTGTTTTGGTCTTTATTTTACATTGATCATGTTGTGTGCCCTCACCATCATCGCCTCCCTTAAAGGGCTGTGGGTGGGTGGGATATTAGAACACCAGATATAAGGGTGAGCTGAAGTTTTTTTGTTTTTTTTTGTCCGTCCTTTGTATTCGTGGCCATTCTCTAAATAATACAATAATTGCATGAGAAACTAGGTCACAAGTAGAAAGAAAAAAAAAACAAAAAAAACTGGAGAGTGTTATGCTTGCATAGGCATTTCATCAAAGAAAACTTGCCCTCATATCTTGCTTACATCAAAACCTCCCCCTCCTCCAATCCCACCCTCCTCACCGCTTCAACCCATTCTCCCTCAATTACAAAAAGTTGTGGAATTTTTTTTTCTGAAAGAAGGGATGAAGTTGTGTGTAGGGTATATTGTCAAATGAATTTAATGAAAGTGTGTTTAAGTTGTAAAATAGTTCCATGTACGAACATGTCATATAACTAGAAGCAAACAGTGTATCCCTCTAGACCTAAAGATATATTGGAACTTTTTCTTTAATTTGACTCACACTCTCCTTCATGATGTTTTTTTATTTTTATTTTTTTTATTTTCTCGAGAGTAAAACTATGTCATAAAGGACATCAGGGCAACAGGACGACAAGATGACGAGGATGTTTTCCTCTCTCTCTCTAGTTTAAAACTCTTAGGAACTAAAAACTTATAAGTATAAAGTGTGTCCTTAAAAATTAAAAAGTTTCTTTCAAGAAGAAAAACTAAAAGTCTAGACATTACGTTTGAGGGCATACCACCTATACAATAACGGTAGATTTAATCTATTTAAAGAAAAAAACTGATGATGGCCAAAGAGCTTTTGCTGGGGTTGAGACTTGAGAGTAGGTATGTATATGGAAGAACACTTAATGGAACTTGCTTGCTTTATAGAAATTAAATTTGTAATTTAATACAAAAAAATATAGTTTCCATTTGGCGCCGGCCGACCAAAAAAAAATCGGTTAATTGCTGCGAACGCCGGGAAATCAATAAATTCGGGTTATCAGCAGCACTTGCACTTGCAGCAGTAATATTTTCGACTGACCGTGCATTACGATGATGCACAGACCTTACGACATCAGTAACTCTCTTCAAATTTCTTAACAATTTTACCGATTGCTTTCGTAGTCGGTCAATTATGACGACCATAATCATCGCGTAATAAGCGAAAAGTGGCTACGTTTAAATCACCACTTTTGTAATAAGTTTTAATAATTTTAACTCATTGTTCGATTGCTAAGCGATCCAGTATCGTAAATGGCAAACATTCAACTAATATTATGACACTTCAAATGACAGCTGAGTTTGACAGGTGTCAAATGTCAGCGCTACAAACTTGAAACCACGAAATGAATTACCCTATATTTTGGATCTATTACTAGTTTGTTTTTTTTTTTTTTAATAATTTTATTTTTTTATATTCTGATTCATGGACATAATTGCATTCGCGTCACGAAGTTTCAATTAGTTTTCATTTTTATTTTTACGAAATCCGCGTGGATGATGATCTTAAGCCGGATCCACCACTTATTTCATGTGGTGTGTTGTTGTGTGTCGTGTGTCGTGTGTCATGTGTCGTGTGTCGTGTATCGTGTGTCGTGTGTCGCTTCAATGTATTTAATATGCGTAGAGCCATATTTGTCTCGTATGATGTGTTGTTGTGTGGTGTGTTGTGCCGGAATCAATCTTTTACCGATTGCGCCATACCACCCTGTGTCGGAGACATATTTTTCAGTGAGAAAGATAAGAGAGTGTTCGGGGAAGAGAATAAGCAAATATTGAAACAAAAAATGAGAGTTTGCAAGACAAAAATCTGATTATTGTGCGAAGTCAGCAACACACACACAACACATCACTCCACAACACACCACACGAGATAGGTGTGGTTTTCAGCTTTACCACTTTGAAATGATTACCAATCTATGAAAAATCGGCAGATGACTTTAAATCACCTTTGGGGGGAGTTTAAAATTTAAATAAGTTGCATTAAATGCATCACGATGAACCATTGAAATTGGAAGTAAAACCCTAAACCTTTATAGATTTTACAAAAGTATAAAATATTTCAATAACTTGCCTTAAAATATATTTAAAAATCAATTCTCCATTCTTTTTTAAATCATTTACAAAAAAAAAAACACATCACACACTATTTTTTCGAATAGTTTAATATCTTATCACTTTCTTCAGAATTATTATTTTTTCTGTTTACTTATTATCTCTTTCAGTTGACACATTACGAGCACCTATGTTTGAGTTATCAAATAATAACTTACCCAACTCATATAAGACTCTTAATATATAATAAATAAATCAGATAAAATAATCTGCAGTGATATAGACGATATATGTATGAAGGCGTAGGTAAAAGTACATAGAGTAGACATACCCACATTATAGTTACATATACATATATATATCTACCTATCAGTTGCGTGGGTATAAGTAGGCTTTTGATAGGAAAATAAAAAAAAAAAAAAAACTAAAACTTCCTAGGGACATTATTTGACAAAATGTGACAGCCAGAATTTCAATGTGACCTGAGTTTCAAAAGAAAAAAAAAAGTAAAGATTTTCTTGAAGTTGACACGAAAAAAAAATCCTTCTGAATAAAAGAAAATGTAATCAATACCTCCCACAGACAATAAAATTTGTGGGGAATAATAAAAAAAAATCAACTTGATAAATTATTAATAAGGGACACCGAACGACATGACATAATAAAATAATGAATTAAAATTAAGTCACGTTATTGAATGACAGAAAGCCATAAAATTAAGGCAGAATATTAAAACAAAAATCTGACTTAACATCAAAGTGCAAACAAAAAGTAGAATTAAAAAAATGGAACTTAGACTTTGCACTGAAAAATTGTTAAAAAAATCAATACCTACATGTGTATATGTAATTAGAAATAAATTATTTAACCAACTTCTGAAATTGTTTTGACACCAACGCGATGCAGGCCACCTGATTTCTTAAACAAATCTCAATTTAGGAGAAAAAAATATTTTTAAATCGTTGGAGTGGTTTAAAAAAAAATTGATTTTTTATATAAATTAATTTTGATAAAAAATCATCCACCCATTTTCGAAATATCGAATTTTCAAAACAAAATTTGAAATCTTTTTTTTTTTAAATCCATTTTTTTTTTTTAATTTTGATATGCAGTATTATTTAAACTTATTAAAAGATCTTGTGTAAAAAATTTCATTAAAATCGATTCAACCGATAATGAGATAGTCAAAACCAAAAAAAAAAAATGGTTTTATGAGAGAAATTATTTTTAATTGAAAGATAAAATTTTTTTCTACTAATATGGTTGTAACGGGTGATTTTTAAGCTGGTTTGGTTTTGGCAACACTGGTTTTGACAGCTGACGTGTGTTTAGTACCTTGTGTCACTGTCAAACAGCTTCAGTTTGGTTTGCAATTTAACCATGGATCGTCTTACAAATGAACAACGCTTGCAAATTATTGAATTTTACTATCAAAATTCGTGCTCGGTTCGAAATGTTCATCGCGCGCTGCTTCCATTTTATGGTCGGCATTCTCGACCTTCTGAGCAGTCTATTCGGAAGATTGTGACCAAATTTCGCACCAAATTTACTTTGTTGGACATTAAACCACCAACACGTTTACGTACTGTGCGTAGTGAAGAAAATATTGCGGCCGTATCAGCTAGTGTGACAGAAGACCGCGAAATGTCGATTCGGCGCCGTTCCCAGCAGTTAGGCCTTTGTTACAGCACTACGTGGAAAATTTTGCGGAAGGATTTGGGCGTAAAGCCTTTTAAGATACAGCTGGTGCAAGAACTAAAGCCAGCCGACCTACCACAACGCCGAATTTTTGGTGAATGGGCTCTTGGAAAGCTGGCCGAGGATCCGCTTTTTTATCGAAAAATTGTGTTCAGCGATGAGGCCCATTTTTGGTTGAATGGGTACGTAAATAAGCAAAATTGCCGCATTTGGAGTGAAGATCAGCCAGAAGCATTGCAACAGCTACCAATGCATCCCGAAAAAGCCACTGTTTGGTGCGGTTTATGGGCCGGCGGCATTATTGGGCCATATTTCTTCAAAGATGATGCGAATCGCAGCGTTACTGTCAATGGTGAACGCTACCGAGCGATGATAACAAACTTTTTTTTGCCCGAAATGGAAGTTCTTGACTTGCATGATATGTGGTTTCAACAAGACGGTGCCACATGCCACACAGCACGCGAAACAATGGCGCAATTGCGAGGCGAGTTTGGTGAACAGTTAATTTCACGTTTCGGGCCGGTCAATTGGCCGCCTAGATCGTGCGATTTGACACCATTAGATTATTTTTTGTGGGGGTATGTCAAGGCTAATGTCTATAGGGACAAGCCCGCTTCGATTGACGCACTGGAAGCCAACATCCATGCATTCATTCGTGAGATACCGGCCGATATGTGTGAAAGAGTATGCCAAAATTGGACTCAGCGGATGGGCTACCTGAGACGCAGCCGCGGTCAACATTTGCATGAAATTATCTTTAAACATTAAATTGCAAGGTTCAAACTATCGATTCAAATAAATATTTCATTCATTTTTTCGAATTTTTTGTGTTTTTTTTTTAAAAAGTTCTAAACCTCTTAAAAAATCACCCGTTAGTTGGTACTGATACTAACTGACATAAAAATTTAATGAAAGTAATAGGAGCAGTTTTTGATAAAAATGAGATTTTCCTTACCGGTTTTTAAACACTTGTATGTGACGTACCGTTATTTTTGGTCATAAGAAAATTTGTATTTAAAATCTGCTAGATAAAAAACTGCTAAATGATAAGTTTAATAAAAATCGACCAAGTTGTTTTAGAATAATTAGTTCTCAAAAAAAAAATTTAAACTTTTTTTAAAAAATCAAACAAAAATACTAGAGATGCCGCGAATATTCGGCCACTCTTCGGCATTCGGCCTATATTTTTGATATTCGGTATTCGGCCGAATAATTCACAAAATTCGGCCGAATACCAAATGGAGAAGAAAAAAGGCTTATTATCTTACAATAAATGTTTTCTTTTATTCAAAAATTTGTATTTTAGTATTTAAAATCTACTAATGGTAAGTATGTGGTGAATAAAAACTGCTTTTTCGACATTCGTCGGTAGCAAACGATTACGTCTATTTTCGTAAACAATTCCAGCTTCTGAAAATAGTCTCTCACTATACACATCGTTGGCCGAATGTTCGGCTGCCGAATATTCGGTATTCGGCCGACGAGTGTGGCCGAATATTCGGTATTCGGTATTCGGCCGAGTCACTAAAAAATACAATAGATATGTACTTTTAAACATTTTTGAAAGATTTTCTATAAAAAAAAAGAAAAGCAGCTGAGTCGTTTTTGAAAATATCGAAACTAAAAAAATTAAAAAAAAAAACATTTCTCCCAATTGAAAAAAAAATGGTTGTATTTTTGTGCAAAAAAATCATAAATTTTTTTTAAGTTATAGGCACGTTTTTCAAACAATTAGATTTTCATAATTTGGTAAAAAAAATTATACGGCAGGTACCGTTATTTTTGGTCTTAAGAAATACAAAATGAAAAAAAAAACGTGTCGTTGGAAACCGCCTTTTTTCTATGAAAATATGAAAAATACCAAAAAATAGTACTTTTCAATGAATTTAACATTACCACAAAAAGTATATATATAGTTATAGCAAATAAAAGTTAAGGTTATGCTGAATTCATTAAAAAATGCAATATTGAGATTTTTTTTTTTTTTTTCAGTAAAAAAAAAAACGACGACAATTTTTGTTTTACGACTAAGTATCCAATTATTGGACCTTTAAAGTTTTAAAGTGGTAAAATGTTAACGTTACAATAAATAACTTAGTGTTCTCTTACACCTAAATTACAATCCATATAACGGGTGGTCCATCTAGTATAGTTTCTTTTTAAATCATAGGTTATTTTGACACTGACAGATGTTTCCTGGTGGAAATCTTGACAGAAATCAGTATAATACCTCCGCGGAACGAAATAAATCGATTTACGGTTGAAAAACGTTAGGAAATATTGAAAACTTATTTCCAAAGTCAGTGCTGTGTAGTCCAAACTTTTCGTTCTTTGAAAAAAAAAGCGCATTTTCATCTCGGTGGCTACGTTATCAAACAAAATTGTCGCACCTAGGGCTCGGAAAACCCGAACGTTATTGTCGAGAAGCCAATACATCCACAGAGAGTGACAGTTTGGTGCGGAGTGGTGGCATCATTGGACCATTTTTCTTCGAAAACGTTTCGGTCAACGGTGGGGCATTACAGAGCCATGTTAGTCGACTTTTTTTTTTACTGAAATTGAAGACATGGAATTGGACGACCTCTAGTCGATGCAGAATGGCCCGCCATGCCACACAGCCCATGCCACAATCGATCTTTTGCGCCCAAATTTCCCAAATCGTGTTATTAGCCTTTTATTTTGTGGCGAACCGTGAAGGACCGATGTTATGCCAATAGTTCGGAAACGATTCAAGCACTTAAGGCCAATATCATCCAAGCAATCCGGCGAGAACAGCCCGAAACCATCAACAAGGTCTTGGAAAATTGGAGTGACAGGATGCGCTACTGCGAATTTAGCCGAGACAATCGTATGCCTTATTTTTTTTCCTTTTAGTGTCCAAGTTGATCGTTTTTTAAGCTTAATGATCGTCAATTTTTTAAAATTTGTATTCCCTAATAAAATCCCTCCATAAAATATATCCATATATACATACATATTTATACATCTTCGTATAGGGAATTAAATGTTTTATTTCCATAAATTATTATTGAATTTATAATTTAAAATACATATATCTACATATGTAAATACATAGTTCCAATTTTCAGTTTGTTTTTTTTTTCCAGAAATCAAAACCAATCTAATTCGGTCACTTCGGAAAAATCGATTTTCCACACATTAGTCAAACGCCACACTTGAAGATTAAAGATTATTATTTTTTTTTTAATAAAATGCATTTTAATGTCAAAAAGTCAGGAAGTCAAATTGATAAACACAAATCACACTCTCAATATACATAATGTTGATAATGTAAATATATAAATCTCTTTTTTAAAACCCTTAACCCTTGGAATAGGTCACATTAATATTGAAGTTCTTTCTTTTAGGTAAAGAAGAAAAAGTAATTAAATTTTGATTTTCAAAACACATTAATTGTTGTTTATTTTTTTTTGTCTGTCCCTCGATTTATCATTCCATTTTCTTTATAATTTAAAGTCACTTTCTGAATAAGACGAAAAAGAAAAAAAAAAACAGAAACCAAAATAAAATTCAATCGACAATTTTTCATTTATCAGCACAATTCAAATCTCATTCAATAAAATCGATAAGATACGAACGATTCTTTAGAATTTCAAGTCACCATATATAATAATATGTATAGGAAAATAAAATAAACCAATAATATTATTACTGTTATCGATTAAATGGCGACGTTTAGTCTACAACAGCGATGAGGTTGAGTGTCAATGTCGCAAAAAAAAAATTATAATGGCAGAATACTGGTTTGCCATTCGAAAAGTACATACATACCTAGTATTTGCATTATTATAGAAAATGTCAACTACCTGCTAAATGAAATAAAAAAAAAAACTTCGTTAAATCCTCTATTTTATCATAGGAACGTATGTACATATGTATATTTGATCCAAGAATTATAAGGAAATTGAATTGTGGACAGAATCTACAACAACGATATATAGCGATGTTGCTAGGGCGATAACGCACAATGCCAAGGACGCGTTCAAAATTGCAATTAAACGTAACATCGGCCACTCATTGTTCTCACTATAGCACTGCCGACAACTATTCGTCGGACAGTGGGACAAAATTGTTTTAAAACTGGAACTAAAATCAACCCAACGAGTTAAACAACTTAACAGATTTGTTTATTTATTTCTTAAATTAAAGACATTCCTCGACATCGGTGATAATTGATATCCCAACATTTCTACCATCACGCCCACTACCACGCCCACTATCAGGACTATTTCCGTCAGTAGTTTTAGTGCAACTTTCCACTAATTTTTTACGAAAAGAGCAGCTTGTATGTGTATTTCCGAATTACTAATTTTTGAGTTGTAAGCTTTTATTTATTTTTTTGTCATTTTATTCCGATTCTACATTACAAACTGCTCCACTGTCGATCCGTAGTTGAATGTAAGAATGCTATATATACACTTGTAGGTCGTGTATTCTTTTTTTTTTTTTTTTTTTTATTTAAGTGACAGAAAAACGTGTGTTAAATTGAACATTTAAAGATATCTACAACAAAATGTAAAATGTAAAGTTAGCTTGAAAGTGTGAGGACGTGAGTGTAGTTACAAATTCGCAATAAAAAAAGGGCTTTTGAGCAAGGCGGGCGAGATGAATGGAAGGGCTAAGATTTCTATATATATTATTTCATTAGAGCTGTTATAGCTTTTATTGTTTTTTAAAAGTGCTCATTGATATTCAAAGATAATAAACGTGTTTTGTTGAGTTTCCTTTTATTTTTTTTTTAAATATTCATATAAAGATACAAACCCCCTTTACATATGTATTGCAATCGGCAGTATAAATTATATTTTATTTGAAGACTTCCATATAAACATTCTTTTGCAAAAAGGAACAACGCCCAGCATTGTTTGATGTCACATAGAATTTATAAATAATGCTAATATAAGGTTCGTTCGTTAACGGATGTCCGTCAAGTTCGCATCTGCACTTCAAAAATTCAAAGGACTAATTGTGTAATAGTGGACAATCGAACCCACCCAATCCTACTAAATTATGATTTCCGGGCGGTGGTAGACGATTTTTTTTCTTGTTGGGGATGTTTCTCTAAAAAGAAAAACCCAATATCTTTTTTCCTGGGATTAGACAAAAGAATCTGATATACCTCGACCTAAAATTTGGGGTCAGGGATCTGGCTTTTCACAGCTTTGTCATAAATTTGTCATAAAAGAACCTATTTATTAAAAAAAAAAATATTTTGCAATGTTTACTTGACAGTCAAGTTAGCATTATCATCCATCAAAAATGGATAAAATGAACTCAAAACCAGAATTTGTAAATAATTGTCGGAAAATTGTCGTGAAAGAAAAATAATTATCGCGATTGTTTAAAAAAAAATAATATCCCAAAAAACCTTAACATTGCATTTTCACTGAATTCTGCATTGCAACAGCTTTAAATTTTTTTGTATTTTACGACAAATTCACGACAATCGATTTAATAATTGGACTGTTACGATTTTGAAGTGGCTTTGTTTTTTAAACAAACGCAGTCTATATTTTTCTTTCACGACAAATTTACGACGGTAGATATAAACATATTCCGTTATCTGTTTTGACTGTAACTTTCCACTTTTTGTGAGGTAGTAATGTTAGTTTAACTGTCAATTTATGTGCGGCAAATTTTTTTTCATACATGAAAAATTTACTACAAATTCACAACAATTAATCCAATTATTACAATACTAAAATTTTAGTAGTAATTCTTACTTTTTACCAAGTTAAGTCAAGTGCCTGGAAAGTTTTCAGTAAGAAAAATCTAAACGTTTAGGCCCTTGCAAATAAAAATTTATTTGGCAAATTATCAGAAATACCCCGTCAAATAAAAAAATTCAAAAATTGTTTAATCATCATGCTTTACAATGACATTAAAAATATTAAAGTAGAAAGTTATTCATATTCAAAATTTTACTTATTTTTGACTAACCAGTGGTTAGCGTAAAGAACTGGAAAGCAGGAAGTCCCAGAATTGCATTTCAATTAACCATTTTTGTTAATTTCTCTTATGTCTTTCGACTCAAAATCTCACATAAATGACGAGCTAATTTCAATAATAACCCTTGCTAGCAACTTGTTAGTATCTACATATCGTCGGATAAATGCGTAAAACTGCTAAGCCCACTTTGAAAAATTTTACCAGAGAACAAAAAAAAAAATGCCTAAGGCTCTGTAGTAAAAAAATGATTTTCTTTTTAAAGATTCTATAACAACTACGTTAAATTTGACAAAAGTGATTAAACCATTTTTTTGCAGAATGTGTTCTCTAAGAAAATGTCATCCAAGCAGGGTTGCAAAAGCTTAAGCCACTTTTTAGCTTAGGCTTGGCTTTAATTCACAAGCTAGTGGCTGATTTATGAATTTAAAAAAAATTAATTCATAAGCTAACGGGGTAACAAATATTGGGGGTGTTGCTATTAAATAGAAAAGTTGAATAATCTTTGAATTAAGGGTGGACAAAGGAAAATTTTTGTGGGACAATCATAAATAAATTCTGATTAGAAAAATTATGAATTGGAAAATTTATATAAGCTAGCATTTTAATTTTGCAAACTAGATTTCATAGCTAAAAACAGATTCAAAAGCTTTTTATTCAATTGGGTTATGATATGAGAACTGCACATAAACGACAACTCACAAAAAATTCTCCAAAAGCTTGAAAACTACTTTCGTTAATAATTAAATAATTATTTAGTCAAAAGAAGCTTAAGAATCTCCAATCCACCAACTCGCTTATGAATTAAATTTTGTTTAATTCATAACTCACCTACTAGCTTATAACTTAGTTTTAGTTTTTGTTTAATTCAAAAACTCGCGACCCTGCATCAAAGTTTAAATTTCGACCAAAAGTGGACTGACTAAGCACTCGACGATATGTTAAACTTTTTAGGACCCCATTAAAATCAATTGCATGCAATAAATAGACGCCTTTTTTGTTTTTGGGGATGTTGCTATAAAAAAGTAAAGCTTACTAACTTTTTTCCTGAGGATGGACAAACGAATCTGATATAAATCGACCCAAAATTTTGAGTTCGGAGTTCTGACTTCACACAGCTTGTATGAAATGGACCTAAGGTTCTAGTTCCGATGAGAGGGAATTTTATCCACACGAATCCTCTGAATTTGTTTATTTATCGGAATGCACAAATTTTCTTAGATTTGATTTAGGGCCAGTTTGTTAACATTGGTTTAAATCTATACCATGATTTTGTTCTAAATAAATGGCTCTTATCACCCAAAATCTGCTGGTTAGTGATTTTCATGATTTAGAACTAATATTATGGATTCTTTTATAAAAAATTTAACATTCGATTATTAACCAATTACAATAACTCTTGATTGAAGATGATCAGCTGTGAACCAACTGGCCCTTAGTTGAATTTAATTTATTTACTCGCGCGAATTTAACATATTTTTTTTTTTCAGAAAATTGCCTTTAATTCGCTGCATTCACTTTAATTCTCTTAAAAAAATGCTAAATTTCCGTGAGCTGAAAATGTAATATGCATCCAAACGACAACATAAATAAAGAAAAATGTGTACCATTCTAAGCTAATTCATCACAAAAAAAAACCGCGAGTAAAATAAAGTTTCATCGCCATATCCCTAAGACTGAATACTCTTTTATGTCTCCCAAAAGAATCTTTAAAAAGAAAATCTTTCTCATATTAAACCAATTTCCTTTTCATTTAAATTTTATCCCAAAACAAAAACAAAAAACTTTTATAGAAACATATCTACTTATATACCGTTACATTATGTCTGGTGAAGCATGCAGTCCATCGACTGCTGATGCTGATCCAATGAGTAATTATTTGTAGGTTCTCACACAATAATTCAGCCGTAGCAATCCGAAGAATATAATATATACATATTTACATCCATAGGTCCTACAGATGTTGTATCTCATGAATAAAGAGTAATACTGCGAATAATTACTAAATAATGCTTATTGACTGTTATTCCCTTATCCTACATAGAATGAAGTTAAATTGTACCTACCACACCTATCTAGGGAATATAAATCAAATAGAGACAAGAATAAAAATAAGGAATGAAGCCTTTATACGATCGATAAGTTTTTTTTTGTATTCTTCTATTTTATTTAACTCTCCTGGAAGAACTTAAGTTATTTCGATTTGCTTGAGTAATTTAAGCTTCTGGTTTGGTTTGGTTATTCGAATTAAATCATAAAGTTATGCATCATTGGTGGCAACAATTCGTTACAAGACGACGGTTAGTGTTGATTTATTCTTAAGAAGGAAAAAAATTATAAATATTATAGGGAATGTGAATAAAAGACAAACGAGGGTAGGGTCACTGGAGACACATTACTTTGTGTAAATTTCTATATATACAAAATATAACATCCGCTCTTTAGTCGTGTGATAAAAATTTGCTTTCGTATTTTAAATAACTTTTTTGGAGAGGGAAACATTTTGAGATCACTTAATTTTAAAGTACAATTTTTTTTTCAATTTTTTTTTTTTTTTTTTTTTTGGGTGTGGTTTTGAGTTGTGTTAGCAATCGTGTTTAGTTTCAAAATGGAATGAAGCGGTGACACCTTATAAAAGCAAATTTTAATTAAAAAATGTACACTTATAGGTATAAACTGTTTTGAATTTAAATTTGAAAAACCATAGATTTAAAAAAAAAATACAGTGCGGTTCACATGATTGAACTTTGCTATGAAAGCATCAAGAATTTAGTATAAAATCTAAGCGATACTATAATTATGGTGTTTATGGTTACAGGGATGTATTTTAGGTGCTACAAAAAAGAATAGTTGGATATTTTTTGACCGTTTGTTCACCCTAAGGGACAAATGGTTATTTTTTGGTGGACAAACATAAGCAAGGGGTGAACAAAAGAACAGTCCCATACTTCAAGTTATCGATTGGGAAGCGGTACACGAGTTCTTTTGTTTTTGAGGTTGGTGCTACATTATAAAAGAAAAAATGGACAAGCGATTTTTGTGCGTGGGCAAACGATGTACAAAACGAACCTCTTTGCACCTTCCTACCCCAAAATAAAATCGGAGTTCTAGCTTCATACAGCTTAATAAATGTGTAAAGTTTTTTTGTACACAGTGTACAGTTAAAAAAATATTGACAAACCAATAAAATAGATTACATCATTTGAAAATTTTAATGCGGCATCAATTATAGATTTGATCACCAATTTAAGGAAAAAAAAGTAAGAAAGCCAAATAGGTACTAAGTTGCATCTTTCCAAGTGAACCGGATTGTATTAAGAAAAATCAATATTTTATTTCAGTTCTAATTTTGGGGGAGTTTTAAAAAGACTCCCTATAACTTTTGATCGAATCCCCCCAAAAGAGAAAAAAAAAAAAAAAAAAAACCAAAAACAAGTGAACCAACCACATTTACTAAAATATAGCGTCAAAAAGTCGCAAGGACTCTTTTTTCCTTTGTACCTAATAAAAAAAAAAAAACACAAATGTATGTAAGTATAGGCTTTCTATGTGCTGGCGACTTGATAAGGGTTCGTTTATTTTTTTTTTTCTTCCATTCATTCATTCTTTTTTTTTTATTATTTTCATCGAAAAATCTATTGTCGTCCACAAGTTATACCTATAGACTTCTTTTCACCCTAAATTTATTATATTGAATCATTACAATTTTCGTGGTGATGGTGGTGCAAAAGACTACGAGTAACATGTTACAAAATAATCTCCTGCCTTCTGCTACAAGACAAAATATCAACGTAAATAAAAGTGATTTTGGTTTCATTCATCAATATATCTATAATATTGCTACTGTACCTATAGATATAAGGTAGGTACTTATCCCCTTTTTTATTTATTTATTTGTTAACTTTCTTACAAAATAATAATGTCAATCTTTCAATTTATTTCTGATAATTTCGATCACATCGCCCTAAATAATGTAAATGGCTTAAACGTCTTGTCAACGTTGCTTATTTAACTTTTATTGTGACGCGATTTTATAAGATTGCTGATGATGTGAGGAATAAATAATGCAGGGCTACTGTCATATCGAGCGGGAGGTGGGAGAATTCCATATTTAACTCAGCTCAGAGAAAGCATAGAGTAGGTATGTAGGTAGATATAACCCTTAAGTACAAAAAAAAACACATAAAAGATATCTATTTATACAAAAAAATAAAGTTCCCTCTAAATTGGAATCTTGGGTGTGTAACCATTATTATTGTAACCGCAGACATTTTATCAAGGTTAAACCACAGATTTAGATAGATTTTCCTTGAGATACTTATTTGACATAGAAAAATCAAGAATAGAAAAAAAAAAAAAAACGATGAGTCAACACATTCCTTTTATCTCAAAGTCTACAATTCCAGATTTATCATCATTCGCATCTCACATTATTATGTATATGAGAAACTTGCGAAAAATCACAAGCAAACAAAATTTTTAGCTAAGTGTAGACATTTCATAGAAATAGGTAGGTATAGTCTTCACTTTTTTTTTGTAATTTATTTGTTTTTTTTTTCTATCTTTTAGTCTCAAGAAGAACAAATATCAATTACTGATGGGAGAAATATGCAAGAAATTTTGTCGTCTTTGGTTATTTGTTTTCTTTTTTTTTATTATTATTTAACTCTTTTTACATAGAAATGTTACGTTTGTGCGAATTTTTTATATCACTAATGATCTTAAGTACGTACAAACATATGTATTTGTAAAGTAAAAGTATTTTTGTGGCATTAAATATGAAGATTTTTTAAAGAACTTTTAATTTTTTGTTCTTCAAACATTCAAAAACAAGGAAATATACATCAATTGGGGGAATCTTCGCAAATTCGAAACAAAATTTCACTTTAAAGCAGTAGGTACCTACAGAGTTACAATCAAAATGAAATAGGTATAGGTATTAAATCAGGATTCCAAAACTTCAATTTTAAAAAAGAAATCAATAGGATTTTCTATTTTACCTACTTTTAGGGTATAACTGTGTTCTAACATCCTCAGAAACGAAAAAAGTAGTTGTCATGTTAAAGATTTAAGTACGCACTCATTGAGCCTCACTTATAACCAAGCACTAATGTCGACTATTAGTAAAGTGCAAGGTTAAAATAAAAAACAGAATTCTACTAATAATATCCAATTTAACCCTCTCGTTAACAAATCCTCACACTTTCCATAAATCTACTACAATTTCCAAAATATTAACCAATCAGGGCACAGACAACAGAAAACCAAGAATATTAAGTATTGCTGTATTCTTCTATTCTGGGTTTTTCTAATAGGAACGGGTTGATTTTGACAACGAGCTGTCAAAATCAACCCGTCCCTATTGGCCATATTGTTTCTTTTACTTTCTTTCAAAATGTCATCTTTTAATCAGTTACTAAAGACAAATCATTATGACAAGTTACAGCGTCGAGCAACACGTGCAAATGATAAAACTTTTTGGTTTTGGAGCAGTTGGAAGTTGATCCCAATTTTGGTCGAAAAATCATCTTTAGCGATGAGGCCCATTTTTGGATGTATGCGTACGTGAATAAGCAATATTGCCGGATTTGGGACGACACCAATCCACGCGAGATTCACGAGGTGGCAATGCATCCAAATAAAGTTACTGTTTGGTGTGGATTTTGGGCTGGAGGCGTTATCGCTCCATACTTCTTCGAAAATGATGCTGGCCAGGCCATCACCGTCAACGGCCATCGCTTTAGGTTGACGATCACCAACTTCTTGTGGCCTGAATTGGATGATAGGGACATCGAAGACATATGGTTTCTACGTGCCACACAGCTCAAGACACAATCAATATACTGCACGAGCGGTTTCATGGCATGGTTATCTCGCGTCGAGGCGACGTGAATTGGCCACCAAGATCGTGTGATTTGACCCCTTTAGACTTTTTCTTGTGGGGCTTTCTTAAGTCGCAGATCTACGCGAAGAAGCCGCAAACCATCGCGGCCCTCAAAGACAACATAATTGATGCCATCGGTCAAATTCAGCCTGATTTATGCGCCAAAGTCATCGAAAACTGAACCTTTCGAATCCGCGCCATCCAGCGAAGCCGCGGCGGTCATTTGAACGATGTTATATTTCACACATAATGTCATTGATAGGGCTCTCAAATAAAGATAAAACCTTATTGATATCTCATATACAACTTGTTTTATTCAATTTTAAAATCGACCCGCCCTTAATGGAAAACCCTTTAAATATTTACGTACTATTAAATAGAACAACCGACAACACTTGCGCTTAAACGCCATTTTATTTGTTTAGTGTACTTAAACATGGAATTCCGTGTATTAAATTTTAACGTCTTGCTAGTGACTATAACGTGGAGACTAAATTCGTTATTAGTAGGTATGTGATTTTTCTGAAACCTGGTGATTTTAATTTATGTAACTTTTAACTAAATTGTTACATTTCACGAGGAATGAACACGAAACTTAAAATTGGCACAAAAATCCTTAAAATTTAAGCAAAAGATAAACCAGGTACCTCCTACCTACTCATGCCATAAAAAAGGACGATTTCCCAGTTCACAGTTCCCAATTCCTAGCAAGAAGTGACATTCTCAAATCGACGGCATCATACCTATGCAGCTTTATCATAACTTACGTATCTGTCGGAATGGCTACCTACTTTAAATGCTGCTTTGTAAACTTTTTAAATTTAATTTCTAAAGTGTCTTTTTACTTTATCTCAATTTAATAGTTTCTTATGAATTTAAGACAAAGTAAAAAAGGCACTTTGAAAATAAGACTTGTAAACTGTGTTAGCATCAGCATTTAAGATTAAGATGAAACAGAAAGTAGGTACCTTCCTATGAACCTACTCTGAAAAGTAAAATTAAGACAAACCGCAGGATGCCATCGAATGTGAAAATGTGGAAAAGTTCCTCAATCATTTTGATGCTATAACTTTAAATGATTTGTTCCTCTTAACCTTAAAATACGACGGCAAAAACCTGCCTGTTATAAGTAAGTACATATTCTAACAGACTTTCTTTTAAGATTTTTAAGGAGAATTCTTTTGAGATAGATTTTAGTTACATATTTGCAATTAGTTTAGTGAGAGCAAACACATACTAACGTATGTATGTAAGTATATTTTCATCATATTTTTATATTAATTTAATTAAGGGCCTAAGTCAAAAATTGCATTTTAGGATTTCCTTTTGGGTTCCACTGAAAATTGTTTATCCTTTCTTTTTTTAATTTTTTAAAACCACTTTGCCTAAATTTTATTCTAGAACAAATACCTATCCTACATATGTATCTACCTAGGTAGGTACCTACATACCTACTTCCGAAAGGAATAAATTAGTCAGTGGGTAATAATAAGCTATTGAAATTCTCACTTAACTCAAACTTATTCATACATATGTACATACATAGGTAGATTTCCATCTCGTTTTCTGGAAAACTTGTTACCTTTTCTTACAAGCATAGCTTAATCTCCTAGCATCAAACAATTAAAGCTTTACCTACATGATTGTTTTCCTTTATTTAAACCGCCAGTTTGACTTCCATCTGTATCTCAGTACCTAAGTAGATTAAAACCTAAATCGCTGACACTGACACGGTCGTCAATATGTAATACTATTGCAACACAATCGAAATTTAATTAAGACCTGACATTGGGGACAAACCAAAAATGAACACTCACTTCCAACAATATACCTATTCAATCCAATCTAACAAATCAAACAAGAAAAGCTATTATTTAACTTGTAGGACTAATGACAGCCGATGTCTCAACAATACCAATACAATAGATATACACCCTCTGCCTTCCGTCCATTCAGATAGGTAGATATCAAACTTTAATTGCCGCAGCAATTTCAATCGGCTTTACCTATCGTTTATCTAGACACAAAGATTCAAAAAAAAAAAGAAAAACCCTCCTTCACCAAGTTAGTCTATCTATAAATTAAAATTCTAAAGAACACATTACATAGCACGTTACCGATACCAGCAATATTCTGTGTGTTCTCTGAAAGAATATCAGTTTTTTTTTCTATCCTATCCTCTCTGCTGCCGGTGCTGGTGCTGTGGTGCTGTAACAGACAACCAGTACACACCAATTAATTACAATTACCGGAAATTATACGTAATTACAACAACTCTGGTGTGTCAGCAGTAAATTTGTATTCTTTTGCTTTCTCATGTTGTGGAAGACTGAAAACAGCCAACGGGCCAAAGCTAAAAAAACCAACCAAACTCAAACTCCTCTTACCTTGACTTCCTTGACACTTTGCGATTCGGAATGATGCCACCAGCAGAAGCAGCAAAAACACCAAATAATGTAATCCAACAACACCAGTCAGTGGTTGTCCTCGTTCTCCTCCTCTTCCTGGTCGGACCATATTTCTGATGAGATGTTGTGTCCTGTTGTCTTTCTTAATCCAATCGAATGATTCTAATGCAAACAATTCACAGACACTTGGACAATTTATACAAAAACTAATTTTATTAACTGCACATTTTTTTTTGTAAATATTTATTTTTTCTTTTATTTTGTTGCTTTTTATTTTAAAAACACCACAGCGGACTGAAGACGACAGCGTGCAGTGTTTTATTTTTTTTTATTTATTTTTCTCAAAAACTTTTTCACTATTCTTCACAAACACAGTTGTATAGAACAAAACACAATAAAACCACTTTTTTTTGATAAATTTCCTCTCTCTCTTACTCACTCTCTTAGAAGAGGGTACACTATAAGAACATTTAAACTTGTTCAGGTGGTGTTATATTTATTAAAATGCATCTAATCACATTTTATCCGAATGCATTTTTTGTTGCAATCAGCAATATTATTTACACTAACTGTAATATTATGCAATTTATTTGACGCGATTTTACCGAAGAAACGCAAAGGAGATTTGAAAAGGTAAACACACCCACACTAAACAAAAAAGTTGTTCTATTCTCCTTTTCTTTTTTTTTTTTGATTGTGAATTCTTTTCGTTTTCACACTAAACAGCAGACAAGGCCGTTAACTTTGATTTGATAGTAAAAATCGAAAGAAAAAAATTTAAACCGAAACACCCGATCGGAAAAAGTGAATAATTATGAATGAAAAGCAAATCCGATTGCAATTTAATTATAATATTACACTTTGAAAATACATTCCGGTTGAA
Organism: Epistrophe eligans; assembly: GCA_951394125.1. NCBI lineage: Eukaryota > Metazoa > Arthropoda > Insecta > Diptera > Syrphidae > Epistrophe > Epistrophe eligans. Next base: position 72,305,916 of record OX596030.1, read on the forward strand.
TATTGCAAAAATGCTTGCTTAATCCAGAGTAGATAAATTATTTTGTTCCTTGGAAAAAATTCTTAAGTTCGAAACACACGATTTATACGGTTATCCGCTGAACTAACCAAACGCCATCTTAACTACTTGCAGACTGAAGAAATTTTATTTTGATTTGGCGTGGTTTGCCGTTCGTTGTCTTTGGGTTTGCTTTACCTGCCTATTTCTCTTCTATAACTGTGTGGTTCTTTTGTTTATTTTCTTCAATTCTTTCTATTTCTACAACCGTTCGTATGTTTCACATTTCAGTGCGTTCATATCGGAATTTCTGCCGTCTGGTCTGGTAAAATTTTCCGAGCGACGCTTTTTTTTACAAACAACAATTTTTATTCGTTTCAATTTTATTTTGTTTCATCTGTCAAACGTAATAAGAGAAAAAAAACTTATTGGAAGAGAAAAACCGGTTCGTTTGTTGTTTTAAGAGCAATCATTCAATTGTCATTTCAGAAAGATGCTAGAAAAAGAGGAATATAGTATTTATATAGGATGTGTTCAAAAAAATAGAATAAGATTTTATTTAAGGTGTGTGTAACACTATAGGGTAGATTATAATGTTCGTAGTTTTGCGTTACAAAAATGCTATTTTATAAGAATTATTTAGCGATATCCTGTCGTTTATGATGTATTTTCATCGAAGGTATATCTTAGCTTAGAATAAATATAACTTTTCAGTGCTTTTAAAAATGTTAATGGTGTTTAATTTTTGTACGAAGTGAATGTGAGTAAAGTTTCATTTTTTGACATAACGAAGATGTTACTTATTCAAGCATAGTGTCGATGAGAGAAGTTCGAACTGTGTACCGGAATGCTACGTTGAAAAAAGCTTCATGTGTAAAGGATCGAAGCACATTTTCGTTGTTTTAAGTGGGTGCAGAATTATTTTGACCTAGTGTCCTATTAGGTGTGTTTTTTTGCTAGTACAAATAGAATTTGATGAAAAAATGATATCGGAGCAAAGCGATTTGCTCGTAAATACAACAAAAACTTTATCTTAGCTTAGTCCAATCATTTTTGGGTCTTAACTTTAGTCTCGATAAAAACTGTAGGTATTTGTATGGAAAAGTCAAATTTTCTGAGTCGTCTTCGTATCAAACAATTTTTTAATGAAAAAAAATAGCGACAATGATCATGAAACAAAGAAGAAAAGAATGTAAAGGTGTTGTGGGCACCCGGATGCCATTGACAGGAACCTCATATAAGTCACTCAAAGTCAACAATGTTTGTTTGTTTGACAGTTGTGTAAATTGCCAAGAGAAAAATAAGAAACGAGTCCTTTCTTTCATTTTAACAAGTAAGCGATTTCACTCATACACTTTTACGTAAATATTTATTTCAACAAAGTGTAAGTTGTGACTAAACTGCGGCAAAATTGATGCGTCAAGAACACGTATTTTAAATTTTATATTTGTCAGAAAGGCAGAAAGATCCAATGACTGAAAATAATTATGGTTGAAATATCCTTCTTTTCTTTTTTTTTTGGAATCCTCCATTTTGTAAAGGTGTGTGAACATCCTAGAGTAACAGAGTGCCATCTTATCGTGCCAAAAGAAAGGAGAATTGAAAGGTAGAAGCTAAGGATTGCCGAAAGGTCAAAATAAAGAATGAAAAAGAATGCTAAAAGTCCCCTTTCACACGAGGAAACAAGACGCTGGAGATTTACAATTCCCACCAAACATAGACCGTTCATTCCCCTTACTTGGTGTCCTTCTCACTTAAAAACTGAAAGTTGCTGGAAACTCGTGGTCTTAGTTTTTATGAACGTAGTCTAACTTTAGACAACTGTCCAACTTCGGAAAATTTGTTCAAAAACCTTGTTTATTGTTGTCTTATAGCTGCCTAACTTTAACAGAAGAGTAGATTTGTCCTAACCGTGAATAATGTGATATTCATTTTTATTAAATAAATCATATTTCTTAATTTCAAATATATTGACTTAAAGGTCACAAAAAAAGGAATAATTAAAGCATATTTCCACCAATTTGAAAATATTAAGACAGTGTCTAAGTAGACAAAAATCTAATAAATTGAGAAGGAAATATGTCTCCTCACTCTTTACTCCGCTTATGTCTCTAACAATACAAAAAAGCACAAAGAAGAAAGAGTGATAACTCTGCAATTATTTCAACCTCTGCAACTTTGTCTACCCCGGACACCGCATACGTCCCCCGACAACATGCTTATTTGCAGCATATTTGCAGCGTTTAAAAGCAGTCATTGCAATCTTTTTGATTAAAATGAATGGTAATTGAATAATTTGAAGTCTGAAGTCTCAAAGTGAAGTCACTGAATGCAATCTTTTAATTGAATTCAATAAATAATTTCTAAAAACTGCTACTTTTGTTTTTAAGATTTAATGGTCTTATTAATTTTTGGTCACAAACAGAAAACCATATGATACTAAAATGTCTCCCTAATTAAAAAAAAAATGATGCAAAAGATACAACAATGAACAAGAAACGTAAAGCATAAAACCAACGACTGACTGGCAGGTTATTTATAGAGAACTAACATATAACGATACTGGCACTGTATAAAAAAGACCGGGAAAAACCCTTACTTAGGTAGCACACGCAAAAGTAAGAGGATCCCAACTAACTTGACGTGCGAAACAGAAAAGACAGTTACTTTAGGCACAAAGCTGGCTGGAAAAAGTTTTTTATAAGGCTGCCCATGTTCAAAATCATCACAGTCTATTCCAATATCTAACCTCAAAATGTGGTTGAACGGTTGAACCAATTTGATCACAAACCTATCTTAATATAATTTGAAATCAAATAAAAGGTATATCCAACTAACAACTCTACCATTTTCTCCCTGTGAATAATTTTCACTGAAAGATGTCGTGTGTTCAAAAAAGCAAGTTCCATCCCATTGTCGAAAAAACACTATACTTCATTCCCACACTTTCTCCATAAATCCCTATACATGTAAATATTTGCTTTTACCTTAAGGATTTCCACACAGACTTTATACAACTCTGAATTATAAACCACTGCAAAAATAACTGACCAACTACATATATGCAAATTGGATCATTAGACTATGCCAGTTAAATATTTAATTAACAATCGAGACTTTATACCTTAGCTACTCACTCACCTTGTGAAATTGAAATTAATTGGAAATTCAAACAGACCTCTAGGTTCTCTGTCACACAGAAGTACAATCCTTATAACATGGTAGGATGGACATGTATCTATGAACCCTTTATTTCCTCACAATACTACTACTCTTCCACCCACAAAGAAAACACAGGATCTCACTTTGTATTGTAGGTATCTCATTTTGTACACGCAAACTGAGTGATGTGAAATTGCAAAGGAAATAACTAGAACGATATCCTTGTATTCTATTCTCTTGGACAAAGAAAAACTTATTTAATGGATATGGATGGGCGACAGGCCACGTTCCAAAGATAACTTTACTGTTTTCTCAATCGGACTTTGTTCTGGGCTAGTTTTTGGGTTCATTGAATTGCGTTCCGAGTTCTATCTCGATTCTATTGTGTACATTACATGTTATGCAACTTTGTTGCACTTTCTTTTACTCGGTCACTAAAATGTCCACATGGGAAACTTTATCGACATTTATATATTGAGATCTTTTAGAATGTGATGCCAGCAGTGCAACTTATTCTGACTGAAACTAAAGAACAGTCCCTTTATCCAGGATTTTAAGAGTGAATTGGTCAAAGATTTATTATGGGGCAACAATATTTAAAAAAAAAAAATTCCCAAATTAGTTTTCTGGGTCGAGAGGATTGAGATGCGTTCTTATGAAAGTTGTTATAGTTTTAATTCGATAAATATAAATATTAAGCAACAACTTTATGGTGAAAGTGTCACCAAATGAATATTTTGCATTTTTTATTTCTGCTTTCGTAAAAATTCACATTTTCATTTTGCTTACATACATAATGTATCTACATAATGTATATAATTTTGAAAAGAATAAGGGATTTGGAGATTGGACTTTTGGAGCAAAGTAGCAAGAACTTGAACTTGAGTCTGTGTGAATTGGGTTTAAATCTCGGTAGATTGTATCCAAAGAACACAATGAGGTGAATCTACACGTGGAAACGTCAAAATTAAATCTAGGATAAAAATTAATCCGACAGATTTTGACGCTGATTACACGATTCGTTTTTTCGTTCGTTTCGTCTTTCGTCTTTTTGACAGGCACGTATCCTCGTGATTACATGGTTCTTTTTTACATTCGTGAAGACTCTTTCGTTATTTTGACGTTCAGAAACTTTGCGGTGGATTTATTGGAAAATATACAGAATTAATAATTAAAAATGTTTTTTAATCACTTCTTATTCATATCTACAGCTTATTTAAGTGTGAAAAATTGTTTTACAGCTCGAAATTAAAAGTTTATAAGTTCTTCGCACAATGCTCTGATTTGAGGGATGGGCGATTAAATTTTTCGATTTTAAAATCGGTGGGAAAATTTATCGAGGCTGAAACATCGATGTTTTTCAAAATCGATGTATTTCTTTTTTTTTCTATTTTGATAGCCAAATACGTTATAATATGTAAATTTACATCAAAACGTGTTTTTGATTTAGGGCCGTTTGTCCATAGTAGGTTAAATCTGTAATAAAGGTTCCGACTCTGGTTCTGATGATTAAAATTTCAGATTAAGAATTCATTTAATTGATTTTCTCCTCTAAGAAATTCCATTAAAATGATCTGCGGCTACGTTCTGTAACTCACATCGATAAAATTAGTCGAGAAATGATGGAAATTGAAACACATTATGAGTTTTAATTTTTTTTTTAACTTTTCTCGACCAATGTTATCGATGTGGGAATTATAAAACTTGCATTGTACGATATTTGGAGCAAATCGGTCCACCTGTTGAACCTCTGTCTCAAATGACCTCGTATAGTGCAAAGAGCGTAGAAATCAACGGACGGTATGGTAAAACTACTTTTTTAGACTTCTCCATGTTTACACGAAACCAATACTTGCCCTATAGAAAATGTAAAATGGAACAAAAATTTCCACCCTACATATTGTTTTATCAAGTACATTTTTAAATTTACTTGGTGTGAACATTTTATCGGGATTAAATCTTAAATGACCACATGAATTCTTAATTTTAAAAATGAAAATTATACACAAAGAGAATTACTGTTTATAAAATGAGTACAGCAGAAATGAGAAAGGAAAGTAGATATTAACATGTGCCTACGTTCTGTAACTCTCGCATCGATAAAATCAGTCGAGAAACTATGAAAATTGAAACTTTTCAACGTTTCTCGATCAATTTTACCAATGTGAGAGTTACAGAACGTAGGCAATGATTTGGAATACTTTATTTGTAACTAGTTATTAGCCACTACCTTTGCTGAAACCCCGCAAACCCCTTGTAGTATGAAAAGTATTCATGTTCCTTTCCCATGAAATAATCGATTTCCAAAATCTTTCCAGCGAAAAAGCGCAAAAAAATGTACTTTCACATTTAATATTTATAAGAATGACGTTTTTTTTTAGAAAGCACACATATTTGAAGTTGCTTTCTTTGCATTTTAGTTACATATACCATTTTATTTGCATTTTTGTAATTTTCTGTAGTCGATGTATTTAATCTTTAAATCGATATATGAAATCGATTCAACTACGATTTTTGCTGACAACTGCCTATCGTTCATCTCTACCCTGTTGTCAAACCATAAACGTCAATGTTCAACCAGAAAAAATCTTCAAATTTTCATTCCTGCTTTCGTTACTTCATTCCCCCTACATTTCTTCACCCCTCACCCAAGCTGTCAAGAGCACGAAAGACGAAACGAACGAAAAAAAGACTCGTGTAATCAGCGTCTTTGTCACTATTTCGCAATCAGATGCTTTTGAATATTTAGGTTTGTTTCTTTAGAAATACCAAATTAAACAGTGAAACAGCGAATACATTTGAAAGCTGGGTGTTTTGACAGTTTTTACATTTCTTGCACATATAAATGCCTGTTTGATAACTTTTTTTCAACAAAAAAGGCATTTTTATTTTTTAGCCGCGAGCGGGCACTTATGAGCTGTCAAAAAAAGAGCTATGTTACTTTTTTAACTTAGAACGCTCTGAACTCTCAACTTGCATTTCTTTTTTAGATCAGAGCTTAATCGGGGCTCGCTCGATGAGCTCGGAAAAAAAATGATCGAGAACATCAGGCTAAAGGCTAAGCGCTGTCAACTTCGTACAATTTGTATATAATTTGACAGATTACCAATCATATGACAGTTCAGTGCTCAATTGAGTTCTCCAATAGATCGGAATCGAATTTTTTATTTCTCTGATCCTTCTCTCTCCAGTGAGTTAACAAATAGGAATAATATAAGAAATGATGTCATCTTTTTAGACGTGCATGAAAAAACATTTTTTCACTACACTCTGAATGTTCGAAATTGTGTCATGGATAAAACTGTGTTTTGACATCACAGAAAACAAGTCTCCAGTAGCCGTGATCGTCTAGTGGTTAGGACCCTACGTTGTGGCCGTAGTAACCCAGGTTCGAATCCTGGTCACGGCAATGTTTCCTACATTGTCACGGAAGGAGATTCTTTTTTAATTATATTTTTTTTGAAGTATTTCTTCCACAACAATATTTAAATACCTAGGTACTATATTTTTTTCCTATAATTTTTTTCCATTTCATCCTCACAATCAGAAATAAGTGAACCAGATAGATTTGGTATTGGCACTTTGATTTTTTAAAGGGAGTCTGTTCTGAGAAAAAAACTCCTTATTTTTCCTCTTTTAATTGTGTACGTTAACAAGATTTATTTAAACCTTCACACAAGATAAAACACAAGCGAATTGCCTTCGCAATGTCAAAGATGACAAATTGAATATGAAATGAGTAGGTACCCATTTTACACGCATAGTTCAAGTTGTCCAATTGCACCCCACGCATATTATTGCTCGCAAAAAAAAAAATTATTTAGTATATATAAGAGTGGTTGTTTTTACTGAAAATAAAAATAAATTTTTGAGACAAAACGGAGCAAGTGAAGTCTGTGTGCATATTCTTATCTTTTGGCAACGTTAAACTGGTTCCGAACTCAATGATGACAGCCGAAAAAGATTTACGACACTCAAACACGACTAATTAAGACATTTTTGGTTTTATTTTTGATCTGTTTTTTTTTTTGCTTTGTTTTGCAAGAAAAAGTGACAAATCGAAAATGGTTTTTGGTAAAGGAGAGAGTTGAAAACTAAAATAAGAGTTAAAGAGATTAAAGTATTAAATGCCGCTTTACGGAGGAGTGATTTATGTGTTTTTGTTGTCTTGAAATTGAAGAGCATATGGAGCTGTTAATTGAAAATGAGCACATCACACTTTTTATTTAACTCCATGCAAGGATTTGTAGTAGGTACTATAAATAGTTTCATTGAAAAAAATTCTTTAAAACTTGGAGTTCGGTATGTGTTCAAATTGAAATTGAGCACTTAAGCAAAATAAAATGCTTAACTTATGCTTCAGTAGGTAAAAATGTTTATATCGCATTAAGTATGTAATTAAATTATAATAAGGAAGGTTAGGTATACTGCCTACTAGTATTATAAAGCGAGTATAGCTAAGATAAAAAATATCCAAATTTTTAAAAAAAGTACAATCTCGCGAATGTGAATAGGTACAATGTTTGAGAGTTTTAGCAATTACTCGCGTAAGTGACGTCGAGGTCGACGTGTGCAATACGACGCAGATATTGTGTTCAAGAAATGTTCTTTAAAATTTATGGAATGAAATTATACAATGGGGTGCGTTCAATAAAAAATCATTAACAATCACAATACAAAATTCACCTTTCTGTGGTGAGTTTTCTTTTTTGTGTTGTCGAAGAATGCCGAAAATGTTACCGAATCAAAAGAAACCTAGGCAGGTACGTTGAAATGGATTTATAAAAGTATACTTACATAAATACATAAAAAAAACTAAAAAATATAAGGTATGCATTTTGATTTCCTTAAACTTTGTAGGTAACATAAATTAAATAAAATGTTACTTCTCAAAGAAATTTCATATAAATTATTACTGTGCATACTTATTGTAGGGTGGTTCAGTCAAAAATACATATAGCCGCTATATTTTTCTCAATTTCAATTTAAGTGAGACACCTTTGTAATCGCTAAGCTAAAATGTAGCATTTGTTGAGTCTATTCCACCAATCCTCGATAGTATAGTGGTCAGTATCCCCGCCTGTCACGCGGGAGACCGGGGTTCAATTCCCCGTCGGGGAGGCGATGGCATAACTTTTTTTTTTTTTTAATTTAAATGATTTGGAAATAATAAAGACGTTGTCTAACTTTAGACAACTGTCCAACTTTTGAAAATGTGTTCAAAAACCTCGTTTATTGTTGTTTTATAGCTACCTAACTTAGACACAAGAGTAGATTGTCTTAACCGTGAATAATGTGATATTTATTTTTATTAAATTAAGCATATTTCCACCAATTTGAAAATAGTTAAACAGTGTTTAAGTAATAATAAATACGACTAAATAATTATTAAAAATTCTGCTATGTAGGTATGTATTCACAAGTTGGGTTGGAGGTCTTTTTTTATCAACTTTTGAATTTAGAATGACAAGAACCGACTTTATTTTCCAAACACCCATAAACTATTTATTCTATGATTTTTATTGACATTAACTCAAGTTAAAGGCTTCGTCCAATAACTGTATTCAATATGTATTAAGTTACCTAAAAAAAAACAACCATGACCTTATTTTAAATTTTTTTATTTCTAAGATTTTTCTTTTAATTAAAAATATTTTTCACGAAACAAATAATATGTAAGCACAAAAAGCTTGCATATTTTTTTCCGGCTCTTCTTACAAATTGTAACGTCAAAAGTGCTTCACGTGAAAACTTAAAAGTTAGTGAACTCTTGCAAGAACGACTGCAGCTCCGTTTGCAGCTGCAGTGTTCGTAACATTGAATTTGATGAATGATTATTTTTATTGAGACTTCATTTGTTCTGACATTTGATAAGATTTTTACATTCGATTGCTTAAGATAATTTTACCGACTTAGTATACTGTATAGGAATATGAATCAATAATTTAAAAAAGTTTCACTTGAATTATCATGACACATACTATCTATACCTATCATAATTATGTAAATATAATATAATTTTTCCCAAGAAATTCAATCTTTTCTAATTTCAACCGGTTTTACTAAACGAGTTTAATTAATGCATACATACAATATACCTACCTATCTTGCTATTTTTAACAAAATATGTACATATAGGTACCTTACATGTTTAACGAATTAACTGGTGTTCAAGTGAAATGCATTTTAATTCATAGCTAAGCTTTTGTCTGGAAACCCCCATAAAAAAACCCATTTGCATTTTGAATTATAAAAAATGCCTACCTACCCCAATAGTTGCATATGTAGGTACATTAAAACTACACATTTGGAATGTGAAATTTAAATTATAAAATATTCATCAAGAATACAGAATTCGATGAATGAACTTCGGAGGGAGTAAGACACAATTTTGACATTTGTATTAAAATATCAGAATTGATTCTGATTCCCACTAATTGTGGGAGGGCGGGGGAGGGGGGGATTAGCATGCAGCATTGGAAAAGCTGCACACTTATTCCACACATTGTGTAGAAAGAAAAATCGTGGCATAGGTAAGGTACCTAACCTGCTACAGTGGAAAGTAGGAATATTTTCAGATTCAGATTTTTGGGGATGAATTTGTTTTGTTTAATTTATTGTTCAGGGAAATTATACTGAATTATAATTATACATATTAAAAAGATATACTAAATTTTAATTACGTATTACAGTTATTTTAGTATTTTTGGTATGTACGACTCCACATACGGAAATTTTCGGCTCAAATAATAACGGAAATTACAATTAACACAGAGGCACAGACCCACTTGCGGATGTAGGTATATTAAATATATGAGAAATGGAGCTTGCCATACTCATTGAAAGCCAAAATCATTCCAAATTAAAATTTATGGAGCAAAATTTAAGACGATTTAGTATATATGTTTGTAATAAGTATTTTAAATATGATGTTCGGTACCGGTTAAACACTAGGTTTTACAAACTTTAAACGAGTTAGAATTTATTGTGCTATCTTTTTATGATTTTCAAGATTTTATTAAAGTAAAAATCACCAAATGCATATTTTATCTTTTAAGTATTAACCTACAAATCCAAATGTCACTTTTACTGTCAAAGTGAGTTTGACAATTAAAAATGTAAAAATTATTGGTACATACCTACTCCTACATGTCTGCTTACACTTTTATTTTGCATGAACTGTCACTGTTTTAGGCGCGTTAAGCTGGGGTTTATTCAGTTTATTATTGTACCTAATATGTTTTTTTTTTTAATTGTAGGTACTTCTGTTTTATTTGAAAAGCGTCCTTCTTTTATATCTAAATAAAAAAATCGAATGTCAGAATTTTACTAGAATTTACCAACAACATTTTGTATAGAACTTTTTGAGAAACAAAAAAATGTGTGAGTACCGGGACTCGCGGTGAAGATGTGTAAACTAAACATACGCTTTTATATTAATGAAAAGATAAAAATCAGAATGGCAAAATCTACGAATCCCCATAGAATAATACCTAAAATCATAAACTCCGAAAATACTACATCCACAATTCTCAAAAAGTCACTCACTTTATTTAATGGTTAAAAAGGATCGATCCGAAACGGTAGAGTTTCATTTTATTTCCTAAGCCGAGAACTTTTTTGTTTATACATCAAAAATGACCAAACAAAATTAAATTCAAATTTCAACTGAAATATTTCTCTCGAAAGAATGATGTACAATACCCGGATGGTGCATTAGATAACCCAATATTTTCAGAGACATCAAAAGGCGGTTTGTCATCTGAATTTATGTCGTTGAACGCAAAAAACGTCTGAAATTTCAGTAAAAAATCATTGTGTCAAGTAATTATGCATTCAGCGGGAGTAGTTATGCGGATGAAATTATATGTAAAATGTAACTAATCAGCATATGATTTTATAAATTTCATTAAAAGTGTTTGCATACATAGAATGTCATAAATTATTTTTTTCTTTTTTAAATATTTGTATTGAGATGTAGGACCAATAAAATAATGCAAAACTATATAAATTTCAATATTAAACTTTTTCCACAATAATCGTAACCACACTGAAAATTATAAAGTTCAATTTTATGTGTAGTACTTTAACTGCTTTGACATTTCCCCCACCACAAATAACTTTCATCTGAAATTTCAGATGAGAATTTTTTGTCTGAAAATTCAGATGAATCGTAATTAGACGTAACTAAAAGTCACTAAAAGTCATCTATAACTTTTTATGACAGCTGGTCAATCAGAAATTCTAAAAATTCAGAATTCTGAAAATTCAGATGACATATGTACGACGTACGTACCTAATGGATTGAACGCCCCCAATCATTTTTCTTACCCATATTTACGACCACTTCCGTTGCATTTACCTATATTTTTTCATTTTTCCCATACCGAGAGCATAGATCAAAAAGTATGGTGTCCCTACCAACATATTTACATAATTTTGATTTTTTATTTACAAACTTTAATAAATCATTTGATATACATACATAGGTAAGGCACATCAAGTAGGTTTAGCTACCTGGGCTTAGAGATCATTTTGTTTAAAGTTAATTTTGGTATATACATCATCAGGTGAGTTACATTGCCACGGTCACGCTTTAAAATTTGTTGATTGCTTGCTTGTATTAATAAAATATTTATGGTCTTATTTATAAACGTTGTCTAACTTTAGACAACTGTCCAACTTTGGAAAATGTGTTCAAAGACCTTGTTTATTGTTGTCTTATAGCTGCCTAACTTTGACACAAGAGTAGTTTGTCTTAACCATGAATAATGTGATATTTATTTTTATTAAATAAAGCATACTTCCACAAATTTAAAAATAATTCGACAGTGTCTAAGTAGACAAAAATCTAATAAATACGACTGTTAATATTCCGAATTTTCTCCTGCCAGAACTTTTGCATTCTCCAAACATTTTGGATATTTATATTTCATGTTAAAAATTGCTTGAATTTTATTCAAATTCCAAGAAAATAAATACACAAAATATTAAAATTAATAAACAGAACGATAATCTAATATTATCAGAGTACCACGCTCGACATCATACCTATGTACCTACCTAGTACCTACCTATCCAAACACATTAATCGAAATTCATTATCATTAAACCAACTGCTAAAATTTATATCGCAGATCGCAGGCATAAACAAGAAAGATTATTAAATAAAAGTATTTCGTCATGACAAGAAATGAATTGTTTGGAAATTCTAAATGCTGAGCTGTGTGTATAAAAACAAATGTAGTGCGGTTTAATAAGCACACTATCTACTGTGAGTTCAAGAGCAACGGAGAAGTTTAATATTATTATTTTATCAGAATAATTTAAAAAAAGCTTTGCATTTATTCATACTCGTATATAATGGTGCATCCAACAGATAAAACAGTGATCTCAAGGCTAGTCGCAATCGCTATCGTTGTGTGTCTTGTTGTAGTTACTGATGTATCTGCAATGGAATCAAACTTTTTATCACCTGAGTTAAAAGAATTAAATCATAATTGTGCTTCTGTTACAAAGACGATTTTCAATCCTGTGCATATCGATCACTTTAACAAGGAGATGCAAATAATTAGAGATGAATTAACTTTTAGAGGGATTTTCCTATTATTTCAAAGCATTCCATATCTTTATTGGGGAAGTCTAAAGAAAAACGTCAATGATGCAGCGGAGAAGCCTATTCACGAACATTCAAGTCCATCATACTATGCAGAAGCAGTTCCAATTGAAAACAGTGAAGACTTAGATGACTTTGGACATCCTTGTCAAGTTCCAGATCCTATCTGGCGTCATGAAGAAAATGAAGAAACTGGAGTTACATTGGAATATTTTTGGCTTAATGAGAATACAGTACAGTTATCTAAGAAAAAATCCCATCATGATGAAAGTGCAACCTCGACAACGAAGAAGGAGATTGTTCCCAGTAGGTGTGCCTTTTGTAATTGCCGAGGACACACAATTGCCAATTGTCACAGAAGAAAAGATTTCACAAAATTACTATAAGGAATCTTCCATCGATCTGGATTTGTGTTTAATATATGTATTAAAAAAATGAAAGTAATTTTGAAAGTTATTTTAAAAAATATCCGAGGAGTGATTGATTTAAGTTTATTTCTAACTTTACATTTGTCATTTTGTGTAATTGTGCTAAAGTTCATTAAGCAAAATAGCTTAGATGTTAAAATGCCGGAAAAAGATTCAAGTTCTGATGTCGAAGAAGATGAATCGATGTTTGATAATGGTGAATCGAAAGAGACAACTTCATAATGGAACGATATACCTATAGGCACTGAAGTTGTCCATTGTTTTATTTTTCCTTAAAAACTCGTTTATAGAAAAGCCAGTATTTGAAAATGTTATACTTAGTTAAAAAATATTATTTAAATGATTTGTATTTGTAAAAATTACCACTTAAGACTGCTTTAAATAGGTTAAGTTAAAAATAAATAAAAGAAACTTATATTATTTTTTGTATACCTAATTTTTGTGTTTAATTTTAAAGTTTTCAAAAAGGAAAAAGTTTGTTGAACAAAGCGGGCGTTATGAAGATGAGTTAGTGAAAATATAATTTGAGGAACGTTCAATGTTTATTGGAGCTTAGATCATGCCACTCTATAACGAAAAAAAGTCTGCATTGCAGATTTTTAAGACAAAAAATTAAGGTATCATGTATCTAATTCATAAATATTTTTATTTACCTGTAGGTACCTAAACCTACCTATACCTTCATTAAATATAACATAAAGAAGGGGCTGGGTGCGACCCACACTGTTAACTTCCCATTGGTGCCCCTGGCAACTGGACTGGAAGTCAATTTAGTTTATTTTTAAACCCCACCAATTCATAGTTACAGCATTGTGCGTAAAATAAAATTATTCCGGAGTGGATAGCTTTGTTTGTTTTCGAGATATTCGAGTCGAAAAACATTTTTTTTAGTGGTCTGAGTTTGATAATTTGTTTGTTTAAAAAAACTGTCGATTGAATAATTCTACAAACCTTATCAGTTATTGACTACGTCACTTATGTATAGAATAAAATTGGCCCGGCTTCTAAGCTAGTGTTTGTCTTCAAAATATTCGAAAACATAAACGATTTTTAGTATTTTTTTGTAGATTTTTTGCTTTAAAAAAAAAAACTGTCAATTGATTTTTTTAAAATTCATATAAGTAACCAAATATGGCATCGTGTATAAAATAAAATTTTCCCGAAGTTAATATTGTTGTTCTCAAAATATTACAACCGAAACACGTTTTTCACAAAATTTTAGCATGTTTTTTGATATAAAAAAAAACTGCCAGCTGATTTTTGTTTATTCTTCTCAATCCTTTAATACGTCATTGTGTAGAATAAAATTAACCTGTCGAAGTCGATGGTATTTTTTTTTACAACTTTTTTTTTTTAAATTGCTAGTAAAAAAAACCGCTAATTGAATTTTTTGGACCTTTTCTGCACTTCCTGATGTTGTTGTCTGTAAAATAAAATTTATTCGAAATCGATACAGTGAACGATAGAAAGGCTTACTAACGTACATACACACACACATACAGACATCTCTCTAAAAATGATGGATTCCGATTCTTGGGTCCTCGAAACGTCGAGAAATGTCAAAATTTTCAATTCGACATACCGGACCAATTACAATAAAAAACACAAGTAAATACAAGTAATGTTCGTAAATTATCACATCTTAAAATCACAATGTTTATAAATTATTTTTGTACATAGTAAATACATATGTAAGAATGTGTTGTGTACAAATTATTCTAAAAGTTGTATAAACTACAGGTACATACAGTAGCGTATACGCAGGATTTTTTTTGAGGTGGGCTCAATCTCAATTTTAGTGTAATTTTTTTTTAAGATGTCACTGCCTTTCTTATTTTTATCCACCTTATATGATTAAGAAGTAAAATTTCAATAAAAAAAAGGAACAAAGAAAAAACACAACAAAAAATTAAAAAAAACATAAAACGCTCCCTGTTTTGAAATGAATGTTTTTCTTTGTAGATAGAAGTCTTTTTCATTTTTTGATATTTTTAGTTCGAAATAAAAAATGTAGGCAACCGAATTTGATGAAAAGATAAATTCCATTCATATTTTCTAGCTTTCCATCTTTTATCTTTTTCAATATTCACAGCCGCAATGATTGCTGACATCAAATAAATTATCAATTACGGCAAATATCTTCTATCTCTTTTTTCCGTTTGTATAGAGCGAGATACGAGGTTGTGGCCGGTACCCCATCAAAAATATTAAAATTGCCTCAAAAATACAGTTATACACTATGACACTATCGGCTATCCACTATCCAGTGTATATAGAGATCAGGAGATCAGTGGTTGTATGAAGTAGTGATTTCATTACGATATATGTAGGTACATAATTATATTTTTTGTTGAATTTAAATCCATTACTCCAGAGTTTCCAAAAAGAGCTATAGGTACAGGTAATGTAAAGGGTGTATTTTTTAAAGGTATAGAACTTTAAGTTGGCAACACTATTTTAACTGGTGGCCATTTTGTCAACTGTCAAGTGATTTATTTTTAGTTTGATTTGGCTTTTGGCATTTCAACATGAATAGACTGACGCCTGAACAACGCTTCCAAATTGTGCAAATTTATTTTGAAAATCAAACCAATTTTCATAAGCGAATTTTGTTTAGCGATGAAGCTCACTTTTAGTTGAATGGATACGTCAATAAACAAAACTGCAGGGATTTGGAGTGATGATAATCCTCAAGTGAATGTTGAGACACCCAGTGGCGTAGCAAAGGGGGGGCGGACCGCCACGAGTGTCACCCATTTTGGGGTGACCTACCTACCTACCAGTTTCTATTTGCACAAAAAAAAAATATTATCGGATAGCCTTTGTTTTTTTTCTTTTGTAAATAAAGTCCATCGACGTGTCGCCCTCAACGATTGACTTCTCGTTTTTTGTTTTTGCTTTATTTGGTTGGTCCCACACGCAGGTGTGTCGACAAGAAAAGCAATTCTCGATATCCGTCAAGATAGCATTACCACTTTAAAATTTTAAGATTCTAATAATTGGATTAATTGTCGTGAATTTTTCCTAAATTTGTCGTGAAAGAAAAAAATTTGTCGCGATATCAAAAAGTTACTCAGATAAAAAAAGATACATCTAATCAAAGTGGTGGTAATGCTGGAATTATTAAAAAAATGCAATTTCGGGGTATTTTGTCATATTTAGGTGATTTATTTGACGAAAAAGGGCGCGACAAATTATTTTTTGAAACAATTTATTTAAGGACGTCGAGCGAAAATTGTTAAAACAAATCCCGCATCATAAAATCTTGTAGGAAAAACATATAGCCAATCAAAGCTGTAATAGTAGTGCCGTATTCATAGATGCAATTTCAAAATTTTTTTAAAGCAAAAAAAAAATTCCTAAAATTTTTTTTTCTTTCACGACAAATTCACGACAACTGATGGCATACTCGTTTTTATTTTTTTTGAATTTTTTTGGGCGGTGGTAATGCTAAGTTAGCATTACCAGGTGTTATTTAAAAAAAAAAACAAGCGCGACAATTTTTTTTTCTTTCACGACAAATTTACGACAATTAATCCAATTATTAGAACCCTAAAATTTTGAAGTAGTTAATTCTCGGGCCGTTCTTAGATACGGCTATTTTTCCCCGAATTTTGTACTGCGGTTATGAAAAGCATGCTCTACTCTATATATGAGGATATGATATCATGAAGATGTTGTGAATCGCGGCTGCAATAGGTAGTCATTTTGGTTCTGCTTTTTTTTATGCGTTTATCCTTTTTTAAAATTTTTTGTTTGAATTTATAAATAAAAAGTCATAATCATGTTTTTCATTCTGGGGGTGACACCATAATTGCCGCCCCAGGTGCCACCCATGCTGGCTACGCCACTGGAGACACCGTTACATCCAAAAAAACTGAATGTTTGGTGTGCTTTATGGGTTGGTGCAATAATTGGTTCGTACTTCTTTAAAAAATGCTGGCCAGAACGTTACAGTCAATAGTGACCGCTATAGAGCCATGATTACTGACTTTTTCGCTCATCGCTCGTGCCACAATTGACTTATTGTCATTGAAGGAAACGTTTGGTAGGCGCATAGTTTCACGTTACGGACCCGTGAATTGGCTTCCAAGATCGTGCGATTTAACGCCGCTTGACTATTTTCTGTGGGGATATGTGAAGTCACTAGTCTACGCCGATAAGCCCGAAACGATTGACCACTTGGAGGACAACATTCGCCACGTTATTGCCGATATACGGCCACAAAAGTTGGAAAAAGTCATCGAAAATTGGACCTCCAGATTAGACTACGTCCGAGCCAGCCGTGGCGATCATAAGCCAGAAGATTATCTTTCGAATAAAGTAAATTTCATGTCAGTTTAAAAAAATCATCTTTGTTTTATTCCATTTCAAAGTTCTATACCTCTTAAAAAAACACCCTTTGTGTACCTAATATAGGTAATACACCTAACTAAGTTGTAACAGAATCGATCCACTCGACTTTGAAGAGGTTCGGATTGCTGAAAAATGTTGAATACCTACATATGTATGGTATCTAGGTACCTAACCTATATGTGCTGTGCGTGTAATTTTTTGTCCAGATATAAAATGCACATCCGTGATGGTATCCTTTGGTACCTTACCTATACCAATATTATTATTGTAAATTATTGTAATGAATAAACAAAATAACAACGAAATAGGTATTTTTTTTAAAAAGATTTTTATTTACCAATTATAGGTATTATATTTTTATAAAATTATTAATAATAATAATTTAAATATAGGTACATATTTTTAAATATTTTTACAAAAAATGATTGGTTAATAGTTTTTTTTTTTTTAAATTTTCTTAAATATTTTTATTTATTTATTAATAATAGTTATTAATAATAGTTAATTAATAATAGTTAATGAAATTACAGCAAATATGAGAGCAATACCAATCTTTTTGGATCATAATTGGAAAAGATGATCTAAGTCATGTTTTTAAGTCCAAATTAGTTCATCATATATGTAGGTATTAGGTATTCCATTTTGGTCCGCGGGTGAGTATTTTATTTCTCACCTACCCTGTGCTTACTATATATGTATGTATATCAATATAGCACAGGGCCTTCCCCTATCCGCCACCTGGGGACGCGCCCGATGGGGGTTTCTGGTAACCCCACACGGGAAACTTGTTCTAAATATTATTTTCGGACAAAGTCACAAAATTTTACTTAATGTAATTATTAGCATTGAGTATCTAGGTATTTGTATTTAAAAACTTCACTGTAGGTAGTCGTAAATTCCATTTTTTAATCACTTTCAGAAATAGCACAAATCATTTTGAAACATCACATAAAAATGCTTAATTTTTCTTTAATCGAGAAGCTAAAGACTTTTAAAAATTAACATTTTCAAAGAGCTTTGAATGATCTAGGAAAATATGAAATTGCAAAAAGTCTTTAAGTTATTTTCAAAATTAATAGTTCAATAAAAAAATCATAATTTACACTTATTATCTTATACGTAGTAGTTTTTTGAGTGAGAACTTGTGAAATTTTCACTCAAACAACAAAAATAAAAGAGAAAGCATGATTTGTCATTGAACTTTTAATTTAAAAAAGAACTATTTAACTTCAAAGGATTAAATGAACCTTAGCTATTTCTATGAATTTCATGAATTTCAACACGATTGAGAATTTCTAGATTTACTCACTTTTGCACACTCAAATCGAAATTTTTACTCAACCTGTGGCATTGAAATTTGGAATAGACATCAAAAAGCCAAAACGACATTCAATGAAAGTTCCATAATTTTTTATCCCAAAGTTTTTCAAAAAAATTTAACTTAAATTAAAGTGTGTAAAAGAGAGTTTGAGTATTTTTGCAAATGTCTTCATTTAAATAAGTTCTCAAGTTAGGAGACAAACTAAAACAAAAAAAAAATTAATGAAAAGTAATGATAAAGACAAAAGCTTAAAAAAATCCAATATAAATACCGAATTAAATGAGCTTCAATCATAATCCACTTTATCATCAATTTCTTAAAGCTTCAGATGTCAAAGAATGTCCAAAACTATGAATACCATCAGAAGATTCCACTCGATACTCAGTGACGTTTTAGGTATATCGTTGACCTTCCCTTGCAGTGTGCTGAATATGAAATTGTTTCATTTGAAACATTTTTGGTTGTAAATAATTTTTGAAACTTTTTTAACTTGTAGTAGCAGTATGGTATTGATTGACTATCCTTTTATCCTTGATAAGGCGTTATGTCAGGCGTAGTTCAATGTGAAATGTTCAACGTAAGGATATTTTATGTATTAATATGGCGTTATATTGCCAGATATGAATAAACCGATTACAAAAAGTCACTTTTTTTAAGGCAAAGCAAAGAATTCTAGCGAATGCCTTAAGCAGAATACGATAATAGAACTCGATTATGAACGAACAAAAAAACACTGAATAAAAATTTTTATTGTAGCTACTTTTATAGGTAACTGTGTATTTGCTGATTTGCCGGTGAATTAAATTTTGTTGTGAAATTGAGTTGGGTGGGTTAGTTGAAAATTAAAAAAGCTCTTTTATATGACGTCATTGTATATGAATGTATCTACTATAGACATTATATATATATGTAGGTGCATATAGCACAATATTAACACCATAAAAAAAGAGCGATGACTTGTCTTCAAAGCTACTATTTATTATATACATACATACGTCCTATGTACATTAAGGTGTCCGTTATTTCGAAAATTAATTTTTTTATCAAACACCATAAAAAACTTACTGTGCCCGTAAAAAAATTATTGACGAAAATAACTTTTGTCCAGGTCATTTTTATATTTTTCAACTTTTAACGTTTTAGTTTTTTTTTCGAACTATCACAGCTAATCAAATTGTTTTGTATTCATTCATTAATTTATCACTTATTACAAAAAAATATTTGAAAAAATTCTTTATAAAATACCTACATATTTCAATTTTTTAATTATTTTTTTTATTGGTATATAAGATTTTTGATAATTATTTGAACTTTATTATTGGCGCAAACTGTTAGACAGTTAAGTGCGACATGTTAAAGAACGAACTGTCACTTTTTTAGGTGCGTTCAATTAAAGTATATTAAGAAAAAAGATTATGTAAGTATGATACTACTTAAAAAGCCTTTAAGACAAAGAACATTTTAGTAAAGAACTTTAAATTTAGTAAATTGTTAAGTAGTATCATGCTAATACCTTAACATCAGGCTGTTAAACATTTTGCGCCAATGTTTTTAATGTGATCTTTTAATTCCAGTATTGCAGTATCTGAGTTAACTCTGAGTTAAATAAGACTTAGTTAATCCTGGAAATAAATTGAACCCGAGTTAAGTAAGAAGCAGTTTTTCAGTATATAATTAACTCTTTAACTTTTCAGTTGTCAAAAATCTATCGAAATCAAAGTGTTACACTATGAAAATGCGCTTTCAGTATCGAAACAGAGATGGCGACACTTTGTGGCAGTATGGAAAGGGCGATTTCCATTGTGTCGCCCTCTTTATTTTGATAGTGTTTTTACAAACATCTGCCAGGCATAAATTATTCATTTAATCCAGAGTTAACTCACCAATTTCGATGATAAATTGACTGAAAAAAACATTTTTAAGAAGTTAACTCTCATTTAACTAAGAAACTGGGATGATCTCATTCTGAAAAACTTGCCCTTAGGGCATAAACTTTTGACTAAAAAAGTTACATATCAAGCTGTTAAACAAAAATTTCTTTTGGATATAACAACCACCCTAAATTTACCTACTGATTACATTATACATAATATTTATCATAATAAGAACTTTTATTGTTTTTTTTTTTTGTATTCAAAAAAAGATACCGTTTTTTCAGAATTTGAATTGCTGGGAAATTGTGAAATTACTGATTTTTATTTGAGATAGGAAACAGGCATAAATGTGTTTTGTAGAATATAGATAAGGAAAAAGAGGGTAGGTACCTAGGTTTTTATCTAAGTCAAAAGTTCAAAATTATTATTAGGTATTTTATTGTGTACTTACCTATTTTGAAAAGAGACAAATTAAAATAATGCTTAGCAATTTATTAAAGGTCGAAAGTAGTAGGTACCTATTTTTTTTTTTATTTGAAAGTGAAAGTAGGTACCATGTTTGTTTGGATGTTTATCCTTTAATCTTTTAATCACGCTTCAACTGCTAAACTGCTGGACAGATTATAATTAAATTTGACAGAGAAATCAATAAAATAATTGAAAAAGATTCTGGAATACTACCTACAAATGTACATACATTACTTGAGATTTGTAAGTAAAGTACTCACTACATAGCTCACTACATAATTCTGTAAGACTGTCTTCTGTTTGTTTCGCTACAGCCTAAACAAATGAGTCAATTTTTTTAAACTTGATACTTTCCCAGCGTTTTTACCTTTCACACGTTTTTTATGTTTTTTTTTCTGGGCCAAAAATAACGGTAGATACCAGCTATACAAACTTTAAATAATTTTTTGAAAATTCTAAATTCCAAAATAGGCAAACTATTTTTTTGAAATTAAATTTTTAACTCCTCATTAGTATTTATTAATTTTATACAATTTTATACAAAACGCTGCTGTCGAAATTGCTATAGATATAGCAGCGATGAAATGTGTTTATTTGAAAAAAAAAAATAAAATATTTTCTTACATATTACTGTTAACATTGGACCTACCTATACTCCTATACTTTTTTTGACGTCTCTTAACTAACTTAACTTAACTTTATCTCAATCACAATTTTTAGCGAGAAAAAGGTGTCCCAAGAAAAACATCTCTTTGACGCTGATTACACGAGTCTTTTTTTCGTTCGTTTCGTCTTTCGTGCTTTTGACAGCTTGGGTGAGGGGTGTAGAAATGTAGGGGGAATGAAGTAACGAAAGCAGGAATGAAAATTTGAAGATTTTTTCTGGTTGAAAATTGACGTTTATGGTTTGACAACAGGGTAGAGATGAGCGATAGGCAGTTGTCAGCAAAAATCGTAGTTGAATCGGTTTCAGATATCGATTTTAAGATTAAATACATCGACTACAGAAAATTACAAAAATGCAAATAAAATGGTATATGTAACTAAAATGCAAAGAAAGCAACTTCAAATATGTGTGCTTTCTAAAAAAAAACATCATTCTTATAAATATTAAATGTGAAAGTACATTTTTTTTGCGCTTTTTCGCTGGAAGGATTTTGGAAATCGATTATTTCATGGGAAAGGAACATGAATACTTTTCATACTACATGGGGTTTGCGGGGTCTCAGCAAAGGGAGTGGGTAATAACTAATTGCAAATAAAGTATTCCAAATCATTGCCTATACGTTCTGTAACTCTCGCATTGATAAAATTGGTCGAGAAAGGTTGAAAAGTGGAACAAAACTCATACGATTTGTTTCAATTTTCATAGTTTCTCGACTGATTTTATCGATGCGAGAATTACAGAACGTAGGCACCATGTTAATATCTACTTTCCTTTCTCATTTCTGCTGTACTCATTTTATAAAAAGTAATTCTCTTTGTGTATAATTTTCGTTTTTAAAATTAAGAATTCATGTGGTCATTTAAGATTTAATCCCGATAAAATGTTCACACGAAGTAAATTTAAAAATGTATTTGATAAAACAATATGTAGTGTGGAAATCTTTGTTTCTTTTTACATGTTCTATAGGGCAAGTATTGGTTTCGTGTAAACATGGAGAAGTCTAAAAAAGTAGTTTTACCATACCGTCCGTTGATTTCTACGTCTGTGCACTATACGAGGTCCATTGACACAGAGGTTAAACAGGTGGACCGATTTGCTCCAAATATCGTACAGAGAAACGTTGAAAAATAAATTAAAACTCATGTGTTTCAATTTCCATCATTTCTCGACTAATTTTATCGATGTGAGTTACAGAACGTAGCCACAGATCATTTTAATGGAATTTCTTAGAGGAGAAAATCGATTAAATGAATCCTTAATCTGAAATTTTAATCATCAGAACCAGAGTCGGAACCTTTATTACAGATTTAACCTACTATGAACAAACGGCCCTAAATCAAAAACACGTTTTGATGTAAATTTACATATAATAACGTATTTGGCTATCAAAATAGAAAAAAAAAAGAAATACATCGATTTTGAAAAACATCGATGTTTCAGGTTCGATAAATTTTCCCACCGATTTTAAAATCGAAAAATTTAATCGCCCATCCCTCAAATCAGAGCAATGTGCGAAGAACTTATAAACTTTTAATTTCGAGCTGTAAAACAATTTTTCACACTTAAATAAGCTGTAAATATGAATAAGAAATGATTAAAAAACATTTTTAATTATTACTTCTGTTTATTTTCCAATAAATCCACCGCAAAGTTTCTGAACGTCAAAATAACGAAAGAGTCTTCACGAATGTAAAAAAGAACCATGTAATCACGAGGATACGTGCCTGTCAAAAAGACGAAAGACGAAACGAACGAAAAAACGAATCGTGTAATCAGCGTCTTTCTTGCCATAAAGTGGGAGTGAGGTAAACTGAGACTTCAAAAAAAGTTGGAGGAGAAATAATTAGTCAGTTCAGGTTTCTCATTCTCAGGCTCATGAGATCTCACTAATCTCAGAAATCTGAACCTAATTCCTTATTAGAGAAATTCTTCAATTTTTCTGTCAAAAAGCGGAGACTGATATTTTTTTTTTTTGGATTCACTTGCTCTCGAATATTTTTTTGTTGCAGTTGATCAAATTATAAAAAAAGAGATTGAGAGTGCTTTTTCTTCTATTCTAGCGGAGTAATCTTTTTCAGGTTTCTCCTTCTTCTCAGAGAAGCTGACAGAAGTTTGCTCAATGAAATCTCAGAAACGTGAACTGGCTTAATCAATCATTTTTCTCAGAATTTGACAAAACGAATAAGAAATGACAGTTCTCGTTCTGAACGAAAGAGAAAATAAGTGTTTTTTAATGGGCGCATTCACTAATGTAGTCACTACGTAGTCAAGTCATTCTGATTGGCTACATACAACTACAAAATGAGTTGAAATTTCCCCTCCGACGTAGTGTAAAAATTTCGGCTTCAAGGTTAGTGGAGAATGATTTTGAGGTTTCACAATCAGCTGTTCGGTTAAAATACAAAAGATTCAAACTATTCAAAATGAAACTTGGCCACAGTTAAATTATTTTGCATAATTATGATTTTATCTTCTTCCAAATCACTCATATTATATCTTATATTTGATATTATTTAATTTAAAGAGAAAATATTATTTAAATTCTCAAAACACAACTGTTTCTTATTTCGTGTGTGTTTACATCTGTCATTAATATGACAGTTTAGAATTGACTACCTTTGTAGTGCAATTTTGCATTCACAAAGCTAGTTGAATTTCGACTACGTAGTCACTACATTAGTGAATGCGCCCAATGAACATGTTATGCACAAAAAAAAAAGAAAGATTGAAAACCTACAGTAATGCGTGTTTTATGCGTAAAATTTTCTGAACCTTTTGATGTGGAGCAAGTGTATTAAAAAAATATCAAAACTTCAGCTGATTTGTGTTTTTGGTAAAATAAATAAATAAAATTTACCAAAGAAGAACATTTATTAGATTTTCGGATTGAAAATAAAGAATATGAAAAAGTGTGAATTAATATAAAATGTAATTTAAAAATCATTGCAAAAAAATATAGTTACATAAATGGTGTTTGAATTGTAAATTTCAGATAAGCAAAGCCGTACTTTTCTTCTCTGAAAGTTTTCAAGAACTTGCTCAAAACCTTAAAATTTCGACTTACCTTTTGACTTTACGTGAGCATTAGATTCACGAACCATAAAAAGCTGTAAATCCAATTTATTCCGTTGAACTTTTATTTCGACTTTGCTAAGAATTACGAGAACGCAAATTCACAAATTATAGACAATTATACGTATCTTTATCTATCAATGTCAAAAACGTACATAAGTGACACAGCCGTTACTTTAATTTTAATATTAGCACATGGTGTAATGGTAAGTGCGTAGGACTGTTACGCCGAACGTCTTGGATTCGGTTTCAACCCAACCTATGTCACCTAAAAGAAACAGAAATGTTTTTCACGTGGATACTGCCTCTTGCGAGTAATTGATAAATCATAAATCCGCAAAAGTATCTCTTGTCATGAAAAAAGTCGTCCTTCCCTATCCCTACATTCCTGCCAATAACTACGCACACAGGAATCGTTGATAGTTGTAGGCAAGGCCGTAGCCAGGGGGGGGGGGGGGGGGGGAATCAGAGGGGTTTGATTTAATTATGTACCTACCTAATAAATAATAACTGTACGATTATATTTTGTATTACCTTTTCGTAAATTTTTCTGCTTAGGTACCATTTTAACGGAACTGCATGATATATACATATGTACATATTATGTATATGCATAAACCTGCATGCCCAAATGTGAGGGCTTTTTTTGATTACTAATTAGTGAATTTTTCTTTCCGAAAAATTATATCCCCCCCAGAAAAAATTGTCTGGCTACGGTCTTGATTGTAGGTCATTAGGAGTATTGGGCGTGGCGTCACAAAATGGTTTATTTTTAAAGAAACCCCTCACACACTGCCGCTAGGTATTTGGTTTAAAAAAAATAGCTTAGCAAATGTCACTTTTATCGAAGTAAATATTTTGATGTTTGTGAATATGTTAAAATGCGGTTGCTCCATAATATCATTATTATACCTACTAAGATATTTGACAGAACTTATATTTCTGCACACAAACATTTTTGGAAAGAACTTCGCAGATATAGGCGCAGGCGATATGACGTCAAATAACGACCTTACATTGGTTTTGTTAATATGAAGTTAAATGTCATCGTTGATTCTCTTTTAATTTAGTGAGCGCTTTAAAATGTTAACTTAGCCACATCGGCAGACTAAAGAATATCTTAAAAGCCATCTGGCAAGAGAAATTCAAACTTTAAGCTTAAAGAAATAAAGTTTCTTGATTCTAGTTAAAACCCCACTTAAAATTAAATTCAAAAACACAGCTTCCACATTTTTTTGATTCAACATTTTAATAGAACTGATAATAGCTTTTTAAAAACTAAAAATTAAAACCTATGAATCTAAATTATGTACATATATATATTTGGCGAATTCAGATAAATGAGATCTCAGGGATTTTTCTCACTCAACAGGTAAGCAAACAAATCCAAGATTTTTTTCCTCAGAATTTTATAAGCAAGCGAATCCAAGATTTTTTTTCCTCAGAGTTTTGACAGCAAAACTGAGAAATTTCGGTGTGGAATCCTGTTCATGTAACTGAGATTGCTGAGATCTCCGAGATCACATTTTCCTAAACACGCCTTTTGAAACTATTTGCTTAAAAACTTGATTTAAAGAATTAAAAAAAAAGAAGATATTTAAAATATAAAACATCACATGCACACATACCTACATATATTAACCAACAAATTATTAATAATATTTGGTTAACATTTTGAATTAAAAAACTGGTTTCATAAGGTAGACAGTAACTCCAATGTTATTTTTTTGAAATTATATTTTTTATTGTATTTCTTGTTATGTATAAGTTTATAATAAAAATATTAACAAATTGATTAATTCAAAAAATAAAATAATATCTAATCACTTATTTATCATTAGGCAGTTCGTAGATCATAGAACAAATTTTTCAAAAAATCGCTTTGAGAAGTTCAGGGCAAATAATTCTATCTTTCTTTGATCCGCTTTTTTGTTGTAGCTCCTCTAAATTGATGATTTTTAATCCTCTTTTTAGCTGATCTCTATCTCGTGAAGCAGTTTCTTTTTTTTTCAGTTGCATATACATATTTAAAATGCATAACACCTCCGTTGCCAATAACTTACTTTTTTTGTCTTAAACTTGTAGAAACTTCGGTGTGGTTGTGCTCAATAACTCGACCCTTCTCTAGCAAATCTCGAAATGTCTTGACATCATGACGAGCAATATGCTTGCGATAATTTACATTTAACAATCCATAAATTAAGTCGATCTCAGTTTCTTCATTGTGACGTCCTTCAGGCAATTGAGCAATCAAAGCACGCTTCTGACACACAAATGTGTCTATAGCCGTACCTGCGTCCTGGCTAGACTGAAATATCTCCATGTAGATCTGGTAAGCTGGTTTGGTAGGTGAGAAATGACTGCGAATAAGCTCGATGGCATTACTCCAGGTTGTTGCTTCCCTCTTAACACCTTGCCACCATGTGGATGCAAGACCGTAGAATAGCAAGGAAATACCACGCAATGCGTCTTCATCGTTGATATGCTCAATTTCTTTGTAGGTTTCTATTGAGGTGATGAATTGCTCAACGGCATCGTGATCCCTTTGTCCTCCGAAACGGGAAGCGCAATTTGAGAAACTACCTTTCGATTTTGTGGGTGCTGGTGCAGCAGAAGCTGCAGGACTACCAGCTACTACTGCTGCTCGTACCCCTGTAATTAACTGTTGCAGTTGTTCTGCCGTCATTTGAACAATAGATTCGTCAGACATTTATAAGCGTTTAGTTATTAATTATTGCGAAACAACTTTTTTTTTTTTTTAAATTCACTTTGATGAGTCAGACCAAAATAAAACGCAATGTTCGAATTTTGTGCGAGTAATTGGACTGAGACTGCTGAGACTGTTTGTAAATATTGTCGATGGGGCTATTTATATATGCTTGGAATTTTGTGTTATCTTCCAGTTAAACAAGACGCTGATACTGTATTATTTAGATAGGTATGCAATGGAATAATCTATGAATCATTAGATGATCATAATTTCGTCATGTGGTATAATTTTGATATACATATTCACACTTTTTTTTTCATCTGAACGACAAAAGGGCAGCATCTTTGGTTAATCTTCTTTTGTGAACAACGAGACGAGACTATGAATGAACAATTAAAAACTGTTTATTCCATTAAGGCTTAACTACAATGAACAACAAAAGAACAAACTAAAAAACTTCATCTTTCAGGACCTGAGGATTTTTATAAAGAAATGACAGATATTTTAAGTACTAAGAGTTTTCGAATAATTCCCTGGTGGTTTGCGCCAGCAGATGATTTTACATACATATATGCAACAAAATCCAAAAGCATTTAACTTTTATTTTCAAAAGAAGAACTATCATTATGTTGCGTTTGATATTCTCCCCACAAATTTTTTGCCGTACAAATAATGAAAATCTCATTTTTCTCAAAAACGTGCCCACAAATTAAAAAAAATAATCAGTATTTTATTTTACAAAAAGGGTACTTACCATTTTATAAAAGAAATTGGAAAATGGTTATAAATGGTATCGCCCATAGAAATTTTTTTTTTATTTTCGACCATTTTTCTCATAGAAAATCTTTTTAAAAAAGTTTAAATATTTTTTTTTAGAAATCAATAGTTCGAAAAAGACTCGGTCGATTTTTATTAAACTTAGCATCTAGAAGTTTTTTAACATTATATAGCAGATTTAAAATAAAAATTATTCTTATGACCAAAAATAACGGTACCTCCCATACAAGTGTTTAAAAACCGGTATGGAAAATATTATTTTTCTCAAAAACGCTTCTACGATTTTGATTAAAATTTGCATGTGAACTAATTTTAGTACGATCTACCATATTATTGGGAAAAAATGTTATCTATCGATTAAAAATGTTATCTCTCATAAAACTATTTTTCTAGTTCGACTATCTTATTATCTGTTGAAGCGATATTAATAATTTTGTTTACACAAGAGCTTCATGCGACCCAGTTGTGCATTTTACTTTGCGAAGTAATAATAAATTACTTCCAAAGAACATTAGGTGATAACTTTTGCGTCACCTTGTACTTTATGTTTATTTAAATGCATAATTTTAGAATTTTCAGGATAGTTTTTTTGAAATAACCTTTAATTAACATGGTTTCCAAAAATTAATTCCAGCTGATGTATAGCTGCCTCAGATTTTTGAGTGCAGCACTAAAATTTCTTAGATTGCAAATGCAATCCAAAAATTATTGTGTCAATACCTTTACAAGTGATGTATATATATTATATATTATTATTATTATAAACAAACATATGTACATAAATATTCATAAAAAGTTTTTTTTTTATGAATTCAAAAGTTCGATGAGTATAAGCCTCTCCCATTAATTTCCAACTATAGTTAGAGCAAAAGGAATTAATGTCATTTGTCCATCTTTTGTATTGTCCTCCAACATTTCGTTTCCTTTCTAATGGTATCCACTCTGTTGTTGTCTTGTTATATACATACATAATATGGAAAAAGGTGATATCTTTCGGGTCTTGCGACCTCTCGCAATCACGCGTTATTTTGTATTTGTATATGCGGTGAAGTTTCCTTGTATCAGTATTTTTTTATGACTAGACAATAGGTATATATACGTAGTGGAATATAATCGCCGAAAGTCTGATCTACTCGCATTCTCTAGTGCTAATAATTATCTTATCCATGTAGGTATGTTAAAGCCTAAAAATAAAAAAAAGTTTCGAAATAACAATTTACGTCACAAAAAAGCTTTTTTGTGCGTATATATACGTACACCAACTACAATTTCATCATAAAACCAAAAGAGACCCCAAAAGTCTTAATAAGAAAGTTATTTATACCAATATTTTGGTCAGTATTCTTTCAACTCTTCGGCTCTTCGCCCATCGTTATACCTTGTCATTCCAGGTCAAAGCATTTTTAACAAAAAAAAAAACAAATCAAATAATAATGTCAGTTGTACAAATGACTATGGAACAACTCCAAGAGTTGATTGAATCTGTTCGTTCAGCAGCTGTAGCTGCTGCTCCTGTTACAGAAGCACCTATCACACATTCCAAAGGCAGTTTTACAAGCTGTGAATCTCGATTCGGGGGACAACGTGACCACGATGCAGTTGAACAATTCATCACTTTGATAGTGACCTACAAAGAAATCGAAAATATAAGCGATGAAGATGCATTGCGTGGATTGTCCCTGTTATTTTTTGGAATTGCATCCACCTGGTGGCAAGGAATTAAAAGAGAAGCTAAAACCTGGAACGAAGCTATCGAACTAATTCGCAGTCATTTTTCACCCTCGAAACCAGCTTATCAAATTTATGTCGAAATTTTCCAATCTAGCCAACCTACAGATGTTGCTATAGATACATTTGTTTGTCAAAAACGAGCTTTGCTAGCTCAGCTTCCTGAGGGACGTCACACTGAAGAAAATGAAATTGATTTTATATATGGATTGTTAAATTACAATTATCGTAAACATATTGCACGACATGATGTTAAAACATTTAGGGAGCTTTTGGAAAGGGGGCGCTCTATTGAACATACAACTGCTGAAGCTTACCAATTTTCAACACAATGTGAACCTGCAAATATGTCTAATGTTCAGGGTGTAAATGAAAGACCGCTATGTACTCACTGTGGCTTAAGGGGACACTCAGTTGAGAATTGCCGAAAGAAGAAGCGCGAAATGTATAGAAGTGGGCCTATCTAACTATGAAGCCGATTTGTTTTTATTTTTTTGTATATGTATATAATATTCTATACCTAACCAGCAGTATTGCCGCACTTCAAAAGTATTTTCAAGAAAATTTATTTTATTTTATAATAAGTAAATATATTTTTTACATTGATTTTTTTTTTTTAATTTGTTCTTGAAAATAATTAATTATGTAAATTTTCATAAAAATGGCACACCGTAAAAATATATTTAGTTATTGCCAGCTTTCTCAAGATTGCTAGGTACCGTTATTAACATTATCAGTTAAACAATTTGGGCACCTATGCCTATATTGGGAATAGCAGCCAAACATTAATTTTTGTATGTGTATGTATTGTATATAAAATTTTGTATTAACAAACTTAAACCATCTACAAGGTTATGTAGGTCTGTTCGTTTACTATCCAAGACAGTTGATTTCTAAGAATTGTTCAATTAATTTTAAATATATCTTAAAGTAATGTAGTTTTTATTTTAACATAAAAACATGCGGAGAAACTGTTGCACTCATAAAACAGAACAAATGAACTTGAGATTTTGATATGAAATTACATACGATTTTCTATTTATAAATTAAAAAAAAAAATAATAGCATTATTTATTTGACGCACTGTATACGTATATACATACATACATAAGTGCAGTGCAATAAGCCCTACGGAAATAAAGCCCGCGCGTCTTATTTCCCAAAATAAAAGGATATAACACCCGTGGGCCCTTTTTCCTTGCTGAAATGGAAACAAAAGCTGTGGGGTTTAATTCATTTTTCTTGTATTCTTCGAATAATGTAGGGAAAAGAACTCAAAAAACAGTTTTATTGGACAACATAGTATAACTTGGGTGGCCCTCTTCGCGGTTCGCGGGTTTCAAGGATTTTAACTCCCTTTTTGTGTCATCTGTCCCGCTCACGCAACTCTGTTGCTCCGCTTAGGGTAAGTTCAGCCGTCAGGCAGGCGCCAATGCAACAGTGTTCTTCGACAAAAGTATATTGATTATTGAATCGTCTTAATGCCAATTCAGAAAGGCAATAACACCCGTAGGTTTATGCTTTTTTGTGGTGGGTCTTATTGCCACTCCAAAATCGAAAAAGAGCCAGCGGGTGTTAGGTTAGGTTAGGTTGAAGTGGCTGTCGACGGAGAACCGACACACTTAGACCAATTGTTGGCCCGTTGTGATACCACATGGATCTAGGAAAGCTTTTCCTTACTCAATTAAACCATTTTGAGCTCCTTATGAAGCGTGCAAGATTATTTATACTTTGTAGAAGTATCCCAGATGGAGTCTGCGTCTCTGTGACAGAGCAGGACAGGTACAAAGAAGGTTAGATGCCAGCGGGTGTTATTTCCCTTTATTTTGGAAATAACACCCATGGGCATTATTTCCGCGGGTCTTGTTACACTGCACCACATATATTTTATGTATACATATGTGTAAGTATCAAAATCCTTATAGAAGATCCCGCCATACGACGACCATATCGTCGGTAGCACGAAAAAATTGAATGCTGTTCACAAAGTACACGAACGACCCCAAAAAGTGTTTTATAGCTAAAATAGGCCCAGAAAGAATGTATTAATTTTTATTACCATGAAATTGAAAGCAAAAGTCTTCATAGGCTTTAAGACAACCACTTGCTTCTGAGGACCTTCAAAATGAATAATACAACCAAGCCAAAAAATTGGGCCCATTAGCTGCTTCAAGTTAAATTTAAATTGAATTAAAAGACACATTTTGTTTTACTTTTATACATATATAAAGTTTTATTAATATAATATATTATTTTTATTATATATACATATTTATAAAATATAAAAAAAAAAACTAATAAAATTACAATTAAGTCAAAACAATTATTTTACATATGTATATAAGAACTTAATAATTTCTTAAATTTCTTAAACATCACAAGAAATTTAAAATAAATATACTTATGCATTTATTTAATGAAATTTACAAAGTTCAAATTTAAAATGTTTTGTATTCGTATTCGTATTCAAAGTGATTTTTGTTGTTTCGTGTAAAAAATGTGTATTAATGCCTGCTGGCGTCTGAGGCCAGAAAATTATTATTATTATTATTAAGTGTGTTGAATAACACAAAGACTGCAAAGAGTCGTTAACAAAGCCATTTGCTGGCGAATGTTTAAATTTCGAATTATACGGTTTGAATTTCTGTAATTCAAATTTGAATTGGTTGATGTACATAAGTACAAAAAATTGTTTGATTGATTGATTTCATGCTGAGCATAAAAAACGATTTTTATCACTTTATGAATTTTTCGTATACATTTTGAGAACGTGAGAAATCTAAAGGACTCTTAGCCAAACTCAACAGAAGTTATTCACAAAGAAATGTTTTCAAAGAAAAACAGTTTACAAAGAGCAAGCTCAATTTAAACTATTCTTTTTGAAATCCAACCTTCGGAATTTTCTGTTTCGTCGGACTAAAAGTATCCTGAACATTTTTCAACCTCAACACAATAGAGAGAAATTCATGAAGCAATGGGTTTTGGGGACTAGGTCCCCGGAACCCTTTTGTACACCCAAA
Organism: Epistrophe eligans; assembly: GCA_951394125.1. Classification (NCBI taxonomy): domain Eukaryota; kingdom Metazoa; phylum Arthropoda; class Insecta; order Diptera; family Syrphidae; genus Epistrophe; species Epistrophe eligans. The sequence goes on from OX596030.1 coordinate 72,339,112, forward strand.
GTGAAACTCTCAAATCTAAGGCCTGGATATTCGGGATGAGCATTGACAAACCGAGGTTAATCAATGAAAATGCTAAATAGCCTACCTTCAAGAGTCGAAAAGTTTCAAATCAAATGTGCAAAAGGGGGTGAGTACTTTGCAGATGTCTACGTCCAGAGAGGTTTCTGGTAAATAATTATATACATAATCATATGACTATGATTTTGTATATAATTAATTACTGCAACAAGCAAAGCTGGGAATAAAACCCATAAGGTACGAACAATGAAGTGAACAGGTTGAAAGAAACCGATACAAGTACTGATTCCTTTCTGCCCATAAACTTCCTTATTTAGTCCCACACGGCTTATTATTCCCAGAAATGCTCATAGCACGATTCCAATCTATCAGTAGATTCCACTCCGCACTCGGCAAATTGTGTTTCGCCTTTCGACGAGTTATATAAAGAGTTCACAAAGAGTTTCATAAATTGAAACACAAGATTCTAGATGGCTATCCTTGATGAGGCGTAGCTCAAAACTGACGTTAATTTGCCAGATTTATTTAAATTTAAAGTTTTTAACAAAATCAAAATGGTTCCAGATAAAACACTCAGATCATAAGGCTTTTTAAAAATTATCCAGTCACCCGTAGGTAGCTGAAAAACCCTTCAAAACCCTAACGATCTGGTTTCTCTAGAAGCCATTTTGAAAAGCCATGTGCAAATAGTCGTAAAAAAGTATCATACTACATAAATATAATATTACCTACAATAACCTAGTGTTGATGACCTTCAATTCTACTCAGTTGACTTCTTCTTGCGGCAGTTTTCAACGGTGTGTCCCCTGTAGTTGCAGTAGGAACAACGTTTACCGCTGCCACCTTCTGTTGATAGTTTTGGTCCTGGAGCTTCGTAAGCCTCGGTATTGTTGTGCTCAATAACTCGACCCTTCTCCAGCAGATCTCGGAATGTTTTGACATCATGACGAGGAATGTGCTTGCGATAGTTCACATGTAACAACCCATAAATTAAGTCGATCTCAGTCTCTTCGTTGTGACGACCTTCAGGCAATTGTGCTAACAAAGCACGTTTTTGACACACAAATGTGTCTATAGCCGTACCTGCATCTTGGCTAGACTGAAATATCTCCATGTAGATCTGGTAAGCTGGTTTGGTTGGTGAGAAATGGCTGCGAATGAGCTCGATAGCATCGCTCCAGGTTTTTGCTTCCCTCTTAACACCTTGCCACCATGTGGATGCAAGGCCGTAGAACAGCAAGGAAATACCACGCAATGCGTCTTCATCGTTGATATGCTCAATTTCTTTGTAGGTTTCCATTGAGGTGATGAATTGCTCGACGGCATCGTGGTCTCGTTGTCCTCCGAAACGGGAACTGCAATTAGTAAAACTTCCTTTCGAGGGGGCGGCGGCTACTGACGCAGCGGCAGTATTATCAGCTACAGCTGCAACTCGTACTGCTTCAATCAACTGTTGAAGTTGTTCTGTGGTCATTTGGACTACCGACATGTTTGCACTTTTAGTTTTATTATTTTATTATAGAAACAACTTAAAAATGTTTTAATTCACTTTGATGAGTCAAAACAGAACAAAGCCAATGTAAGTATCTGGCGAATGTCTGTTGTTCGAAATATACGATGCGAGTGAGTGCTCGGTTGAGTAGAGACTGCTTGAGAATACCACCGTTGGAGCTTTTATATCCTTCTCTAGAATCAGACTTTATTACTCATTAGTCATTACTCACCACTTCACCAATAAACAAGTCTTATCAGTGTTATTATTTGGTCCAAAAAATAACTTTGCATCCTCACTTTATAAAAATATTATGTTGGAGTGTATGCATTATTCAAATAATTATTTCATCATATTGTAAAACATTTTAATTTCTAAGAATTACAGAAAATAAATGAAGAACTTGAATTTTGCTAATTTCAATGTTTTAAATGACTGATAACAGTAAATAGGTTATAGGTTAGGTTAGGTTTACGTGGCTGTCAGCAAAGACGCTTGACACACATAGACCATAAGTTGGTCCATGTGATATATACCACAAGAATCTAGGAAACTTTCTTTCTACTCGTTGAACCACTTAGAGCTTCTTACGAAGCGCGAGAGACATACTAATGTCATGATTTGCCAAATCACTAGGATCATTATTGTAGAATTCTCCCAGCTAGAGCCTACGCCTTTGAGATAGAGCGAACACGTACAGAGAAGGTGAATCGAGTCTTCCTCTTCTTCGTCCATATAACATCTGCAGAAATCGTTAGAAATGGCTCCAAGCCTCGTTTCATGATGTTTATTATTTGAGGTTCTTCCATTTCTATCTATTTTATAAGAATTGTCTTTAATAAACAAAAACAAATTAGACTCAACCATCCACATAAACGTGATGAGTAAACCTAAAAACATTATGGTCAAAAAAACATGAGGATATTAAAGGCCATTTTGCACTTCAAAAATAGTTCGCCCAATGTCCGTGCATTCTCCATTGTATACTTTATACACGTACACAACACACCTTGTCTAAAATTACCTGCCATCTATGATAAACGACATTTAAACAAAGACGTATGTCGATGATATTTCACTCTATGAGATTCCTTCACTTCACCACAATATCTATATATGTATTGTATAATGTATATAGGTTCGATAAATCCTTCTGGAAACATGAAGGAGCTATAGCTACTATGTACATACATATTTAGAAGGACACAGTCATCCTTTGACCTAACTGTTATTCACCGTAACACAATAATTCAATTTCAAATGAAGGATCCTTGTGACTGACTGTTCCTGATTGAGCCATTCGAAGAAGGAGTAAAAAGATTGTTGGCTTGATGGATAGAATAGGGGAGTTGCATCCCGAAATCAAATTGATTCAATTGCTTCCACAGAGCTCATTGTCTTTGGTGTGGGGTAACATCGATAACAACGACGACGAGAACGACAACGACTGTCTTTATAAAAGGTATAGTAAGCTGGCCACAACTAACTCGGGAAGAGTACCTATACCGAAGAACAATTGATTTCCATCGCCTACGCCCCTTACCCTTCTCTCAATTTTCCAATATTGAAGTAGGTAAATAATTTATATCAAGACTTTTCATGCATAGTTTAAGTATAGTAAGTAGTGGGAGTGGCAGAAGCTGAAAGATTTACATCAATTTTAACCGAGAACTGCAAACACATCCTGAAAGAACTTCTCTTCAGCCGGATCGGGCATGGAGAACTAACCATCAGACAACAAAAACAACAGGGTTGTTGAGGATATTATTCATGTTATAAATACTTTGTTTAGATTGAAAGAACAAGAAGAGGAAGAAGAAGGTGGAAGAGGCTTGATAGGGCGAGTTTGCATTTCAATAAAAAAAGGAAAGCTTAACCTTTTCGTAGAACTAAGTATAATCTTCACATAGCAAAACAGACAGTTAGGTATAGTATAGGTACCGTAATACCTATCTAGCCGAGAAGAGTTACTATAGCTACCTTGGATGAAAGTAGTTTTCCACTATTATATATAACCGGCCACTCACGGATGATTTGTAGAGTTTGAAGGGGCTTTATTTTTATTTAACCCCAAGGAAATCACAAGGCAATTCGCTTCGTCTTCTCCTATATAATGCTCTATTACAGAAAACATAGAATACTAGCTGGTGCTGTTCTCATAGCGTTTCCTAGTTTTAAGCTTCTTTTACTTTTTTTTTTTATATTCTTGGCATACCTAATCATCATCATCGTTCGGTGTTTGAATATGGAAATATGGGGACTGGGGACTGGGGACGCAACGAGCAAAAGTGTTTAGCTTTTCATTTTATTTTGTAGTTACATTTGCATGTACATATGCATTATATACAAATCCTTGAAACTTGAACTTTATTTAAAGTTTTCCTTGATTCTTATTTTGATTTTGATTTTTATTTACTTAAGCTCGTTTATGACCTTAAGTAGGAAAAAAAAATAAGAAGGTATTTATGTTTGTTGAACTTTCGTTAGAGAAAGTTTGTATTTTGTAAAATGATTTTTTCATGGTTCGCAGAGGAGTTTTATTTTTGAGTGCACAACAAGTAGGACATGAGCAAAAGTTTTGTTGTTTTCCAGAACATTTTTAAAATGCGTTCACTTATATAATGATAAGAAAAATATTGGACAACATTTCAGAAAAGTGGGGAAAAGCTAAATATTTGATTGCTGTTTTGTGTGAGTTAAGCACCTACACTACATACATACCTAAATTTTTTTTTGTATTTTCGATGCAGTCCTTATTTTTGATATCAACTTAAATATTGTGCTACCTACTTATGTGTAAAAATTACTTCAGCCAACTTGACATGTTAAACAAGAAACATCTTTAGCTATGCGGGGCCGAACTGAGTGAAAGAAGCTTGTTTGTTGAAGCCTTACTGCCTGAACACAATTGGATATTGTAACTGGAGCACTAAAATATTTGTATGTATTATTTGTGTAACATTAGAATAGCCTTACAGTTTATTTAAACAGTAGAAATAAAAAACAATTTATTAATTTAGTTAACACAATTATTTTAGTACTTTTTAGAACCCCCTTGTTTTTAACTACGCTATTCAGAGAGTCCCAAGAATATTTTACAGATAACAACATCACGAAGTGCAAAGAGGTTTCCCAAAAAAAATCAATTATCGGTTTTTTACTAGTAATTTAAAAAAAAAAAGTTGTAAAAAATGTTTCGTCTCGAATATTTCGAGAACAAAAAATGCCATCGACTTCAGGTTAATTTTATTCTACACATAATGACATAATAAAGCATTGAAAATAATTTAAAAAAAAATCAGCGCGCAGTTTTTTTTTTTTAGATAAAAAAAACATGCTAAAATTTTGTGAAATAGACTGACGCCTGAACAACACTTCCAAATTGTGCAAATTTATTTTGAAAATCATGGTTTATGGTTCCCAATTTTCATAAGCGGATTTTGTTTAGCGATGAAGCTCACTTTTGGTTGAATGGATACGTCAATAAAAAAAACTGCCGTATTTGGAGTGATGATAATACACAAAAACTGAATGTTTGGCGTGCTTTATGGGTTGGTGGAATAATTGGTCCGTACCTACTTCTTAAAAAACGATGCTGGCCAAAACGTTAGTCAATGGTGACCGCTATAGAGCCATGATTACTGACTTTTTCGTTCATCAATTGAACAACCATGATGTGCAGGAGCTATGGTTACAACAAGACGGTGCAACAATGTCACACAGCTCGTGCAACAATTGAATTATTGAAGGAAACGTTTGATAACCGCATAGTTTCACGTTACGGACCCGTGAATTGGCCTCCAAGATCGTGGGACTTAACGCATCTTGACTATTTTCTGTGGGGATATGTGAAGTCGCTAGTCTACGCCGATAAGCCCAAAACGATTGACCACTTGGAGGACAACATTCGCCGCGTTATTGCCGATATACGGCCACAAATGTTGGAAAAAGTCATCGAAAATTGAACCTCCAGATTAGACTACGTCTGAGCCAGCCTTGGCGGTCATATTCCAGAAATCATATTTAAATTATAATGCCAGAAGATTATCTTTCGAATAAAGTAAATTCCACGTCAATTAAAAAAAAATCATCTTTGTTTTATTCCATTTCAAAGTTCTATACCTCTAAAAAAAACACCCTTTATTTAAAACAGTTAACTGTAAGAAAGTCAAAGGTTAGGCTATTCAAATGTTACAGACTGTGGACTGTACCTATCATTCTCTGAAGATTCCCAATCAATTATTATCTACGATCGATTTACTAAACTCTGAAAATAAATCAAAGATAAATCGTTCGATTATTTTAAAAAGCATAGTTTTCTTCTTGGAATTTCCTTTGATTCTGAAAAAAAATCAAAGAAAAAAATTGAAAAAAAAAGTTATTGAACTAAGAGAAAGCACGTGTAATCCAAAAACCTGCAGTTTATTTTGATTGAGAAATATTCATTGCTTGTTGGTGTAAGGTATACGTATAACTAAATACATACCAATAAATTACCAACAGTTGACTCATAGATTAGTAGCAACTATTTACCGTTTTTCAGTGTCAAGGTTAATTTAACTTGATTTTTGCTAATAAACAACAAAATAGAAAACCTACAAATATACCTACTGCCAAAGCAAAAGCTTTTTTAGGTATATAAAATACATCATCAATACAATCACCCAATCACCTATTATAAAATCAGAAAAACATACCTATACATACACACCTTGAAAAAATATACACAAACATTAGTACGTATAAAAATGCCGGCAAACGACACGAAATGTGTCACTTTAGCCGGCCGTCTTTTTGATTGTGAGACTTGTATCTAATGTATAGGTGTAGTATAGCGCAGCGTTGCCGCTGGGCTTCACGAAAGTGTAACACATTTTTTTAAAAAACGTAGCAAAAGCGAAAAAATTGTAACAAATTGAAAAAATGATTTAAATGCAAAGAATGCTCTTGAACTCAATTTTTTATTTTTAATAGGAACATAAGTTTAAACCATGTTTTCATGCTGGATCGAGAGATCGAGTTTGAATTTGAAGTGAAAGATAGCAAGATTTCGACTTAACTGTAACTGAACGAGTTCGATCGAGTCGAATGAAGGTGATTTCAACTCAATTTAGGACGTAGGTGTACAAATAGGTGGAAGTGTTGTTTAAGCGCGCTTCACATTGATTAAAAAAATGATAAAGCAAAATTTTAAAGAAAAAAAAAATTGGAGAAAAAAGTGTAACAAAAAGAAAAAAAAAGTAACTTAGTAACAAATACAAAAAAATTAAGAAAAGCGTAACACTTTTGTTACACTTGTAACATTGTGGCAACGCTGAGTATAGGTGTTTTGTATTTTTTTTTTTTGCGGTAGTTAAAACAGAAAAAACGATTTTTTTCCAAAAGAGAAGAATGCAACGTATGAATAAAATGTAAGTAGGTTACCTACGTACAACCATTGTACAACACTGTACATAATTATATGTATCTATAATGTATGTACCTTTTTAGTTAATTTTTATTGTTTAACATTCTGGTGAAATTTAATTTAAAGCATGCAAAAATAAATACAATGACGCACCAGCTTCTTGGTATATCACGATGGATGTTAAATGATAAATAGGGTAGACAGATATAGCTTCCTAAACACTGTGGGAAGATAATCATAAAATTATGAAGGATAGGTTATTATGTGGGTACCTAGGTAGATATAGAAATTTTTATATATGTAGATGACTACACAGGTATCTACTTTGATCTTCATTTTGTTTATTAATGTCATTGTTGAGGAAATAGAAGTGGGGCATGGAGTTCGGAGGTTTGCCGATACCGTGCCTCATTTTTGCCGATGACATTGTCTTTCTTGTGGAATCAGTGGATGAAATGCAGCGGATGTTCAACCGTCTGCAATGCTAATGTGATCTTTGGAATCTGACTATGAACCTTGGAAAATCAATAATGATGATCTTCAGAATTCGAGACAAAAAAGGTCAGAATTTGAAAACTGTAAGAGAATATAAATTACTCGGTGTCATGATGATCTTTCCTAACGTAAACTTGAATAAGCATTCTGAGACAAAATTAGCTGAAGCGAAGAGAGCTATTGCTTCAGTCTGAGGACGTTGCATGAAAAGTAGGTTTGAGGGACCACATAGCGCAAAGATACAGATATTTCATTCCATTGCTTCCTTCATAATGTTTTACCTATGGTGCTCATGTGTTGGGTTATTGGCACTGTAGAAAAGTTTTTAAGATAGGTAGGTATACCTATTTCCTTAAACGAATTTTTCGATTGCCGGCCTGTAATCCAAATTATATGGTTAATCTGGAGCAGGGATCTCCAAACTATTTTGGGCTAGAGCCCCTTTTCCAAAGTGAACTGAAATCTCAGACCCCCATATCCAAATTATTTTAAAAATCCTATCTATCTAGTTTTTTTTATAGGTATATAAAATACCTACTTACCAATATTTAAAAACTTTGCGGTAGGTTGAGGTAGTAAACTTGAAATGATCATTTTCTGATCAAAATTTAACAAAATAAATAGATATAAAATTCAGTAAATATCAAGTGTAATTAATAAGAATAATAAGAAAGACCTGAAGCCCACAGAAATAGGATTAAAATATATTGAATTAATACCTACCTAAAAATTAAGTAAAACTACTTACATAAGTAGGTAGGTAGGTACCTACCTACCTAATAATTTTTTGAAAAAAAAACATTAAAATCGCAAAGTACAGATAAAAAAAATTCAGTGTGATGGATGAATCAGTTTTCGTTTATGTTGATACCTGGGAAACCGATACCTCAAGGGGTCGATCGATATCAAACACTTTGGAAATCCCTGATCTAGAGATAACTAGATAGGTAGGCCATCGTTATTCTTATTATTCGCGCAGCGGGATATCTGCATTAAAACAAAAAAAAAACTGATATTGAAATTATCAGTAATTATTATGAATTATGAGTATTAAGCCTTTCTCGTTCAATTAATCGAAAGATTCAATTAAACCAGATGTAACTAAGCTCGGGAAAAATTACCTACTTAATTTTTCACACCTTATGCTATATAATATGTACCTAATTAGGTATACCTATTCATTTTTGTGTTGTTCTGTAGATTTTATTAAATTTGTTGACTAAAATGAAAAGAATTTTTGACGCACCCACAATTTAAAAACACAAATTGAAATAATGCCTAATTGATGTTAACTAAGTTAGTGGCTGATTATTTCACGACCTATGTACATATGTATGTATAAGATGACAATTTTTTTCTTACATTTTATTTTATTCTCAGTTTCAATAAAAAAAAATAGATAGGTATATTTTTTAAAATTTCTCTCATGAATTATTAAAAAATATTAGTTTATGTAGATAAAACTTTTTTTTTGTGGAAAAAAAAATAATTCACTCTCACAGTCCTTGTTTTTGTTAAGCGATGACGTTTTGTTTTGCGAACAAAATTTATTGGTTTCGGGTGCAAATAAACAATAAAACATTTTTTACTGATGAAGTATAGGTACCTATATAAGAGCTGCCAACTTACTTTTTTTAATTTTTAACAGAAACTGAATTTGAAATATTTGAAAGTTTTTTTTCGTGGTTTGTGTAGGTACCTACCTATATATACCTAATTTTTATTTTCATATCTACCTACTTAATATGTAGGTATTTTTTTTAAATTCAAAATGAAATATCAATAGAGAAAACTGCAAATTAAAGTGCAAACATAACCTGATGGTAACAACGGCCTTTCCACAACTACAAAAAGGTAAGGTAGGTAACTACCTGCAAGAAATAATTTTTAAAAATTTAATCAAGTTGATTTACTGGTGAAAATTAAGTAGGTACATACACAGGTATTCTATAATATTCCTATCTTCCTCTTCTGAAACATTTTAAGTGTTGTTGACAAGCCCCAAATACTGGTGTTAATTTTATATATTTTGAAATTTGTACATTTATACCTACCTAAAAAAATTGAAAAAGAAATTATTAAAATCTTCATTATTATCAAAAAATATAATTCGTATAAAAAAATGATAAATTCTGAAATCACACAATACACGACACAACACAACCCTACAGAGGAGTTTTATTATACAATGACGTCATTCTTTTTTTCTTACTAAATAAAGCTTTTATTTTCTATTATCTATCTAAGTATGTAAAATTTATAGTATATAACTATATACATACATACACTCGAACTAATGATTTCACCACTAAAGAAAATACACTTAAAATACCAACCATATAAAAGCCTCATGGGTAGAATTCTAAATCAGTCTCTACTCAATCGAGCACTCAGTCGCATCGTATTCGAACAACAGACATTCGCCAGATACATTGGCTTTGTTCTGTTCTGACTCATCAAAGTGAATTAAAATATTTTTAAGTTGTTTCTATAATAAAATAATAAAACCAAAAGTGCAAACATGTCGGTAGTCCAAATGACCACAGAGCAACTTCAACAGTTGATTGAAGCAGTACGAGTTGCAGCTGTAGCTGGTAATCCTGCAGCTGCTGCTGCACCAGCAACCGCCCCTTCGAAAGGAAGTTTTACTAATTGCAGTTCCCGTTTCGGAGGACAACGGGACCACGATGCCGTCGAGCAATTCATCACCTCAATGGAAACCTACAAAGAAATTGAGCATATCAACGATGAAGACGCATTGCGTGGTATTTCCTTGCTGTTCTACGGCCTTGCATCCACATGGTGGCAAGGTGTTAAGAGGGAAGCAAAAACCTGGAGCGATGCTATCGAGCTCATTCGCAGCCATTTCTCACCAACCAAACCAGCTTACCAGATCTACATGGAGATATTTCAGTCTAGCCAGGACGCAGGTACGGCTATAGACACATTTGTGTGTCAAAAACGTGCTTTGTTAGCACAATTGCCTGAAGGTCGTCACAACGAAGAGACTGAGATTGACTTAATTTATGGATTGTTACATGTGAACTATCGCAAGCACATTGCTCGTCATGATGTCAAAACATTCCGAGATCTGCTGGAGAAGGGTCGAGTTATTGAGCACAACAACACCGAGGCTTACGAAGCTCCAGGACCAAAACCATCAACGGAAAGGGGAAGCAGCGGTGGTAGCGGTAAGAGATGTACGCACTGCAATTACCGAGGACACACCGTTGAAAACTGTCGCAAGAAGAGGTCAGCTGAAGAGGATTAAAGGTCATAAACACTTAGGTATAACAATATTGTAGGTAATATTATGTTTATGTAGTATGGTACTTTATTACGACTATTTGCACATGGCTTTTCAAAATGGCTTCTAGGGAAACCAGATCGTTAGGGTTTTGAAGGGTTTTTCAGCTACCTACGGGTGACTGGATAATTTTTAAAAAGCCTTATGATCTGAATGTTTTATCTGGAACCATTTTGATTTTGCCAAAAACTTTAAATTTAATTATAAATCTGGCAAATTAACGTCAGTTTTGAGCTACGCCTCATCAAGGATAGCCATCTAGAATCTTGTGTTTCAATTTATGAAACTCTTTGTGAACTCTTTATATAACTCGCCGAAAGGCGAAACTCAATTTGCCGAGTGCGGAGTGGAATCTACTGAGAGATTGGAATCGTGCTATGAGCATTTCTGGGAATAATAAGCCGTGTGGGACTAAATAAGGAAGTTTATGGGCAGAAAAGAATCAGTACTTGTATCGGTTTCTTTCAACCTGTTCACTTCATTGTTCGTACCTTATGGGTTTTATTCCCAGCTTTGCTTGTTGCAGTAATTAATTATGTACAAAATTATAGTCATATGATTATGTATATAATTATTTACCAGAAACCTCTCTGGACGTAGACATCTGCAAAGTACTCACCCCCTTTTGCACATTTGATTTGAAACTCTTCGACTCTTGAAGGTAGGGTATTTGGCATTTTCATTGATTAACCTCGGTTTGTCAATGCTCATCCCGAATATCCAGGCCTTAGATTTGAGAGATTCACTTTGGGTGTACAAAAGGGTTCCGGGGACCTAGTCCCCAAAACCCATTGCTTCATGAATTTCTCTCTATTGTGTTGAGGTTGAAAAATGTTCAGGATACTTTTAGTCCGACGAAACAGAAAATTCCGAAGGTTGGATTTCAAAAAGAATAGTTTAAATTGAGCTTGCTCTTTGTAAACTGTTTTTCTTTGAAAACTTTTCTTTGTGAATAACTTCTGTTGAGTTTGGCTAAGAGTCCTTTAGATTTCTCACGTTCTCAAAATGTATTCGAAAAATTCATAAAGTGATAAAAATCGTTTTTTATGCTCAGCATAAAATCAATCAATCAAACAATTTTTTGTACTTATGTACATCAACCAATTCAAATTTGAATTACTGAAATTCGAACCGTAAATTCGAAATTTAAACATTCGCCAGCAAATGGCTTTGTTAACGACTCATTGCAGTCTTTGTGTTATTCAACACACTTAATAATAATATAATAATAATTTTCTGGCTTCAGACGCCAGCAGGCATTAATACACATTTTTTATACGAAACAACAAAAATCACTTTGAATACGAATACGATTTAAATAAACAAAAATTATTATAAGAACATCTGTATAAGCTCTATGTTTAAAAATCAAGAAAAAAAAACTTTGTAAATTTCATTAAATAAACATACATACTTGCATTTATTTACGATAGAAATTTTAATGATGCTTAAGAAATTGTTAAGTTCTTATTGAATAATTTTTATTTTTTTTTTATATTTTTTAATAAAACTTTTTATATTTTATATTGACATGTTTTGTCTTTTAATTCAATTATTGTAAGTTGCTGCTTTTTCTTTCGTTTTAAAAGTAAAGGGGCAAAACCATTTCTGCATTTCCTTAATATAGAGGGGCTCCAACACTGAAGTATAAATTAAATCAATTATTTTCAATTATTTTAAAATCCAACATAGTACGTATTACATATACGGTAGGTTCTATAATTTTTAGAAGACAAATGTATAACCATGAGGCCTCATCACGCAACACAAAATCTATCGGATAATATTGTTTCCAGCATTTCTAACTCTATCTTATCTTTAGAGAAAAATAAAGATAGCTACATAATCACCCATGTTCTGATTTCAGTTCCGAATCAAATCCGTAAACGGAATTGATTTCCGCACGGATTAAAAAAAGGTGTTCTGAATTTCACTTTCACGTTAGCGAGTATTCAAACCTTTTTTTCTTTCGAAGTCAGTAAAAACAAAATTCAAAACGTCAAATTTGTTGAAAAAATTACATAATACACGTACAATACCTTGTCTTTCTAGCTGGAATGTAAGTTGAGAAGAAGAAGATGGATTTTACCATGGTGCTTCACTTAAATCGAATGAATTTCAAATGTCAAGTATTTCCAATCCGATCGAAAATCACAGAACACTCAATCCGCAAGTATATTGAAAGCGAAAAGTATTTCAGAACACCTATGGCCTTATTTATAAACATTGTCTAACTTTAGACAACTGTCCAACTTTGAAAAATGTGTTCAAAAACCTTGTTTATTGTTGTCTTATAGCTGCCTAACTTAGACACAAGTGTAGATTGTCTTAACCGTGAATAATGTGATATTTATTTTAATTAAATAAAGCATATTTCCATCAATTTGAAAATAGTTAGACAGTGTCTAAGTAGACAAAAATCTAATAACTAGAGTTTGAAAACGAAAGGATTTAAAAACAAATCGCAATTAAACTATCTACAATTGACTCTAGCTTCTATGGCGTATACGTTCTTTTTTTACTATTCTGATTTTACTGTTTTCCAATTTGTATACAAATTATGTACGTATGAAAATGCAGGATTTGTTTTTTTTTACTATTTTGATAAGGTAATTGGGAAATCAAAATATTAAAAAATTTTTATTTTATAAAATTAAAAAGGTTTTATAGTTCTTAAAATTTGACATTTTTAAAAATTTTGCATTGATTTTAAAAAGGATTAATTTATTTTGAATTGGACTCTTTTCATTCAAAGATAAAAATACATTAGATAATACTAAATAAGGATTTACTAATAGAAGACACAAAAGTTATGCTGAACTTCTGCTGCCAACATCTTTGCCGAAGATAATAAAAAAGTTGACATTAAGCAAGTATTAATGTCTGGTCGTTTTACTAATCAGCGTTATGAAGAAATCCTTTCACGCCCTTAAATTACAGCACCAAAAATTTCAATGATTTTAGGTATGTAATGTATGTATATACTTAGTTACAAAAGAAAATAATGTAGGTTCCGCAAGGTAAGTGAATTGTTGGGTCCATAATAGGGTAACTTCTAACATTCCAGCAAACAAAAGAGCTTTCAGTAAATAACGGTTTTCGTACGAGGTCGTGCAATTTTATGCATTTTATCATCCGCATGATCTCATTCGGATCAAATTTTAACACGTAAATACAAAAACATCATGTAATTCTGCGTTTTACCTGCATCTTTTCAATGATCCAAAAACTAGTACATTTTTATTATTATTATGGTAAGGTAGTGTAAACTTGTAGTGCAAAGAAAAAAGTCAACAAACACATGATACAAATACAATGAAAAAAAATAGATGGACTGCTTTTAAACGCTGCAATTACTCCCTGCAATTTTTAAGCATGTAGTCGGGGGACGTATGCGGTGTCCGGGGTAAAAAAAATTGCAGAGGTTGAAATAATTGCAGAGTTATCGCTCTTTCTTCTTTGTGCTTTTTCTTATTATTTGACACATGAGCGGAGTAAAGAGTGTGGAGATATATTTCCTTCTCATTTAACAAAAATTGCAGCGTTTAAATAAATGTTGCAACCCGAAAGAAACTCAAAAGAGAATTGCCGATAAACATTGCAGTCGTCTAAAAGCAGTCATGGTTATTTACCACTGGCTGTCACTGTGATTCTGTTTGTTTTATAATGAATATCTTATCCAGATCAGATTACCTATGTGGATAATAAAATGCAGCTGCTAATAAAATCATAAAGCCTAGAACGATAATTATGCGAAACGAAATTATTAGACCCAGAAGTTCATAGAAAAAATAAAGATATAAAAATAGCAACAGTTTACATATTTTATTATTATGATAGCATTAAGTTGGTTATGCAATAGCGGGCCAAAATGCAGCCTGTGATTGGGCATGACCTCTACAGGTGGATTTTCATCTTCATCTGCAGGTTTGAAGAAAAGTAGAGTGGGACAGAATCATGCAAAAAATACGAATGTGTGAAAGAGAGAAAAACATTTTCCTCTTTATATCTGTATATAAGTTTGTGATGTACCTTAGGTTCTAAGGCTGAGGTATACTCGTTGGATCCAGGGTCTAACTAAAGGAGGTACAGTAAACTTTAGTATAAAAGGTCTTTCTTTATTAAGACTTCCTTTAATCTTCTTATAATGAATATCTCTGGATTTTGGTCTTCTCTCTCTATTACTCAATAAATGTGAATTTTATATCTTACATCCCTTTTTTGCAAAACTCCCATAAAGAAGAATGTAAATCCACCATAAAGGACGTTAATCAACAAAAATGGGCTGATTGCCGATTTCCATGATTAAAAACTCGAACTAAGGCCTTAGACACCCATTAAACATTTTCATTTATGGATGACTTTCTAAAGTAAGGCACCATTTATAAATACAACTGATATAGTAAATTTAATACCTTAACAAAAAAATTGGCACTCAATCTTCGCAATCTAAACAGAGTCTTATTTATTTTAAAAAGCAAAACTCTCCGAACATATCCATTTTAACTTTCTGTATCTTTGTCGCTCAAACGCCTTTCTTTTCAATTCCACTAGTTCCTCTGACATTTGTAAACAGCTGACTTTCTGTATCTTTGCAATTAAAAGAGAGCGCGCTGGCGCATATTTTCTCTTCTCTACCAAACAAACGGTTTTCATTTGTCCTTCCCTCACTCGCTTTTCCTAAAAACCAATTTGTTTATGCATTTCTCGTAGTAAAAATTTCCAATTTCGCCTCTTCTTCTTTTTCAATTTCAGTTACTTGAGAAGAGACGCTATGGAAACGTTGCTCCACTACCGTTTGACAGCACGTCTGACATTTCTATCAAAAAATATGCAATTTGCAAATGGCTGCCCTCAGAATAGAGGTTCGTTCTAGAAGTGCTCTTAGATTTTATATTAAATTTTCTATTTTATTGTTAATATTTTGTTATGAATTTATGCTAAAATTTTAAATCAGTTATGATTGGTTTAATAGAAACAGAAGATTTGATAAAATATTTTTATTTAAAATGTGATTTTCGAAGGTGTAAGGAAAATCGTGGTTACTATACCTCCTAC
Source organism: Epistrophe eligans (assembly GCA_951394125.1). Classification (NCBI taxonomy): domain Eukaryota; kingdom Metazoa; phylum Arthropoda; class Insecta; order Diptera; family Syrphidae; genus Epistrophe; species Epistrophe eligans. Next base: position 72,354,889 of record OX596030.1, read on the forward strand.
CTACGACCTAATTGAAAAAAGTTCTTGATTAATTAACAAAGTGTTTTAAATTCTTATTTTTTTTTATTCGTTAAGGGAATTTATTCATCTGTGAGAACTTGAAATACACAATCGTTGGAGCTCCTGCAATTGATTTTCTGCAACTATTTCCTCCGGTGATCCTTAGCCAATTTTTTCAGCGGAGAATAAAGAATCATGACCACTAGCAGTGAGGATGTGTTGCTTCAGATGGGCGAAGTGCGCTTCAAAAAGGGCGATGGCACGCTTTACGTAATGAACGAACGCCTCGCTTGGATGGCCGAACATCGCGATACAGTGGCTGTGTCACATCGATTTGCTGATATTAAAAGTAAGCTTCTTCGATGCTCCTCCCCATGTGAGGCTTTAACTTCTTTATGAATGTGGGTTAAATAAATTCCCAAAAAATCGTTGTGAAATTTTGTCTAGGAAAACGAACGTGTGTGTATCTAGCGATATACCCACATTTCGACCTTCAAAATTCCAATGAATAAGATTGCGTCTATAATATTTTGTTAAAGAAAAATTGTAGGTAGGTGCCTAATTTTTTAATTTTTTTTTTTTTATTATTATAGTGCAAAAAATCTCACCAGAGGGTAAGCCAAAAGTTCAACTTCAAGTTGTACTCCACGATGGGAATAGTTCAACTTTTCATTTTGTCAATCGGAATGGATTACAAGCTCAGCTTGCCGACCGCGACAAAGTCAAGGAATTGCTGCAACAGCTTTTGCCTAATTTCAAGCGAAAAGTCGACAAAGAACTCGAAGAGAAAAATCGAATTTTATCGGAGAATCCAAATTTACTGCAGCTGTACAAAGATTTAGTCATAACGCAGGTGTTGACAAGTGAGGAATTTTGGGCAACACATGCCAAGGAGTATACGGCAAAGAAAAATGCTAAAAAACAGGAAATTGGTGAGTTCATGTTTTTTATCAATTTTTTTTTTATTCTCATTTGCATCAATCGAAAATTATCTCAAATTGAATTAATTGTATGCTTCTGACGAGAATTTAATTCACCAAATGGAAAATGCCAATAGAAGTTTAAAAGAAGGAGTTTGTTCCCTAATTTAAGCGTTAGGTCCGAAGAATTTCTCCACCTGAATCTGGGAGCAACAAAGAAAATCGATTTCTCTAAATATGTAATACCTATTCGTAGTGTATGCTTTGAACTCTAAACTTTTTTTCGGGTATACTTGAAATTATGATGATTACACACTTTAACTGTTGATTAAAGCTGATTCGCAATAATTTTTAAAAATAACTATTTTGGAAAACAATAGATTTGGTCACTTCACAAATTTAGCATTGTCAAAAATTGAACAAGCAAATGTAAACTTATCCTAAATGAGTTCTGGTAGAGACTTTTTTTAAGTTCGGCTACAGACACTTTTTGAACTCGCCACTTGTGTTCTCTTATAGTAATCGCTAACGTGTCTTGTCAAATAATTATTTCCAATTAAATTTTTTCCTTCAGGTGTTTCCGGAGCGTTTTTAGCCGATATCAAACCACAAACAGACGGCTGTAATGGCCTTAAATACAATCTCACCGCCGATATCATTCATTGTATATTCAAAACATATCCAGCAGTTAAACGCAAGCACCAGGAGAATGTTCCAGGAAAACTATCCGAATCGGAATTCTGGACAAAATTCTTTCAGTCACACTATTTCCATCGTGATCGCATAACAGCAGGGACCAAAGATATTTTTAGCGAATGTGGGAAAATAGATGATCAAGCTTTGAAAGTTGCTGTGCAACAAGGATCTGGTGATCCATTACTAGATTTGCGACAATTCGAAGATGTGCCTCTAGAGGAGGGCTTTGGTAGTGTCAATAATGACAAACATCTTGTAAATAGTGGTAACATTGTCCATCAAAATATGATTAAACGGTTTAATCAGCACTCGATTATGGTAAAAATAATAAAAAAAAATATATAATTTGAATCTTTAAACTAATCAAGCGATTTCAGGTTCTCAAAACCTGTACCGATGTAACAAATCCGAATAGCACAATAATTCCCAATCAAACAACGTCGTCTAAAACGGACGCCAATAAAAATGATTTAGGCCTAAACGGTTTGAGCGAGAAAAAACACAAGAAAGCTCAAGCAAATGGAGATTTTGCCAGTAGCATTAGCAACGTATGCAGTCCGGAGAAGCAACCAAAAAAAATGCGAATCATGGAAAAAATTTCCTTCGAAGATCTCGGCGATCCTGTGGTGGATGAAGTGGACTCTGTTGTTCAGAGCTCGAGTAAAAAGTCTCAACAACTACATCTAGCCAAAGGTGAGCGTTATATGCACGGACCCGTTCCTATGTCACACCAAGATACCCACGATGATCCGAGAGAGTTAGATGAGACGCAATATCAATTAATACGTGTCGCTGATAGCTGGAATCACAGAAGCCAACAAAGATGCCCGGTAAGTGCTACAGCGGCCGTCAATGCTTTGGGCGAGCTCAGTCCTGGAGGGGCACTAATGCGAGGATTTCAAGAACAGTCTTTAGCACGTAAGTTGAAAATATATCGATGTGTAGTAAAAATAATTGATTTAATTGAGTTTCATGCATGTCTTAACCAGAACTTGTCCCACCGGATGTGGAAAAGGAACTTAGACACTTGTATCTTTCACTCAGCGAATTGCTGAAACATTTCTGGAGTTCATTTCCAACCACAACACCAGAACTGGAGACTAAAGCTGTCAGAATGCACGAAGCATTGCAGCGTTTCAAAATGGCTAAGCTATCTCCGTTTGAGGTGAGTTCTTCACTTGTTTTTTTTTTTTATTATATTTTATTTTTTATTTTTTTTTTTGTAATCCAGAATCGTGCAATGCGAGAACTATCACCATTAGGAGCATCGCTTACGCTGCATTTGAATCAGTTGTTGCAATCGGCTGCAGCAAAGTTCGCCACATTTCAGGAGAGGAAAATTCGTCAACATCGGTAGCATAATCGGAATCAGTCGTCTGCAATCTTGCATTGAATGAGGAGACCAATTTTTGTGTTTTTTTTACAAATCTTATAATTTCTAATTCTCTCTTTATGTTTTGTACAATCGTATTTACAAGAAATCAAAAAACAACATATATTCCAACAAAAAAAAAAAATTGTGTAGAGAATAAAAAAAACCTAAAATCTGTGTAATTTGAATTTTAAATTATCCCACTTATTTAAGAATTTAGTTACCAGCAATTTAAATTAAAAGAAAGTCAACAAAAATAATTGCAAATAAGTACTTAATCAAATCGAAAAAAGAATAAAACTATTTATGGGCTTTGAACTTCGAACTTGATGGAAGAAGGAACAGGAACTTGATGAATAGTGGAGATGGAGGAAAGTATTTGCTCAGCCAAATCTAAAATTCCCATTTTGAAATGTCGTTTTTGGGTGCTGTTCATAGACTTCATATCGGGCAGGACACTATGTAAAAAGGCTAGATCGGGGTCGGGCGGATCGATTGTCTTCGTCGAATTTTTTATTTTCAGCAATTGTTTTCTTTTCTTAATGGAAAGATAACCTGGATGATTGACATCATTGTTGAAAGTAATGGCTGAGTGTCTTCTCTTTCTGTAATCATATTTTTTCGGTTCTGTTGCTTCAAATGGTTTAGTTTCACTTGAGGGTTCATCATTCAGGGAACTACTGTTAGGTGGAGCAGATGATTGAGAGGAGCGGACAGATATACAATCATCAGGCAACAGTATCTCACAATTTTCGTAAATATCTTCACATTCACTCGTTTCTGCCTCGTTTTTAACTATTGGTTCTTTTACTGTCTTGTCAATCTTATTGCCTTTGGCCTCACGGGACGTCAAGAAGGGATCCAAGAAGAATAGATATGGGGCAAGGTAATACTCCTTAACTCTTTTAGTTCCGTGGCCAATTTTTTTTAGTTTTGCCGTATATTTTGAATAGCTCCCCCTTATATTTTTCCACCGTTCCTTGCAATCAATAGCTTAAATTAAACGATAGAATATTATATTTAAAAATGTTCTTAAAAAAATATTATCTTAATTTAGTGGTCAGTATACATGAATACCGGAATTTTGTCAAAAGTAATTCTACTTTCTATTTGCATTTTACTTTCTGTAACTAATGCAGATAGCCGTAGAATGGACTTTGACCCATGATGTTAACTGTATTTTGCACTGAAAAAATTCTTGAATAATTTTAGTTTTGTCAGCGTTTTTCTCAACAAACGAATAAAAATTTTGGATTACAATTCAACTGAAAAAATAGGGTTGATCATGGCAACATATTAATTGCATTCACTTTGGGTTTACGTTAACGTGGGTAGATAGAAACGGAAGTGGTACAATTTAGAGGTGATTTTGGTTTTGGTAGTAGTATAGGTAATAGGTAGATAAAAATTACATTTATACCCAATTGGCGATTCTACTTTGGTAAAATTACAAAAATTATAAGAACAAACTTTTAGTATCGCTATTTCAAAGTGGCGGAATTTTTAATTATGTACCTATGTATGCTAATGAATTTTTACCATAAAATTCTATATAGGTACTACTAAAAATTGCGTATTGACAAGGTCCTCAGTAGTTTTTGTTGAAACTCTGTTTTTATTTTAGTAAGTTTCTACCTACAATAGGTACACCTAGCCAATCATTAATGTTATTGATTATAAATAAGAAACTAAAGTTGAAACTTACCATTTACTGAAAATTTATTAGCAATTTTCTCCCACGTCTGGTCCGTTAGACTTTTATTCAATAAACAATAATCCGATCGACCAAAATCGTACAAATTTGCATATTGTTGCACTTCTTCGCAGAACTCGATATTAAATTGTAAATCTTCTCGCATTTTGTAAAAACAAATTAAAAGTAAACAGTAACAAACTGAATTGGCATGGGCACCTATGGCACACACCACACGCCACTCAAGTCACAGAGGTAGTGGCATATGGCATTAGTCACTATGCTTGCGCCACGCCATCTGTATTAAGAAAACGCACAAGCAAGTGTGATGTGACTGAGGTTTAAATATTGGTATTTGGCTTTGGACACACTAGGGTAGGAAAGGAACTCATTATTTCATTTCATTTATTTATTTCATTAATTAGAAAGTTAGTATATGTTGTTACGAATGGCAACACTGGCCATTCATGTCGGAGAACAAATACATATAAACTTAAATATTTAAAATTTGTTATAAAAGTTATTTATAAAAATGAAGAGAGTCTTGTTCGGTCCTTCTGACTGACGAGTCATGTTTTGAAACCTTTAAAACCGGAGATAATAAATGTGGGTTTTTTTATATAATTTTTCCCACAATAAAAGTCGTACCGTGTTTTTATTTATAAGGGATCGGAACATTATGATGTAAAATAGGTAGGATCTTAAGTTTAAGTGCAGAAGCAAGTACTTATTCAGCTTTAAAATTAATTAAATAGGTTGACAAAAGGATATAATTTTTAACATGTGTATTTGGGAAAGATTTTAAACCCATTAACAATTTTTTTTTTTATTTTTATTTTTTTTAAATATTAAATTTACAAACTAACTAGGCAAAAGCTCACCTATAAGAGGATTATCAGAAAATGAACATCTATCAAAAAACTTGTTTGCTAGGGAGTTTAATTTATCTAAGACAAAATTAACGTTTGACATGTTGTGTAAGTCAGAGGTGGAGAAATGCCACGGTAAGTCAAGAATCATTTTCAGAATTTTATTATGCATAATTTGTAATTTCTTAATATGAGTACGCGCGTATTTATACCAAACAGGGGCACCATAGGAACTCATTAGGGGTATTCATGCAACGTCGTAAAGTCCTCGTAAACGTGATAAACTGGTAAACCTGTCAAATGTCCATACAAATTTGACAGGTTTTCGCAGTTTAGAACGTTTAAAACGACTTTGCGACGTTGCATGAATATAATACCCCTATTGTTTCCTTACACGTAAGGCTGCTCTCTTTTTGTTTACTATCAGATGCTTTTAAACACTGTGATTATTAATAATTATTAACTTTGTTAAATGAAAGGAAAACATTTCTCCACACTCTTTACCCGGTTTATTTATCGGACAATAAGAAAAATCGAGAACTCTGCAAATTATCCAATCTCGGCTATTTTGTTTACCCCGGCCACCACCTATGTACATATGTATGTACATCCCCACACACGGGCTTAAAAATTGCACCGTTTAATTGCATCGCTTAAAATCTAACCACTATATTATTCATACCATATTGAAATTGGCAATGATATAATGTGTAGGTTAAAACGATCCTGCTTACGACTGTGTATATGTATTATATTCTGGAAGCTTTCCAAAAAAATATCATGCGAGAAATATTACCTACGATAAGAAGATAAATGTGTATATATGAAAATATATATGTGACCAGTATATTATTTGAGACACCCTCCGACATTTCGGGCTACATCTAGCTGAAACTTCATCTACGCCCTAAACGGCCTTTGTCATAGGATTTTTATCATAGGTTTTCTTTATATGAGGATCATGTCCCTAGGGTATCACAATAGATCTACACTGATCTAAGTGTGACGGTAACAAGATTAACTGTCAGCCCGCTTACCTAACCCTAACCTAACCCTGATCTACTAAAAACAAAACTGAAAACTAAATATGACCTTAAGTCATCCATGCGTGTTCTTAAAATTTATTTGAACTTAAAAAAAAAAAACAACAAACTGGACATCTGATAGTGCCACTCAATTAAACATTAAGCATTTCATATAATTCATCTCACCTAAATGTCGATGGCTGTAGCCTGTAGGTCATAATGATTTAAATCAAATTAGTGTTATAGTCATTGCATATACCCAGCAAAATGTGAATGCCAGAAATTTAATTTTTGATTACCTTCATTTTTTTTTTAACCAAAATCATGTTTTATTAAACAAAATGTATTTATTTTTTTTTCGTTTTGCGTATAAAAGAACTACCATTCTTGGAATTGAAACTAAATTCAATTGTGAGCTTTTACTTTACATAAAAATTGTTCTACCAAGTGCAGTGTAAAATGTTAAACAAGGCTTTATTTATTTTCATATCCATATGGTGTTTTGTGAGTTTTGATATGTACAAGAAAAATATTTAATTTACAAAACAAAGGATCTAAAAAGGATAGATTTAACAAGACCGTTCTTAAAAAAAATATAACCTAAGCGTTAAAAAACTTCTGTTTTTTATTTTGTTAAATTTTGTATTACAATTTTATATGTTTTGTGAAAGTATTATGCGTAAAATGAAATTTCTCACTAAGGATTTTTGTTTAAATAAAAGTTTTATTTAATCTACCAGCGTCCACCATCTGTTTAAAGTTTAAATGAATGCTTGTAAAAAATGAAAGTGACTTTAACGATTGATCAATACTGTTAAATACTTTCAGCTGCAATGAAGTGCAAATTTTTTTGAGGTGTACGAGTATTTTTGATAAGTTTCTCGCCAGATTTGCCATCCACTTTAACCGGCTGTACCTAATTCTTGTGAGGCCCAGTTGTACAAATATTTAAACTGTAGTTCAGCAATTCTAACCCACCGATTTCGACGGATTAACTGAGGTTTAAGTATGAGATAATAGCCAATTATACATACATATACTTGAACCAGCGTTGCACGTTACTTAATCTGCCAAATCCAATCAATGGGTAAAAATCTTGAACTAAGGGCCAGTTTGTTCACAGTTGATTACCTTTAATTAAGGATTACCGCAACTGATAAATCGTAGAACGTTCATGTTTACCAAATTTTGTAATAAGAAATCCAAAGTTTGAGTTCTTAATGTTGGAAATCGCTATAATCAGCTGATTTTTATTGATTAGCGTCCGTTTCCGTTCCGATTTTATTGTTAGAGTCCGTTAAAGTGTTGATGCAGATTTAACCCACTTTGAATAAAGGCCAAACCACGTTTGTACAGTTAGCTCTCTAGGCAAATTATTCTTAAATTAGCTCATATCTTCAAGGGTTATCGAAACCAACTTCCTATTCCTATTGAATTAAATTTCATTTTGAAGTAGAAAAAGAAAATTGGCGAAACCACTTTTGTATATTTGATATTGATGAAATGAAAACGAATGAACTCCACTGTTTCCCCATTGAAAATTTTGAATTAATAATTTCAAGCTTGATAATTTACCTAAGTTAATTTTAACCATAGTTTCATATTCAAAAATGTTTTAAAGTAACTGTTTTTTTTACAAAATTTGTTATTTTTATTTTTTAGAGTGTCTCCAAAGCTGAATTCAACTGTTCGGATCCTCCAACTTTGCCAAAATACGTAAATACTCTTTTTCCATTAAAAAAATAAATTTTTCCTTACAATTATTTACTTAATTATTTTAAGGACATAGGTTCATGCTGTCGAACTCCACACATCGATTTAGGATCAGCACCACAAAAATGTATTAAAGAAATAGATGCCATAAAAACCGTTGCAGACTTCCCAGCATTTGCTCATGTGGTATATATATATAAAATAAATTTGATTCCAATCAATTATAATCAACTTAAACAATTCAAATTTTATTTAGTGTTATCCTGAGTGTATTTATCGGCATTCTGGAGTTCTACAAAATGGTGAAATTGAAATGGAAAGTGTTAAAAAATTCCTTAAAAAAAGTGTTCATGGAGTTGATCAGGATATCGTTCCAGTTATAATGAATTCCTTTGAAAGTTGCATGAAAAATAGTATGTCTTTATTTTTATATTTAAAAATATTTTAATTATTTAAAGCCCTATCACAATGTGGGGAATACATAGGTCTGTTCGTTTACTTCTAAAATCTGTCAATTTTTAACAATATTAGTCCAATTTTATTACGAACTTTGACAGAACTTTTGACTTAAATTCCGCGCTTTTAGCACATGACAATTTACATCTGATTTGGCTTCTGATTGGGCAGCTGTCATAAAAAGTTAGATGACTTTTAAAGTCATCTGACAGCTGACCAATCAGTAGATGGAAAAATTCAGAAATCTGAATTTTCAGATGTAAATTGTCCTGTATTGAATGTGTGGATTGATAGAAATTGGATATTTAAGAAGGTAATAGAAAGAGCTTGGTAGTATGGGCACAATATTGCAAAGCAAAAGTTTAACAATTCATCTCACACGATTTGATATTTTTTAACACATGCAAACTTTTGTTTGAGAATATGGTGATACTGATTTTTTGTATGCTAATAAAAAAGCAAAATAAATTGTCCCATGGAAACTTAAAACTTTAACATGTATTATAACATAATAATTCTCAATGTGGTAGCGGCTTTAAGTTAGGTATAAGTTACAAAAAGATAATTTTTTTTTTTTTTTCAGTTAGAGAACAGATGGATGCTATCAAGGTCAAAATGTATGCCAAACTACCTGACGGTTGCAGTCCATATTCGAGCATGATTTGGGGTTGTGTTAATACTGATTCATTCATTAATTGCCCAGAAAAAATGTGGAAAAATGAAGATGAATGCAATTTAGTGAAGAATTTTGTAAAACAATGCAATCCATTGCCACATGTTCCATTGCCGGCCTATTAGAGTGCTATTTTATTTGCCATTAAATTTGTTTTTATTTTAAAATTATAAGTAAAATGTTCAATGTTCAAAAATGTATACTTTTTTTTTTATTTTCTACCGCGAATTGGTTCTCAGTGATACTAAAAAAGAGATACTCTTATTTTCTGTCTTATCGGTATCAGTAAGTGAAAATTCCAATATAAAAAATGAATGGCTATATCGAGCAATGTTTTCACAGTTATTTTCTATTTATAAAAGAGTAGAGAAGGAACACATTTCAATTTAAAGCTTTTGTCGGATTAATTGTCAAAAGTGAAATATGCTTGAAGAAGTTAATGAATATAATGAACAAAATCTCAAACAAACGATTTGGTGCGATTTTATTTTATTAGAATTAAGGGCTTAAGAAAATAATATATTAGACCTTATCAAATGATATGCAGAAAGTGAAAACCAAAGCTGGGGCGTATTATATTTCTCAACTAATTAAGTTGTATTTTTGGCAAATGTTTTGCTTTAAAAAAAACTATCAATTAAGTTTTTTTTTTTAAAACCCCATCAATTCATAGTTACAGCATTGTGCGTAAAATAAAATTATTCCGGAGTCAATAGCTTTGTTGATTTTATTTTTTTTTTTTGTGGTTATAGTTTGAAAATTTGTTGATTTAAAAAAAACTGTGGATTGAATAATTCTACAAACCTTATCAGTTATTATAAAAAATAAAAATAATAATAAAATTGGCCCGTTGTTTGTTTTCAAAATATTAGAGTCGAAAAACGTTTTTCAACGATTTTTAGTATTTTCTTGTAGATTGTTGGCTTAAAAAAAAACCGTCAATTGAATTTTTTATCATTAACCAAATATGGCATCGTGTATAGAATAAAATTTTCCTGAAGTTAGATAATATTGTTGTTTGTTCTCAAAATATTACAACCAAAACACGTTTTTCACAAAATTGTATCATGTTTTTTGATTAAAAAACAACTGCCCGTTGAGTTTTTTAAAAATTCTTTTCAGTTCTTTATAACGTCATTGTGTAGAATAAAATTAACTTGAAGTCGATGGCATTTTTTGTTTTCGAAATATTCGAGACGAAACACTTTTTACAACTTTTTTTTTAAATTGCTGTATTAAAAAAACCGCTGATTGAATTTTTGGAGTCCTTTCTGCACTTTGTGCATCTGTAGGAGTAAAATGTATTCGAGTTCGATATCTCTATTCGTTCTCGGGATACAGTGAACGATAGAAAGGCTCACGAACGTACGAACGTACATACACACACACATACAGACATCTCTCCAAAAATGATGGATTCGGATTCCTGGGACCTCGAAACGTCGAGAAATGTCAAAATTTTCAATTCGACAAATCGGACCAATTACAATAACTTCCAATGGGAAGTTAATAAAAGAAATTTGTCTTATATAGTCATAAAGGGTTATTACAATAACGACTTCTACTAATTAAATTCTATACATCAAAAGTATTTATGTATAAATAAATAGCTATATAAAACTAAAATTATGTTTTATTCGCTTTTGTTGGCAAATAATTTGATTAGAACTATAAGATATAGACATGCATTAACAGTCGTATTTATTAACGTTGGATAACTTTAGACAGTCGTGTAAGTTTTAAATAAACAATTAAGTTGTCTAACAGTTATTTAACTTAGACAACAGATTTGTTTGTCTAAACCTTGCCTAAAGTGTGACATTTTATTTAATTAAATAAAGCATATATATTTTCATCTTTAAAGAACAATTAAGACATTGTCTAACTAGTCAAAAATCACATAAATGTGACTATGTCTTTAAGACCCATAAATATATTCATTTTTTACTCAAATAACAATTAAACACTTTTAGAGCATACTCGTACCTATGTACATTTATGTATGTACATTATATGCATTTGGGTAATTAGAATAGATTAAATAATTGTTCTTCAAATTATATTCCACTGTCAGGTTCATGATTTTTTATTTCGTTCGTGGGAATTGTTTTTTATTTAAATTGCAATCACGTTTTAGTCATTTTTACACAACACATAAACATATAAAGATAGACGTTTAAAAATAATTGGCAATTCTGTTTTAGTTGTCATTATCATGAAGCATCATTGTCATTTTATCATAAATTATGTCCACTTTGTTAAAGACTAAAATATTCATATTATTGAGTTAAGTAATAATGCTGACTTTTAAAATTCAATTTTATTTATCTTTCACAAAAATAAAGAAATATCTATTAAAAATAAATAAAGCCGAATTAAAATTTTTTAATATTTATGAACCTTTTTGAATTAACTATTAAACGTTTGGGTAATTAAATTGAAAAATCGTTACAAATTAAGCTTTTAATTTAAAACATTAAAAGTCAAGCTTTTTTCAAACCTTTGTTTTTGTTTTTAACTTTCAATGACTGTGTCGCGGAAAAATTTCCAAAGACGGTTATACATTGTAGGTATTTTCAAATTTTAAACTGAGTCACTTTTGGAAACTTTGCCTCTCTCTATAGTCTATTATTTAAGGGAAAGGCTGCAGAGAGTTAGACCCCTGATACAACAAATATCCAGAACTTCAGGATTAATATTTTTGCTCAAACACAATTTTCTCCCTAATCGATAGAAATTTAAATATGTATATTGATCTAAAAAATAAGAATCGCAACACATCGTCATTTACAAAATTTATATTTTTTATTGATATTTTTTAAATAATTTTATTCTTTATTATTTGATTCAGTGTTTTTTTTTTCATTTTTATAGAAAAAAAAGCGAACAAAATGTTTAAGTTTTTCAATTTTTCATTTTTGATGTTGTCGTTTTCATTTTTCCATGATGACGTTCAGGATGTCTTGGTCCACCAAATTTAGCTGGCTCACAATTTTTTACATAATTTCGAGCATTATTACATACACTAGTATTTATCCAAGAATTTTCGGGACAATTAATAAATGAATGTCTTAAAGCACAATACGATACAAGTACAGCAAATGGAGAACATGGAATTTTCAGTCCTTGATATCCTTTATTTTTGCTTCTATTAATAGTTTGTCGATTTGCTTCGAATTCTTGTATTTTATTAAGAATTTCTTTGCCACATTTCTCGAAGCCCAAATGAAGAATTTCAACAAGTTCGGGATTATTTGGAAAGTTACTTCTTATGAGTGCATTCATATTAGACATATTAAGGTGATTATTTTCTAGAGCTCCTGCTCTTTTAAATACACATTCTACAGCACACTATATAAAAGAATTGGTATACACATTCACCTTGTATGTTTAAGTATAAAAGATATTTTAAAAATTGCAAACTTACAGGATTCATAAAAGTATAACTATCATCGATTTTTTTACTTATACCACCGCTAAAGATTTTACTATAGCACTGATCTCTGTATCTATCCATTCGAATTGTAGGCATCTTACAGCACAATTTTACGTCCTAAAAGATTTATTGAAAAAAAAAATACATTTTCTTTAAAAAAGATAAATATTCTTACCAATGGCGTAAATAATAGTTTTTGACTGCAATTAAATTGCTTTTGTTGTCCAAATACCTGTGTTTATATTATGATTAGTTTGATAAAGGAAACTTTATTAATTTTAAAATCTTACATTAACCGCAAAAAGCAATATCAAAGCTGAACAAAATCTATCCATACCGTAACAATAATAACATAAAAAAAATTAAACTGGAATAAGTTCTTAAATTTTTTCAATTTATACGAGTTTTCTTGATACAAAATATGTCGATCTAGATGTAAAAGTTTAAATTAACTTCAGTTAAATAAATGATCGGAAGTCATTCACATAATGTTTATTATAATTTGAAAAAATTAATGACCGCAAAATATAATTAATAATTTTAATATAGCTTTTCTTAAAAGCTGATAAAATAAAATGTTACCAACAAAAATTACGTATACGCCACAGAGGCCAAATTAGTTTATATTTATTATTAACTCAGAAATGTATTGTGGTATTAAAAATATTATGAAGGTATTGCAATTAAATATCTATAATTCAATGCAATACAAACAATTTTGTGACATAATATAACCTAAAAATATGTCCTGAATTTTAGCCCAACGCTAAAACAAATCAAATTCGTTGAGAAGTGACAATCATATCCTTGTTTTAGTGGCTGTTTAGCTGTCACTTGTTATATTACCATATTATTCAGACTGAATTCGTTGATTATAAAAATTATAATGTGGAATATCGAGTATTTTGTTGAGCTAGTTACAACGTTCCATATTATCATATATCTAATGTATTTACTCAATTTTATGTTCGCTTAAAACAAACTATTTTGTATTGCATGAAAACATGTACAAACATTTGTTTTGTTTCACCTGTTTCGTGTGTGTCGGCACACTAGAATCAATGTAAAGTTGTTTCATGAGACAGGAAAAAATGTTTCATCCGATTCAGTGTATTTTCAGCCTTAAGAAACTTAACAAAACACGGTTAATATGTTTACCTAGCAGAACCGCGCTCACGTTGCTTCGCAAAATACCATTAATTCATGTAGGTATATTATATTATTAAAAAAAAGTTTCTATGCCTACGTTTTGAGAAAAATCAATCCCCTTTTTAAAAAATAATTTGTTTGTAGGTACCTATGTATACATTGTACATACATATTTTATTTTTTTTGTTAGGTAGGTTCATGTTCGACAGGCGAACAGAATCTTTACACCCCCTTTTTTCTTTTCTTTATCACCGCAATGATGCCATGTTCGATTGCTATTTCCCGTTCAATTTTTTTTTAACTTGATTGCCCTTGAAAATGTATTGCTCTCATAATTTTTCAGAAAGTATGCAGACGAAAAAAAAAAACAAATATACGTTACGTACCTACCTACTGCGCTACGCTGTTATAAAAAAAGTTTAGCAAAAACGGAAAAAATATCGGAGGAAGAGTAAATCCAAAATCGACTCAACTTAAATATTTTTTTTTTTTATCTTCAGCCTTTCACTCGGTTCATTTTTGCATTGCTTCGCTTCCACTCAAATTTTTGTTTGTTATCTTAAGTCGATTGACAGACACACACAACAGCACCCACTTTTTCTCCGTCTCACATTTTTTGACAAATCCATTAATTACCCTGTCCCAATTATAGTTCTTACATGTATTTACAATCTGCATATATATCGCACGTCAGTTAAAACAGTGAACAGTTCAATGGCACAGAGAGAAATTGAGTGGACAGAAAAAAAAAGAAAATAAAAATGCAAAAACACCGGAATGATAATGAAATGGAACAAAGCCGCGATGCCTCTTGATTGCGCATAAAACCAATTTCTAAATTAAAAAATACAAAAAGTTGTAATTTTAAAATTTGTTTTAGTAGGTAAATATTGACTTTTTGAAACAATCTCTGTTTTTGTAAAGTATACAAAAAGTTTTGACGTATAAGTGAAAATGTGTGTCAACCTCAAAGAAAAAGTTGACAAAAAATTAAAAAAAAAATAATATTTTGATTAAATAAACAAATTAGAAAAACAAAAAAATAGTCTTAAACAATCTTATAAATATAAAAAAATATTATAAAATTTGTTTCAAGAAAATCAACTTAATACTTTCTGAGTTTACACCGGACATAATAATATTGCTTCGTCTTTATATAATAAGTAATGATTTATTTATCCGCTGATTTTATTTTATTTATTTCAAATCGTTAAATACTAACGTAAATAATACTTATATAATATACTACTTACAATCTGATCCGTGTAATCGGGGTCTAATGTAATTTGAATATGG
This sequence comes from Epistrophe eligans, assembly GCA_951394125.1. NCBI lineage: Eukaryota > Metazoa > Arthropoda > Insecta > Diptera > Syrphidae > Epistrophe > Epistrophe eligans. The sequence goes on from OX596030.1 coordinate 72,370,187, forward strand.
TTCGTTTTGTTGTAATCCTTTGTTAAAAAAAAATATCTGGTGACAGCTGATTTAATAACAGGTATGTTTTTTTCCAAGCGTAAAGGAAAGTCTTGAAACTTGAAATACGGTAATAAATAAATAAATAAGCCAAGACAATTTTCTGTACTTTAGCTCTAATCCCGAAAAAATCTGTGTTTCCAGTGGAAATTACCTCTTTGTTATCGATAGTTTGTATGAAAACAAAATGGCGTCATTAATCCAGATGTTGTTTTCATTTCAATTCAAGAGGGAACAACTCAAAGTAATCAGAAAAATTTTGAATATTGAGGAGTTAGCCTCAAACGTGTGTTAAACGACTAAAGACCAAATAAAATAATAAACTACCATTCTGGTATGTGAAAAAGCTTTCTTTTTTATTTAACAACAAAAAAAAATACCCTAATTTATATGTTTACATTTAGCCATAATAAACGTTTGTGCTTAGAATTATTTAATTTCCTACTGCACTTTCAAGGTTAGTATACATTTTTTTTATTAACTGTCGATATAAGCCTAAAAGATAAAAATTAACCAACCCGGACTGACAAATATTTGTTTGACCTTGTTTAAGTGTATAATGTCATGACTGACAGTATAAATACGATCTTCCAGTATATAATCATAATATATCATTTTCTGCAGACTTAGGTTAATATATCATTAGGTTTTGATTTCTTCATATAATGGAGGTATAAGCATCTAAAAGATAAAATCTAATATACAAGAAATAAATTAAAATATAATCTCTTTTTTTTTAAACAAACACACAATGAACATTAGAGGTTAAGAATTTCACAAAACTTGTTATTTATAAATACCTACATACGTAACAGTTATATATACATAGGTGCACTGCAAAACAATAACTTCACGATTCTATTAAGTGCATGAAATATAAATTAAATAAAAAATATAAACTGGTAGCTATTATAAGTATATCTTGAGAATGGTCACGTGTAGATTAGATGTCAAATAGGAAGTTAAGGGGTTAATTTGTTAAAAAAAATATTAATTTTTAAATTAATTTGTTTATAGACATTTGCATTTATTTTGTAAATTAAACGTGTGATAAATCTAATGTATAGTGAAAACAAACATTGGATTTTTAAATAGTTGGTATGGAATAAGGCTATTTTTAATCGAACAGCATCATTTGAAACATTAACACCAATACATAATGCAAGTTTATTATCCAGATACATATGCGTGTTCTAATTTTCTTGAAAAAAAAAATTCATGGACATAACACACGACATATGAAATTACTTTATTTTTTATTAAAATTAATTATTTTATAAATTTCCTGCTCAGCAGTCTTATTTGTAAATGAATTATTTAAAATTGTTATATTTACATTTATTCATTTCTTAGAACTATGCCACTTTGTTTGCAGAAAGTACATATCAGTAATATGTTTATAATGGGCTTCAGGCGGTTTATACAAATATTTTTATTATCTACTTTAAAAAAAAAAACATAAATACATAATTTCAACTGAATGGTAACTTACAGAGGGTAAAACATAAAATGAAAAATTTGCTCGCCCTCTCGGACACATTTTTTTCCGCATTCCTTTTGTTCTATTTAACCTTTATAAGTACCATTTCGCAAACATGTAAGGTTTTATATATTAGATGCAGTGTTGCCACTGAGAAATTTGAAAAGGTCGCATAAAAAAGGATCACGAGAAAAAAAAGTGGCATAAGTAAAATTTCAGAATAAATAGCAAAATGAAATGGTGTCTGTAAAAATTCCAAGGAAATTAAAAAAATTTGGTACAACATTTTAAACTTAACAATTTACTAACTTTAAAGCTGTTTGCTAAAATGTTCTTAGTTTTAAAGATTTTTTATCTAATAACATAGTAAACCTATTTTATTTCTTCATCTAAACACCCCTAAAAAAGGAACAGTTCGTGCAAACACGGTGGTGGTAAATTTTTATACAGAATTAGATTCTTGTTGATTGTGGTACTTTTTTAAAAGTTAAATTGAAAATATTTGTTTTTTTTTTTTTTCTACAAAAAATAAAACAATTCATCTTATTCATGCGATTTTCTAGAAAAGTCAAAAAAGTCTTAAAATTTTACACGAGGCAAAAATGAAACTAAAGTTGCATAACGGCAAGCTTGGTTAGGTGACTGCAGAAAATGTGCAAAAAATGTTCTTGGTCTCTTTCTAAAATAATAATATAAGGGGTGTCCCAAAATTCACGCAAGAAGTAATTTTAATAGAAAACATGGGATTTTAATTTAGATTTGTATTTTTTTATTGAATCTTAAAATATAAAATAAAGAGGGTTATGTTTGAAATAGAATACAGGGTAGTCTACTCCTTGATCGGCTTTGCTGGTACATATACTCTTGTGTTTACAATTTCATTGACCGTTTCGCAAAAGTGTGGCTGAATATCATTAATACAATGGCGTTCACTTTCTTCCTTAAATATTCGTGATAGTTTTAACACGTTGTGGATGCATTTATTTCTCAACAATCAATCGTGAATATTTACTAAAAGGTAAATTGGATAATTAAGATAAGATTAACGCACCCAATCAAGGTAAAAATGAGCCTCATCGATGAAAATGATTTTGTTAAAAAAATCATTGCTCAAACATCATTACTTTTTTCAAATTGTTGCTTTATAATAAAAACTGTTGAGGGTTATTAAAATGGAGTGCTATATGAAAGAACATTCCGCGCAAATTTACATCTGAAATTTCAGATTTCTGAATTTTTCTGGCTTCTGTTTGGGCAGCTGTCATAAAAACTTAGATGACTTTTAAAGTCATCTGACAGCTGACCAATCAGTAGCTGGAAAAAATCATAAATATAAATTTTCATGCATTAAACGCGCGGATTGTTCTTTCATGTAGCACTCCATTTTAATAACCCTCAACTGTCAGCCATCAAACTGTATTTTTTTCGTTGTCAGCACTTTACCGCATGTGTGTCGTAAAATTAAAATCTTGCGTAAATCTTGGAAAACCTTTTATAAGTTACATACATATTTTTTTAATAAATATTTTAAATTGCACTAAACTCTTTTGGTCTTATTTATAAACGTTGTCTAACTTTAGACAACTTTGGAAAATGTGTTCAAAAACCTTGTTTATTGTTGTCTTATAGCTGCCTAACTTAAACACAAGAGTAGATTGTCTTAACCGTGAATAATGTGATATTTATTTTTATTAAATAAAGCATATTTCCACCAATTTGAAAATAGTTAGACAGTGTCTAAGTAGACAAAAATTCTAATAAATACGACTGATTATGTTCAGACTTAATTAAATAAAAAGTACGGCCTATTAATTTTTTTTGGGATGTACACCTTATTTTATGTATAAAGTAACTGTAACTACTTAATTTAATAATGCAAATTATTGCTATACAAAAATTTAGGTATAAAATCAACTAAAACTCCCAACCACTTTTAACAAAAAAAATAAGGATACAAATTTGTCCCTAATACGAATTTAATAAAAACATTTTGGGATCCTGCCTACATATATGACATTATCAATAGTTATTTGAACGAAGTCCAAAATAACATTTTGTTAAACAATTTATATATCTTCATTAACAACAATGTGTTAAGGGAACAATTACAAAAACTGACACGTTGGTGTCAAATTACATCGACCCCATTCTAATTAAGTCTCATACAATATTGTCAAATGAAAATATAATAAAAATTAATGATAAACCTAAATAGATATCTAGATAAATATTCCATTCTATACCTGAAACAAAATCCAATTATAATACCATCAATATCATTTTCAAGCTCATCGCTGATCGATTAAATTTTCCCTATATCTATATCGTTAGATACAAGATAAACAATCAAATCTGATTTAAATTAGTTACGAATAGCGATATCAGTCAAGCAAAGTGTCTTTCAGCTATAATGTAAAGACTAAAGAGTGAATAAGCATTGATACATCAGCACGTACCAACATCATATACAGCACCGCAATTGGCAGTGGGAAGTATAGCATACACTACGTAAAGTTGACGGTCGTTCGCGACCTTGCGATTTACTTACTTATGTGTTTTTTGATTTTAGTTTTTGTTTTTATCATTTGTTGTATTCCAAAATAAACTATGAGACCTGAGAGAGGGACGTGAAAATTCAAATTATAGAGCTTACTGCTACACATAACTTTAATTACCTATTCGTTTGTTACTTCCGAGTATTATTGTACTGCAATTGAGAGCATACACTAGAAATACTGCCATAGAGAGAATTTTAAAAAAATCACCGTCTCATAATCGGTGGCGGCGGCGGTGTGTTGGCTTTAGCCAGACGATCGCAAATCATAATCCACACTACCCTAACGACGACGCTACACTCGAGCTGTAACTTCAACTCCCCGACTTAAACGAATTTAATAATAATAAAAATAATAGTTTTTTTTTTTTCTTCTGGATCAACATCGCACCATCTAAAGATACATTATTTTTTGTTCGTCAACCGTTAATAAAGGTATCTGTGATTTAAATTTCTGATACAGTTAAGTTCAATTGACGAGTCGTGACGGTCGCAAATTTAATTCTATAATATAAAGATCAAAGGATAACACCGGAGTGCGGTTTTGTGAAATTATACATTAATACATTAATACTTACAGTTTTTAAAGAATTTTATTCCAACATTTTATACATTTTCAAATAAACATTAAATAAAGTTAAAGTTGAAGTGCAAAAGGATTATTCCTTAATTTTTTTTAAGAAGTGCATACAAAAAATGGATAAAAATGAATCCCAAATTGAAAAAGTGAGTAAATAGTCAAGTAATTAATTGAACTGTTTAATTTAAGTAATACAAAAAAAATTAATTACATATATTATTATTGTTGAAAGTAAAATAAATAAAGTTAACCCTATGTAGTTATAATAATAACAGTGTTATAAGATTAACAATATAAATATATACCCTTTACAGTTTTTGTTTTTAAGTCATGAGTATTTATGAGTATAAAGTTGTTTAAAGTATACATACATACCTAACATATCTGCAAGTATGGTATGTTAACCTTGAATTTTTAATACCTATTATAACGTTTTTTTTTTAGAATGTTTAAGGTTTATAAGGAGGTTTATGAAAAATATGTTCTTTTAAAGGGTAATGGTTTATAGCCCTAGAAGACTATTTTTGTTTATAATATAAATATATCCGTGGAATAAATAAATTTTGTTTGATTCGCTAAAATTGTTTTGCAAATTTTCATTTAGTCTATAAAGCTAAGTACAGACGATTGTTAGATCTTACAATATTGTCAGATCTGTCAGTGAAAAAACTGTCCCAAATGTCTTACAATCGTCTGAACACACAATTTTGTCTGACAATATTGTCAGAAACGTCATTGTCAGGTCATTGTCAGACGACAATCTGACAAAAAATTGTCAGGTATCTTACAATCGTCTGAACACACAATTTTATCATTGTCAGACGATTAGGACATTGTCAGACTCATTGGTCATTGTCACATGTTTTCATTGAAAACATCTTACAATTGCTGACAATTTCTTCATTGTTCGAAATGTCAATGAGATAAGAGATAAAAAAAAAAAACATTTGTGTTGGAAATTTTTAGTTTTTGCACAAATGAATAAATAAACTCAAAAAGAAAATATCTATATTGCTTTATAAATATTTTCTTTCTGAGTTCAGTTCACTTCAATTACATTTTATATCAATTCCTTGTGTTGTGTAGTTTTATACGGAATAAATTAAGTGCTCATGCTCGGCCGCCATTTGTCTTTTATTAATTCTTTTTGCATGTTGTTGATATTTTGTCGCATTTCTGAATAAAAATAGATAAAAAAATCTAACAATGGAGGAGGCATCAATGGTCGAAAAAATTACATATTATATTAAAAGGAGAGAAGAAAAAGATTCTTTATTTAATGCAGAGGAAATCGATAAGAATGCTGCAGAACATCCGCCACGTAATGATGCCTCCCCCCAAAAGATGTAAACAATCAACAAAAATTTGTATAGATCTGCCAACCGTTTGAACAGAAAATTTTCAAGTTGACAATTTTTTCAGATATATTATTGTCCGAAAATTGTCAGACAAGAGCTGACAATCAAATTGTCAGACTTTTGGATAAAATCTACCAACCGTGTGAACGGACAATTTTTCATTGTAAGAAATATGTCAATTGTCAGCTAATTGTCGGCTATTGTCAGACCATTGACAGTTCTGACAATATTGTAAGATCTGACAATCGTCTGTACTTAGCTTAACGACTCGTTGCAACGCTTTATAAACGGTGTCGTTGGTTTGGAAAAAAGAAATTTGATAATTGTAAGAGAGCCTTGTTAAATCATGGTGTATTTTTGTTTGCGGAAAAATATTGTATGTACTTATCAACAGTTCGCAGTATTTTTTGGATGTGAAATATTGAAACGAAGCTTGGGTGAGGATTATCTATCTAATAAACCGACATGTTGCAAAAAAAAGTTAAAGCTATATTCACCTTTATTAATAAACTCAAAGTAAATATGAATTATTTTTAATCAGTGAAATTGTTGCGAAATTTTACTAATAAAACATAATTGAAATTAATTCCTGTTAATTAGTTTATTCCCCCAAGTAGGTTGATTAACGAGTAATTAAGTTGAAAATACTGCAGAAATATTTGTTAATGGTCGCGTTCGGGGATCAATTCAAAGCTATCCGGATAGGTTTGTGTTTTTGTAATCCCTTGTGACAAAACAGCTGATGCAACAATAACCCAAGGTATCTGAAAAATTTTAAGATAAGTGAATAGCCTATCTAATAGTTTCTCGAACGCAAGGAATGACGTAGAGACAAAAAGAAAACAAATACATATGTTATTAACAAAAAAAGTATTATCAGCGTTGCCGAAGTGACACGATCGTACTTTTTTAACACAAAAATTTCATTGTGGCACGGTGGCACGAAAATATTCGATATGGCACGCTGTTCTCATTTCCAATTTTACTCCCAATAAAGCGAATTTTGGAGAACTTTTAGAAAAAATGCTACAAATGGAGTAAGAAACTGACGGAAACTCTTATTTTCTGATAATATACAAATTATTTCTTAAAATTTTTTGTTGTACATATTTCACCCACAGTTGAATTATATTTTTATAATAATATAAGAACTTGCGTTTTTTCATACGGAACGAAAATGGCACGTTTTTTAAAGAAAATGTGGCGCGGACATTTTTTTTGGGGCGGCAGCGCTGAGTATTGTGTGCAAGTGTTCACACTTTGTGAGGAATTGTATGCCTATGCTTATTGTATATTGAAAAATACTGCGGTTTAAGAGGTTTCAGTGCGTCTTCTGTGCGTTTTTGCGCCTGTACCTACATCGAACTATATATGTAAGTCCTAAACGGGTGAACCAATTTGCTTGACATTTAGTACAGAACGTTTTTAATTTGATTTTTAGAGGAGAAATTCAAATTTGCTCATCTAGAACTTGTAGCTGACATACAATTTATTATTTTATTTTTTTTTAATAGGTGAAAAAGGGAAAGTAGATGTTTAAAAAAAAATGCTATATGTGAAATTAATATTACTGTAAAAAAATCGAAAAATGTTTTTGATGTGTAAACATCTATGCTGGCGGTAGGGTAAACTAAAAATGTGGAAATTTGTGTAGCACATTACGTTCTGCTGTTACACGATACGATAGGTTGATGTATGTACATATATTGGAATCGTTCAATATTGGGTACGTTCCTTCGCATTTCAAACTAAATCGAGTTGAGTTTGGGTTGAAATTTGGTTGACACTTCGAACTCGCCGCATTTTGTGATGTAAAATTAGCATTGGGATATTTAATATTAATTTGATGTTTACACATCTTAACCGTAAGTCCCGGCACTCACACTTTTTTTATTTTTATTTTGACGTACACAACAATATTTTTCAAGATTAATTTATTTAGGTGGGTTTAAAAATCAAAAAAAAAATGTAAAGAATGTTGGAAATTATAAAATCGAATTTTTAGTTGAATTCCCCATGATACCACTTCACGCAGAAAATCCAATTCAAATGGTTTTCATTTCTATCCCATTTAATAAGTCTTAAGTCTTAAGTAAGTGCATGCATTTATCTTATCAATAAACAAATTATTTTGATGTATCGTAAATTACTATTTATGTAGTCCAAGGCCGTACGAAACCTTAATACGCCATTTGGATAAAGGGATAATTACTAAGCTTTTTTTTAATGCGGCACACAAATATAAATGTATTAACTGATTTGTTTTTTGTGGAATTTCCCCACTGTTTACTTAAAAAATCAACATCAACAGTACTTATACATATGTATATATTTTTGTACATAAATAATATGTACAGGATTTTATGTAAATAACGTTAAGTTAATAAAACCTACTTACCTTCCATTTCAACCTATTATTTTATTGATGTTTATTATTATGTTTATTAAAAGCAACAACAAACGCAACGTTTTATTTAGGTACCTACTTAATGATAAAAATTGTTTTGATATCATCATTGCGTTTTAATTTGGTTATATTAGGTACACTTTGTATTATTAGGAACGTTTTTGTTTAATTATCATCAAAATGATAAATCTTGGGTTATTTATTAAAAAAATTGAAGAACCTTAAAGATACAATATTGTAAAAATAAGTCTTTTTTTATCCAGATATGTCAAAATACCTAATTTATTTATGCACATATGTATGTAATGTATATTCATAATGTAATGATTGAATTTCGGCATAACAACACGGTTAAAAAAATTAAAGCCCGATGCTGATCTAATAATCGAAACGCGTCACTAAAATATTAAAAAAATTAATGTTGTGATTTTAATAAATAAATTAATAAAAAAATAAAAAAATTTTATAAATTTTATTTTATTTCACATTTTTACTCAAAACACACAACATGCAGACTACACCAAAACTAAATCATAATGTTTGTTCGTTGAGACCTGAAATTATCCTGGAGGTGCCCCAAAGCGTTTTTTGAAAAATCCTAGTGAAAAAATTCTGTGTTTTTAGAAACCCATGTTCTTTTACTTTCTCATCAATAAAATTCATCGAAACAATGATTATTGTGACAGTATACATACATATTTACATATGTATAAATTTCGTTACATTTTTCATCATTTCTCGATGAATTATATTAAATAATATTATTATATAATTTTGAAAATAAATTTTAAGTTTCAATTATCAAAACTCAAATTCTTGGTTTTTTCTAAATGTCAACAACACACTTGACAGCCCTTGGTTTTATTTTAAAAACCCAAAAACTCACTTTTTTGACAACTTTTGAGGTTATTTATCAAGAAAACCTGGGTCAACCCTACTTAATGTTTAACGCACATAGTTATTGTATCAGAAAGAAGCTTAATTTATGTAGATACTTTTTGCATCTCAATTTAATGCTGTTGTATCCGTTTGATCCGGTACAGGTCTTATAATGCAACCGACTTTTGTTGAGCCATCCTACGTATAGCATTAACAGTTTATAAGACAGTAAATCCTTTTTAATACTTTTCCTTTTTCCTAATGTTCACACTGTTTTTAATAATTCAAAGTATTTTTTCTCTGTGGACAATATTATTAATTTTAAGAATTTTAAGAATATGTAGTTGAAATAAACTAAGTTGTTAATTGATTTTTCTTCGAAATTCTCCAGTCTACCTTTTTGAAAGTGGAGTACGTTAATTTTATAATTATTTACTGGAAGATTGGTTAATTATTAAAAGTTCAATTCTAAACAAGTAGTTTATATATTGCTGTACATATACTTGTATTTATAATTTAGGGGAATTTTCTTATAAAATTCTTATGAAATTAAGAATAAAGGTGAAATAATACAAATGTATATATTATTTTTTTTAAGTCTTTTATTTATAATTTCAAAGCTGTACCTATACTTTTTTTCTAAAAATATATATAATTAAATTTCTATATAATAACACCTACCTAACTAATTTATTCTTAAAAAGCGGTTCTTAAGAAAGTGCTGACACATACTCAACATGTAATGGATAAATTTATTTGTGTTTTTTTAATTTAATTCGATTTGTTAAAGTATGTAAGTACTTCATAAGTAGCATTGTAAACTGTCTGGGGTGGGGGCTTAAAGGAGTTCGTTGAGCTTGAGAGATAACGTCACAATCAGATTGTTTATTTATATTTTTCACTTTAAAGCGGTTATTACTTTCAGAATAATTTTGGTTAACTGGTTTGGTTTGATGTATTTTGTTATACAAGGAGAAATGTTAAACAACTAATAAATAAGCAATCAAAACAATTCAAGTTCATATTAATTAACAAATGTGATGTTGTTTTAAATAGAAACGTATCTATTTTTGTTGGTGGTTTTTATTTAAATCTATATTTAGACATTTGTTTGTTTAAAAAAGTAGAAATAGTTAATTATTTTAATTACTCAATAACTCTCCATTACAATTTAAGTATATTAAAATTACCCTTTACTCTTTCTAAAAATTTGTTTTTGTTTGTAATTAAAAAAAAGAGTTACCCATTACTCTATAGAGTTGGTAGATAATTTAAAAAATCTAATTTTCCATTACTGTGTGTAATTCTTTACTCAATATTTCGCCATTGCCATTTTTTTTTTTGTAAATATTTTCAATTTTATTTTATTTTTCTGTGAATATCGTGAAAGAATATCGCTAAAGAAAAAATAGAGTCTTATAGAGTTCATTCAAATTGACGGATATTTTATGTGTGATAATATTTTGATCATAAATTTTGTCTAATTACATATATTCAGAATTTGAGATCAATGATCATTGAAAATGATGCAATTAACACTGTCGTTTTAATGGCGTTTTCGTAAAACTTATGATTAAGGGTGATTGTATGTAATTAAAACGACAGATGAATCAAACAAAATGCACGAAACTATTCAAAATTGTATTTTGTTTTAAAGCTAAATAAACTCCACTAGAAAAAGCCGGAAAATAATCGGAGAAACGTCGAAAAAAGAATTAATTGTTTTTTTAATTAATTGCATCATTTTCAACGATTATTAAGCTCAAATTCTTAATAAAATTAGACGGATATTTCATTTGTTTAATAAACACGATTTATATGGGTGTTCGATTTTCTTCATTAAGTAACCGATTTTTGTATTTTATAATTTAACTTTGTAAAATTATTACCCGTGCGAAGAGTCCTGGTTAAGCACTACTTTTTTTATTCCAAAATAATTACTAAAGATTACCCAAGTACATCTTTTTTAAACTTAATCAAAATTAATATTTTTTTGTCGTTTGGTCTTATGGCATCCAACTGAACTATGGGGCTGTACAAAGATAACAAAAATGCTGAAACCATCCAAAAATTCCAAAACAAAGTCCTTCGTTGAAAATTAAATGCCCTTGATATATTAGAAATAGCGTTTTAAATCGTGACCCCTAGAAATAGAAATGGTTACAGAATTGATTAGGAAACACGCTGTATCGCATAATCAACGAGTACATAGTCATTCTCAACTCAAGAGATGGAGACTGTTTTAAATGTACAAGACAATGTTGGGAGACTAAGGAGAATTTAAGCCTCATAATCTGATAGTGTCTTAAAGACTTTGGAAAGTATTAAAACTTTCCCCAATGTGATTTTGTATTAATAAATAAAAATCTTTTGTCGATCTTTCATAGATTGGTCCTGATTTTCCGGTGGTTTAAGTGCGGTACAAGTCCCACACTAATTGGTACGAAATATTCCCAAGTGTCTTTTGAAAATTTCCACCTGTATAGAAAAAAAAAGTAGCATTAATTTTAAAGTTTGTTCCAAGTAAAAAGGGATTTCGATGTTATATTCCGAACATCTAGGAACCTTAAAGATGTATGGAAGAGATTCAAAAGTGAGAAAACGATTCGCAGCTATTGAATTCTAAAATCAGCACTATTAATAATTTCATGAATTAAAACTTCCAAAAGATTAATACTTAAAAACCAGAATTAAGTAAACTTAACTTCTGTTTAGTTTTTTTGTTTATTCGTACACTTAAGGTTAAAAGACTTAAATATTGTAAATTTAAATTTCAAACTGCTTATACATTGCATTGATTGAATACAATCTCATTTCGACTTACTGTAATTCTCAACAACAACAAAAAAAATACTATATTATTATCATACTGGGTTGATTAGGAATCCTTATGAGGCCAAATCCAGTCACTTCCACATTAAAAGATCACTGCTTGATCGACTAACTTATAACCTTGACCGGAATAGTTCTTCGGCGGGTAGCACACAAACAGACTTAGTTGCACTAGCGACAGCACACAACCAAGGAAGTTTGGAATCTTGAAAAAGCGAAAGCAAAGTCAAATATGTTTGTAATATTTGGCTTTATTTTTTTTTCTCACCTGTATAAAGGCATCTTTGATGATCACTCCATAGATCAGCCATTGGACTGTCACAAAGAACGACATTGCTATCAGCGGGAAAGGTAGACTCTCTGAATTCTTCACTCGCACCACATGGAACAGCATGATAAGGGGCGCCGCAAAGAAAAACACCGTGACTACACAGCAGGCATATCCTGGAAATATATATTAATAATAGATCAACAGAATAGCCGAAGAAACTCTTTATCAACTCACCCATAAGCTGAATGGCTTCTGCGTGGCTCACCTCATATTTGGTGTACGTCACGATTGTTATCAATGTAAAAAGCGCCAACGAAAATTGTCTCACGTAGCTTCTTTTGTTCACTGTGAACACGTAGTAGATAGCCGTGTAAAGGAACATCAAGGCAGTGCCTATAATGTTCACCATGACTACGATTTTCTCCTCCGTTAATGACCCATACCGTAGCCAGAGACTTGATCTGTAATGTAAGGTTCAGAGTGATAAAGTTGAATATACTTTAGAAGTTGAATGATCTCACGATAGGAATCCACAGATGAAGGGGAATCCAGAGGAATCACCAGTGCTCTTCTTATTAATGTATTTCCGGCACACAATCCTAAACAGAAAGAAGTGTCGCAGTTGCAATTGTAAATAAAATACAATATAATGGAAGGTGAGGTTGATTGCAATCAAGGCGCTATTATCAGCTTAAAACAATTGAAAACCTACGCTCCAGATAAATACTGCAAAACAGTTGTTATCACAGCCGTCGTCTCCAGAATTGTCTCCAGTGATGACGAAACCATTTTTGTATTGTTTCTTGTTTTTGTTTTTCCTACGTGGTTGTAGGTATTTTTAGTTTTTTTTTTAATTAGATTTGCTTTGAGATTTGAAAATATTTTGATTTATCGAACAAAGAGAAACATTGTTTTCTTTGAGATTTCGTGTACTTTTTCGTGGAGATAAGTAAAGGTTGTGGTTAAATTAAAAGAGGATATAAGAAATTTAAATTTCATTACCGCGAAGCCGCGAATATGAACTTGTTCTGTACTAGCTGAGCTGCTGGAAAATTGTTTGACAGATAATTTTTGTAGCAAAACAACAACAAAATATTCGACGTAAACAAATCGCATGGTGACAGTTAATCAGGGTTTAATTTTCTGGCAAGAAGATGGCGCGTGGGGCGTTAAGAAGATTGATAGAATAATCACAGGGTAGATTTGAATTTTTATTTTGACTAAATGAATGTTCACTTAATTTTTTATTTGCTTAAACATTTTAATGAATTTTTAGAAATTTTATATTTTCCCTAAGCGAAATGAAACACAGACATGACAATTAAATTAAAAACAACAGAATATACTCAACAGTTTTTTTGCGATGTCAGTTTTCTGCACAAATCTTTTCAAATAATTGCTATTGTTCATCACCTGAGTATTATATAAAATTCATAACTTTCCATCCATGATTAGTATTTGTTTTGCAAAGTAATGGGTATAATATATACTGGTTCAAATAAACTGCAGAACCACACAACATTTGTATTGAGTAAGTAGAACAATTTATAGAGCATTCGTTTTAGTTAAGAATAAGCTTTTCCAAAATTTAAGTTATCATAACGAGAAGGTAATCAATTATGTTAAAGGCCCAACTGTACAAACATTTGAACCGTGTTCAACCGGTTCTTAAAAAATCGGTTTTGATAATATCGGATTTAAAATTGTTGACATTGAATGATTTTTACATGAGTACCGCGCAGTGTTTTATTCTGAGTGTATTTTAATTTCTAACAGTCGTATTTATTAGATTTTTGTCTACTTAGTCACTGTCTAACTATTTTCAAATTGGTGGAAATATGATGTATTTAATAAAAATAAATATCACATTATTCATGGTTAATACAATCTACTCTTGTGTCTAAGTTACGCAGCTATAAGACAACAATAAACAAAGTTGGACAGTTGTCTAAAGTTAGACAACGTTTATAAATAAGACCATAAAGTCTCTATTAATATTTCTACAATTCAGTTTAGCTGTGGGTTAATATAAGTAGTTATTTTCACTTTTTGTTGGTAAACAATTTATTTTGTTCAGGAGCAGGAAAAGTTAAAATTCATCTTATGAATAAAAAATTATTAGCTCAAATATTGTGTCATTGCAAAAAGAAATAACTTTAACATTCAAATTAACAGAATTATATCATTAAAACCATTGTGAACTGTGAAATCCATCAATTTTATCAAAAAGTGATTGTGAATTTTGTGTATGTTACCTATATATGTATACATATGTATATGTTTGTTAAGAACAAAAGATCATAATATTTTGTTCTGTCCCATCATTATTAAGTAAGTATATTTATAAGATATTTTTTACATTTAAAAATAAGGCCATTTAACGTGTTGTTTTCATTATTTCAGCAGAGTAATGTAGATATATCATTGTAAGTATAGTAGAATATAAAATTAAAAATACACATTTTCCATCACATTTACCCATTCTTAATATTTTGTTTTTAATTTCTTCATTTTGCTTTTGTACGAAATTGTATTGAATGTATTTAAGATTGTCACACAAAACAAATGTTTTTTGAGAACAATTTAAAAAGAATTTTGTTCATTATTTCAAGTGAATTTAATCAAATAAAATGGATTCTTTTCTTCGTTTTTTCACAATTTGTTTGTTGGTTCAAGTATAAATTTGTTGAACAAATAGATTGTGGGCTAAATTTTGACGTAAAAGTCGACTAAAATGCTTGTCAAAATTTTAGTTTAGCTACATTTTTGAGAGAATTTTGTATGAAATTTAGCGTGATCTGCGTAGTAGGCTTTAAGCTGAAAGTGGTCCGTCAGTATATTACTGTCCATTTACTCTTTTGTTTAAATAATACTTCATCAAGAAAACGGCATTTTAAAAATGTATGCAATAAAATAAAATTTAAAGTAATCGATGGTTAAAATTTGTTTTCATCGCATCTTGCATATTTCCTAAAACAGTTCGTATAATTCCTGATTTTTCTTACATTTTATATTCCTAAAATTTGAATTTTATTTGAGTTTTTTAGCTTTTCGTTAAAAAGTTCTTCAAATATATTACATTTTTATACATAATTTTCAAAGAGAAGTTTTTCCAAATCTGTCTGAAATTAATTAATTTTGAAATGAAAACTTGTATAGGAAAAAAGGAAAAACTTTATTTCATTTGCTCTATTGCAAATGGACTATGTATTCATTTTTAAATTATTAAATTAAAATTAATTCATACAAAAGCACCCTAAAAAAGAAAAAGAGTAACATTATTCTGGCATCACTGTCTACGTTTGTAAAAAAAAAAAAAACTTCTCCCACACATGATTATAGCTATCTGACGTTTTTATAAATTTCCCTAAAATAAAGTCTCCGCTATTACAGCTGATGATTATCGTGCCAAATCGCATTGCGACGCAAGTTTACTATCAAGTTTACGGTCATTCGCAACCGCTATTCGCCCTTTCGGTGGGCTAAACGACTGAGTATTTTTTTCTAACGGTATTCTTTGTTCTTTGTTTATGCAACACAAAAGCCAATAAAATATAAAATCTAAAGGAATTAAGTTGGCAAAGATATCAGTTAATTTTTAGATTGAAATAAATTACCGTAACTGAGAATGATTATTATCAGTATAGCCATTTAAACTTAACAGAAACGGTTATTAGGTCTCCGCAATAATGGAGAAACGAAGTGAATCTCAAGTTCTCTATAATTCTACTGCCAAAGTTGATATCGTGTCTAGTGGAAGTCCACAGATAAAGGTTACTTTGAATTTCATTTAAATTGAAAGACACTTAAAAATACGAATATTGAATTTTCGCGTAGTTTTGAAGATACATAGTACTTTTAATAAGCATTCGATCTGATGAAAAAAAAAAAACACCAATTCATTTCGTCCCTTCATAAAATAACAAAACTTGCTGAAATAAAAATCTTAATAATTGTCCTTGTTTTGTAGAAGCAACCATGGGGAAAATTGCTAACTCTAGTTGGCTATGCGGCAACCTTAGGATCTGCAGTTCCAGTTGGCTATTGCATTGGAGGAATCAATAGTCCTGCTTCGGTAAGAAACTTTCTGTCTTTTAAAAATCAATACTTAGCTACGACAATAATTTCTATAATATTCTTTGTCAGTACATGAGAGCTTGGTGCAATGAGACACTCATAGAACGTTATGATTTTCATATCACATCTGGACAATTGGATATTCTTTGGTCGACAATTGTCTCTATCTTTCTAGTTGGAGGAGCAATTGGTTCTTTGGGTGGTGCAGGAGCTGCTGATAAATTTGGAAGGTAAGTCTGCAAAGTTAATTTAATGAATTCATGTAAGCTCATTATGTGTTTCCTTATCACATTTCTAAAATAGTAACAGTAAGTTGATTTAAAAATTGAAGGCAAGACTCTTATCAAAGATAAGTACATTTGTACAAATTAATAAAATCTAAAGAAGCTGTGTGTTTTATCTTAGTTTTGATAAGGTGACTTCTTCACTTCATAACGTCAATAGAATTTTTCTGGCTGTTGATATAATTTTTTATTGAGATTTATGAATGTTTGTTGAGAAATGTAAATAATGTCACAGTTGCTGCCTCTAAAATGACGAAATTTATAGAATTATTTAAATAAGAATGTTACCATGGAATAAAGATGTTTGAAAATATTTAATAGGTAATTAGATACCTACTATTTGATCTGTCAAAATAGATAAGTTTTAATTCTCAATACACGTTAAATAGAGGAATTTTTACAGAACAATATACTGAGACACCCCTGTTTTAATATTAGATAGCGATAGAAAGATGGTGTTTGAATTTGAAGAAAAAAATCGCTTCGCTTCGCTTAGAAAAAAAAAAAAAACATTTCCGTTCGAAAATCCATTTGAAATTTGTCTAATACATACGTACATATGCACATACATAATATATACATTATGGATCTATGTAAGCACATAAGCCTCTAAGGGAAATACTTCATATGTACTCAAAATGTATGAGATTTGCGTAACTGTGGTTGCTAATTGGAAATAATTGAATTGAGTAGGACAGGCGAAGATTAAAAATTAACACAAGATTTTATCGAAGACAAGAAAGTATTTGAAAAATTCGAAATTAATTTTAAAGGGAAAAATAAATATATGTATACTAATATACTTAATCAGTAGGTAGGTATCTAACAAGTTTTTTACGTGATAATAAGCTTGAAAATAGCAAAAAGATTCTTTTTTAAACCTTTCCAGTTTGGGTGGTTTTGAACTAGAATTGGAATAGTTAAGTGCAGGCTATAAACATAACTCACCAATGTTGTTAAGACAACACAATTGAAAACAAATAAGTATGAAAGTAACATTATTTAATTACTTCAGCATTTTCTACATTTCTTGTCATATCATATAGACTTTGACCACAAAGAGATCAAACGTCAGTTACTTGCAGTTGCAGACTTCCATTTTGCATCTTCCACTGAGTCACTGTATTAAGTATCTGAATGTTGGTGAAAATAATTTGGTGTTTTTAAATAATCGGTACGGTATATTATAATATAATATCTGTTTATCGTTGTGTGTGCCATAGAACGCTAAATATACAAATAAAACTCTAAATTGTTTAATCAAGCTACTTTAAATAAGCAAAAAAAAGAAAAAGAATACATACGCACAACTGTTTATTTTATTGTCGTGCTCGAATAAAACTTCTAATTATATTGACATAAGATAAATTCAAATAACACTAATTAAAACACATAATTTCAATGATGCATAACGGCCGAATTGTCAAAACTACGAACACAATCAAAATCTGTTTCTTTAAATAAATATTTTACTTAAAGTTATTTGTTTAATCACTTCTTACAATTCCTTCCCATCGGTTCTCTTTTGTTATCCCTTCTCAAAAATCAAAAAAAAAATAATTTTAATTTTTTTTTTTTAAATTACTTTCATAAAAACTGTATAACTACATACATACATATATGTTTATTTTACTTATTTATAGTACAGTCAAAATAGTTTTTCGTATCACAAAAATTTATAGCTGGCTTTAATTTTTGCATTTTTATGTTTCCCGAAGGTCCAAAGCATATACAACAACGCTTGGAAGTATATTTGACCAAAACTAGGTTAACATTTTTTTTTTTAAATTGAGCTGCCAATTTTTCCTGGGTACGCTGTATAATCAATGAAATCAGTGCATACTGCACAGTGGCCGTGTTGTCCTTGAAAAAAAAAAAGACTATCGGCATCATACTAATGCTCTCGCGTATACCTACAATATAAAAATAGAAAATTCGCAATCACAAACTTCCGCCCTAACAAGATATACCGGAAAAAATATCAGCGAAAAGAAAGGCATGTAGAGTTGATAAGTACCTAAATATAATATTATTATTGTTATGGTTGTACACAATATAAAATATATCTTACTTATATTATTATACATACTTTTTTCAACTCTTCAAAAATGTTCAAATTAAAACGCAATTTTATTTTTATTTATTTTTTCTTTACCTATACATTGCGAGAACAATTTTTAGATACAAAGAAAAAACAGAATCTAATTGCGTTTTAATTTAATTAAATTAAATATTATAAAAAACTCATAAAATTCAATTCAAAACAAAAATTTTTTACTGCCATTATTAAGTTATTAACATTAGGGTTATCATCATAACCTTATATTTTCTTAATATCATGACCGATTTGGTTTCAATTTTTCAAATAGGTACTGCGAAATAGCTAAATATAATATTGCATTTCGAAATATTACAAATTTTTTTTTTATCACAAAAAATGAAGTTTAAAACTGCCTGAAGTTAAGGCGGTACTAGCATATAAAACATACCTACTACCTGTATTGAAACATACGTGAGCTATAAACAATCTGCACACAAGCCGCAAATAATTAAAGTACGCATCTATGATGAGGCGCTTCGTGTGCAGAAGGCCTTAACAATTCACTAACTTTAAAGCTCTTTCCTAAAATGTTCTTATATTTAAGCATTTTTTATCAAGTATCATACTAAACCTATTTTCTTAAATAACTATAGCTGAATACCCCTTAAAAAGTGAGAGCTCGTGCAAACATACCATTTTTACATTTTTAATTGTCAAAGTGACATGTGGAGTTAATAGGCGTGTTCAAGAAAATGAGATCTCGGAGATCTCAGCAATCTCAGTTAGACTGCTTTTAAACGCTGCAATTACCCCCTGCAATTTTTAAGCATGATGGCGGGGGACGTATGCGGTGTCCGGGGTAAACAAAGTTGCAGAAGTTGAAATAATTGCCGAGTTATCGCTCTTTTTTCTTTGTGCTTTTTCTTGTTTGAGACATAAGCGGAGTAAAGAGTGAGGAGATATACATATTTCCTTCTCATTTAACAAAAATTGCAGCTATTCAAATTTGCAGCGTTTAAATGGATGCTGCAATTGGAAAGAAACTCAAAAGAGAATTGCGGATAAAAATTGCAGTCGTCTAAAAGCAATCTTACATGAACAGGATTCCTCTGTCAAAACTTTAAGGAAAAATAATCGTGGATTCGCTTGCTCACCTTTTGAGTGAGAAAAATCTCTGAGATCTATTTTTTTCTGAACGCGCCAAGCATATGATACTAAACGGTTTAAATAGTTATTTGGTGATTTTAACTTTAATAAAATGTTACAACAATATACAGCACGATGCTATCTTATTTAAAATTGAAAAATCCTTTTTTTAACCTAGCATTGTACTAAAAATGTTTTCACATCGTAATTAATCGTCTAAAATTTTGCGCCAATTTTTGTTAAGTACCCTATGACATTGTTAACAGTTATTTTTTTAGACTTTCTCAAAAAAAAAAAAAAAACGTTGGTATATAATTTTACTCGAGATTCTTAGCTATGATTGTTGAAATGATTTAAATAAAAAAGGTGAAACTGATTTTGGAAAAAAAGAAAAGGTTTTAAAAGACATATCTACCTTATACATACATATGTACATATATGCAAATTGTATAGGTACAAAAATTTTATTTTTTTGTCTCGATTTTTGTTATAAAAAACGGAAACGGAAATGACTTAAATTCTGGAAATGTATTGAAAATTCTGTTTTCCATTATTCTGTAAATCTATTATTCTGTATTCCAAAATTTTGTAAATTCATAATTCTGTATTTCACAATTCTGTAAATTTATAATTTTGTATTTTAAATTCTGTTAATCCATAATTCTGCTTTTAAAATAAAAAAATCTGTTAAGATTTAAGCAAGTTATTTTATACAATGTTAAATAATCGACACACAATTTATTTTTTCCCTCTATTGAATTTTAACAGTTTAATACTCGTCATAATATGTTTTCACTTTTTATAATGCTTAACTAGAACTAACTCAGAACTGTGTTATCAAGGTTTGTTATTTCAATACAATAACTGTAAATTAAAGAAGCTAATTCTACGGTAATGCTTAGTTAGAATGAGGAACTATACTTGACAATTTTGTAAATGATAAAAGAAAAATTGTCTTGAAAATGAAAAAAAAAATACGCTGAATTCTGGAATACAGAATTTTGAAATAAAGAATTTTGAATTTACAGAATTTCAAAATACAGAAGTTTAGAATACAGAATTTTGGAAACTGATTTTTGGCAAAAATTCTTGTAATAAGTAAAATTTGATATATGTGTACAAACATAAGCAGAAGGTAAATTTAATAACTTAATAAAAAAAAAAACAAGTCAAAAAATTAAGGGAACATTTTTTTTAACTAATTGTCGTGAATAGTGGTTGTTTATTGTACTGCGAAAAAATGTCTTTTATAAAATTCCAAGCATCGCGCTCGGCAAAATTAAGGAAATAACGCGTGTATCTTTTAAAGGGCAAAAAAATGCCTCTAACTACTGCCAAAGTCATTAAGCTGGGTTCTTTAGCTTCAAGTTGTTCTTTTTATATTTTGGTTTCTATGGTTTGTACAAAACCACGTCTTCTTCTTAAATATTGCGAAAAAGTACAAAAATAAACATTTTTGTATGTTCGAAAAAATTCTGTAAATTTTCAATTTCGCTGGTCAAATATCTTAACCGCAAAACGAAAAGCAGAACGACATTTTTCGTTTATGATTACGTTGCATCCATTTTTGTATGCGATTTTTCGTTTCACAGCATCAGCGTTTTGATTCTTAGAATTTCACTTGAAATACTGAATAAATATCGAAAAAAAATCAAATTTTTAAAATAAAATTATTCAAATTAAGTTTCCAAATTTTTTCCGTTGTTAAGAAAATGGTGATCACTGACAAACGCATCTTTTTTATTCGAAAAAAAAATCGTAGAAACAATAATTAAAATCGATTTACAACAGAATACCGAAATAATATGTCTGGTGCTCACTAAGCAACTTATAGTTGCCTCATTGCCTGCAACAAGGAGCAACTTACAGTTCTCAAGATAAATATTGCAAAAAAAAAAGAAGTTGTATACACACTTTTCCATCAATATAGGTTTTCAAGATCTATTTTATACAATACTCTCACTAACCTTCTCAACAAACTTTAAACAAAAAAATGTCCATGTCCAAATGTCCAAAATACAAGGTCAATGTGATATTTCAATGGTCTAAAAAAAACAAATTCTCAAAAGTTGCTCGGAAGTCTTCCAGTAAACGAGGGCAGTAACTTAACGTCGATAAATTTCCAACTAAGCTGAATTTTAGTGGAAAGCTTTTTATGATTTATAAACAAAATATTTGCTGAAAAATCTTAAAACAAAACAAATTTGAAGCTGTAGAACGTTGAGGCCAATAGTTTCGTTCGTTCAACTTTACCCAGGGTTGACTCAGATTTATATCTACTTGACAACCCCAAGTATTGTCAAAACAAAGAACTTGGTTTTTCGGGTTTCTAAAAACACTCGATGGTGTAAATTTTGTTGTTGACATTCAAAGCAAGCAAACAAGAAGTTCTGTGCTCAATAATTAAAACATACAATTTGTTTTAAATTAGTTATTTTAAAAATGAATTAAAACAACTTCAAGCGTTTCCCTCACAACTCATGTCACTTTGGTAATTTATTTGTTACCTCAACTCGCCACAGCAAAAAACATAGGTCTTCTTCAGGGCGAGTTCAGGGCGACCCAATGTCTCAAAAAACACAGAATTTTATTGTCAGGGTGGGTTGAGGTTCTTAAAAAAACGCTTTAGGGCGACTCCAGGGTAACTTCAGGGCTCTACGAACAAAAAGTCAAAAACCTAATGCTTCAATATTTTGAGATTACACAGCAGTTTTCAAAAATCATTTTTTTTTTTACATTTCTAGTACACAGTTGAAGTGAAATGAAAATTTCGTGTGGTCTCCAAACCGACAGCGAAAACGTAAACGAAAGAACACCGGAAAAATATTAATGGAGAGCTTTATCAGATGATGCGTAATGAAATTTTGTTTGTGGTCTTCGAAACGTGAGCAAAATGCTAACGGAAACCACAGCGAAAAATATCCATTGGAAGTGTCACTTGTCCAAATAACCTCCCACAATTATCAATTTCGCTCGTTGAACAGCGTACTGCAAAATGATAATCAGAACGAAATTTTTCATTGTGTCATTTTTGTATGGGATTTTTCGTTCCTGTTCCTTTTGGCATCTGCAGCGTACTATGCTTAAAGCCCGACAAAACTGAATTTCGGTGGAGAGTTTATTTTATGTGTTTTATAATGATGAGTCTTTATCTATCTACTTTAATAACTACCTACCGATACCAATATGGATAGGATTTATGTTACTGCAATTCATATATACCCTTAAAAGCATTCACATTATTTTTGGTGTTTTATTATAATGTCATTATTTATACCTATTTCCATTGTGGTATTGCAGGAAAGGGTCTTTTCTAATCAGTGGATTACTTTTTGCCCTAGGAGCGATACTCTTCATATTTTGCCGCCTTGCCCGTTCCGTTGAAATGCTTCTGCTGGGCAGATTTTTTGTTGGTTTAGCATCTGGCCTCACAACAGCTTCTTTGCCAATGTATCTAACTGAATGTGCACCACTTGCACTTCGTGGCACTCTTGGTGTTATGTGTGCTGTGGGCATCAACGCTGGTGTTGTTGTGGGACAATTATTCAGTTTACGTTATATTTTCGGAACAAACGATCATTGGCACTATGGTTTGAGTTTCTACATCGTTCTAATTATTGTTTGTTACTTGCCATCTTACTACTTCCCCGAAAGTCCAAAATGGCTTTATATTATTAAAAAAGATCGCGAAAGCGCCAAAAGAGAACTACGCCGTTTGCGGGGATCCAATAAAATGACACAGATTCAAAAAGAAATCGAAGAAATGGAAATTGAGGCGAGTGCTGAAATGCAAACTAGCTCGTTTTGTGCAGTTTTACGTGATTCCAGTCTCACTTTACCTTTGATTATAGTTTGTTGCTTTCATGGTGGACAACAATTGTCTGGCATAAATGCGGTAATTACATACATATATACATATTAATATTGTCGACAGTTCCTTTCGATCAATACTTGAATATTTTTGTATTTTAGATTTTCTACTACTCTGTTTCGATATTTGAAAGAGCTGGGCTCTCAACAACTGATGCTGAATGGGCCAATGTCGGAGCTGGTTTTCTGAATCTTGTCACCTCATTTTTGGGTCCTTATCTTATGGCTAATGTCAATCGTCGTCCAATAATGCAGTTCTCGTGTTTTGTGTGTTCAATGTTCCTTTTGGCCTTTGCTTTCATTCTTCATTTCATTGTAAGAGGAAAATTGGATAAAATATCTTTAAAAAAAAAAAAAAACATTTATAAATTAACTTTTATGTAATTTATATTATCAAACAGGATTATGCCAGTTGGTTTGCAATTGCATGCATTGTTTGCATCTTTTGTTACATTTTCTTCTATCAATTTGGCCTTGGCCCAATTCCATATTTCATTGGATCGGGTGAGTAAAAATAAACTCTGGTGTATTCTTTTTTTTTCTTTGATTTGAGCGAATACTTAAGCAGTGGGAAGATGGGATGCAATCAATTTAATTTAAATGACATGTTCAATTGAACTGGTTAGCGCTTCTCGTTAAATTAGCTCTTGCTTAATTCAATCACTTCTTAATGAACACTTCTCGAAATCAAAGTGTCGTCAATGTTGTCGTGTGCCTCTTATTGTCGAGATTGTGATTTCGTTAGCCTTAAATAGACTGAATATACCAGCTGTTCCATATTATCTTTTTATCGTCATTGTACGTAGGTTTCATGTTCTAAAAATAGATTGGTTGAGTCCGAGTGAGGAGTTGATTTTACGAATTTAATTCGTTTAAATAACATAACCTCAAATATATCGAGAAGATGTTTGTTTTTACTTTAAGATTAGAATATCTTGAAAGCCAGGCCCTCGATATAATGTTGTATAACCCTTCTGTGTGATTGGTCCTTTCTGAATTTTATTGTTAATATTTTGAATTCTGATCAGAAACTGGTACTAGCGAATACCTACTAACCAATGTTTCCATGAATTCAATATTTATTAACTAATTCTGTTAAAAATATTTCAACGTCACTCATACTTCACTTTTGAATTTGATAAATTATACATATAGTACCTACATCCTTTTAATTAATAAAAAAAAAAAACTTGTAATAATATTTCAGAAAAGGATGCTTCTTGATCACTGGATTTCTCTTCGTTTTGGGTGCAATTCTATTCATGTTTTGCCGCATGGCCAGTTCCGTTGAAATGCTTTTGCTTGGCAGATTACTTGTTGGTTTGGCATCTGGTCTGACAACAGCTTCTTTGCCAATGTATCTCACTGAATGTGCTCCTCTGGCACTTCGTGGCACTCTCGGAGTATTCTGTGCCGTTGGAGTAACCGGTGGTGTTGTAGTTGGACAAGTATTTAGTTTGCGTTATATTTTCGGGACACACGATCACTGGCACTACGGTTTGAGTTTCTACATCGTTTTAATTATTATTTGTTACTTGCCATCTTATTACTTCCCCGAGAGTCCAAAATGGTTGTATGTTGTTAAAGAGGATCGTGAAAGAGCCAAAAGAGAGCTGCAGCGACTCAGAGGAGCCAATCAGAAAGAAATAATTCAGAAAGAAATCGATGATATGGAAGCTGAGGCGAGAGCTAAAACGCAAACTGCTTCTTTTTGTGCAGTATTGGGTGATCCCAGTCTCTTTCTACCTTTGGTTATAGTTTGTGCCTTTCATGGTGGGCAACAATTGACTGGCATCAATGCGGTATATTAATATTTTCAATTTTAATTAAAATTTAATTTCGTAATTCGCTTTATATACATAATTCAATTCTGATTTTTGTATTATAGATTTTCTACTACTCTGTTTCGATATTTCAAAGAGCTGGACTATCTGCAACTGATGCCGAGTGGGCAAATCTCGGAGCTGGTAGTCTTAACCTTTTGACATCATTGTTGGGGCCATATTTAATGGCTAATTTCAATCGTCGTCCAATAATGCAGTTTTCGTGTTTTGTGTGTTCATTATTTCTCTTCGCTTTTGCATTTCTTCTTAGATTTATCGTAAGAATACGCTGGTTGAGAAAAAAAATCATTTTCAAAAAAAAAAACAAACACTAAATCAACTATTTAAAGTACATACCTATTTATTATGATTTTATTACAGGATTATGTCAGTTGGTTTGCAATTTTATGTATTGTGTGCATCTTTTGTTATATCTTCTTCTTTCAACTTGGTCTTGGTCCAATTCCGTATTTTATCGGATCTGGTGAGTAAAATAAAGTCATAAACTCTTTGACGTTTGCTCTCTAATTGAAGACCTCTTCAAAAACAACCAATCTCATTAAATCATTGCCATTGAATCACGCGTTTCTTTTGTTACCGTTCTGTCCAATTAGTTTTATACGACACAGGGATAAAGCGTTGCTGCTGAGATCTTGAAAGATATACATAACCAAAGCTACGTTATCAGAATGTGGAGATATGTAAGGATTATATTGGAGATATAAAATGCTAAAATAAATATAATAGCCTATTAAATTTATTTACATCAAATTTAAGTATAGTATCTACATTTAATATAGATATGGGTAGTTTCTCCGCGTCCCATCTTTTCTTTTCAAGGAAAATTAAAGAATTTGAAGAATAATTTTTTTCTCTAATTAAATAAAATTAACTTGATTTTTATTTATTTATTTTTTTTAGAAATCTTTGAAGTTGCACCTCGACCTATTGGTATGGCGATGGGATCTCTAGCATCTTGGTCGTGTAATTTTATCATTGGAATGGCATTTCCAACTTTACAAAATGCTTGGGGAGCATTTGTATTCATCCCGTTCTCCATCACATGCATACTTTTGTTCCTTTTAACACGATTCTACCTGCCAGAGACACGTGGACGTGATCCATCCGAAGTGGCTCCACTTATTTCCAAAGGATTTAGTTCAAAAGTTAGATAGAACGCGAAAGGAGTTCTATTTGTTGTAGAGATGACGCTATAGCTTATATCAACTTAATGTTGTTAAGCTTAAATTTACTTAATTTGATTTATTTTTTTTTATTGTTCCTATTATGATGTCTTTTGTTTTAGTTTGATTAGTCATATAGTAGTTCGAAAAATGTGTGCGCTTATCTTTCTGAAGGATGTGTAAGCAATTACGATAAAAATGAAAAAACTTCCAATTGACATCATAAATTTCTATACTATTAAAAATATATTTAAAATAATTGTTAAAAATAAAAAAGTTACCTACAACCAATATCAAACGTTTTTCTTATAATATAATAAATATTTCTTAACTAACAAGGTGTTTAATGTTGTGTCAAATTAGTTGATTATTTTTTTAAGAAAAAAAGTATGAAATGTAAATACTAAATTTTAAGGCTAAAATTAAAATTTATTTAAGATTCTTAAATTGTTTTTATCATACGTTTTTATCATTAATTATCTATTAAAAACATAAATATATGCCAACGAAGAATGAAATAAAATAAAACGTCGATAAAGAGGTGAGTATAATAATATAAACTCATAAATCTCATAAATTGACTGAATCAAAATCTATTACTTTGAAGTTGAAGTTGAACTTTATTGAGGCGTTTATAAATCAATACATTTTTCTTCTTAAAAACTAACCGGCGTACAATATCAACTTAGCTTTTAAAGCATCTTAACTTATGACTAGATCTTAAAATTAACTTAAAACTAATTTGAAACTAGGAGGATATTCCTGCTCAAACTCTTAAAGATAAATATAAATCTTTATACTGTCCAAAGAGGATTCAAAACTTGATGCATTTTAAACAGAGGTTTATGTGACTGTGTTATAATTTTTTTTTTTTTTTATCAATATCATCCCCTTAGATTAAATGAAGATGCTTTTTCATAAAACGGTACGGAGAGTGTCCTACTTGAATCTGGTCTCAATAGAGGTAAAGATTGTTCATTTAACAAATTAAATGGTGATAAGTAATATATATCACTTAAATCAATATGAGAATCAAGTAAGGATCTAACAAGTGGGTTGGGGTGTGGGCTTTGATCTACATATATAAGGAGTGTTCCTTTGGGCTGCAGCATCTACTTCCAAGTATTTCTCACTACAGCTAACTATCATCTACTCTATGGTCAAAGTAGTTCAAAGCACTTCAATAATATACATAGCTACAATCTGTATTCACGAAAGAAAGCGACACCATCATCAGCAAAAAGAAATTACATAATAGTAAATAAATTGTTGTTGATGTTTTTCTTATCTAAAATAAAATACAAAAATACAAAGAACGAAAAACTACATCTTCATTTACTTTTGACAAAATTAAAGCATTCTATTCATAATCAAATAAAGTACACGTCGTTTTTACACGTCTGCGTCTTTGGAACAAATAAAAGAAGAAAACAAACAAATTATAGAATTTAAATTTAACGTTTGATAGGAAATCTTTTATACATACATACATATGTATGCGTGAATGAAGATCAAATCTCTCAAACCAGATAGATCACATCTTTCTTCTTGAGATCTCGTCCAGAGTTGAGTCAAGACAAGAAAAAAATCGTATGGGACGACTTCTTCCCCCTGTTTTGGCGGGGGACTCTTTTTTATTTGTTTCTGTTTCCTTAACGTCATATGTAGTAAGTTCGTTTCCCTATAATATTATGTATTTCAAAATTTTACATATATTTTTTTAAATGGTTTATATTCAAAAATTAAACTTGATTTGTATTAAATCAAAATATAAATAAAAAATAGTAAGCATACGCCATAGTGAATTTAAAAAAAATAATACTTCATTAATACTAGAGCAGTTCGATTATTCCCCACAAAATAGTTACTATTAAAATTAGATAGGACCTCCAGAGACAAAAAAAAAAGTTGGTTTATTTGAGATTAGAATAAAATTCATTAATTTCCGCGAAAAATAGTGAAGGCTCCTTCAAATAATGTATAGTTCAGCGATTCAGCCTATTAAGCGCTGATGGAAAATGAAAAATCACATACAAAAATGACACAGCGAAATTTTGAACGAACAATCGCTATATTCGCTTCTATTCGATGACCGAAATTGTAGCAGATTATTTGGAGAAATCTCCACTTTTTTCGCACTGAATTTACTCTTTAATTTTATTTTTAAATCAAGTTGTTTTGTATGTAAATAGTTTTTGAAAAATTGGTTTACTTAGTCAAAGACCAAGACTTTTCAAACCAGCTTAGCCACACTTTTTTATTATGCTCTAATTTTTACGACTAGAACACTGTGTCCATAAAGTTATCGCAGATAGCTAACTGTGATTTTTTTTAGCTATGATCATATTTATGGTGCAAGTATTGCATTCGTTAGGATGTTAAATTGAGATGATAAAAATAAGCCTGTATAAGAATATACATACAATATATATGTATACAAATTGCAAAATTCACAAGACTTAAAGGACGCTATTTTTTTAAAATTTGGTTTAGTAAATCCTTATATGTGGGGGAGAATTTTGTATACATAGAATTTAGCATACTAAGGACTTTATAATGTAAATATCCATACGTACTAGATACCTACATAAGTATATACACATGTATACGTAACGTACCTTTATGTAGATACACTGCCCTAGCGAGGTATCCGCCGGAGCGGAAATTTGTTTGCAATGCACACTCTGTCGGAGGTTCAAATTACATTCGAGGTATCCTTCATCGGAAAAGAATACTAAACAATGCGATGACGCGTCGGGTTTCTCTTGCATTAAATTAGCCAAAAGCTCGATTTGCCTGGTTGTTGTTTTTTCGTTTGCTTTCGGGACCTAAAAAATAAAAAAATGCAAGCAATAGTTCCAAAATTACTTTATTAACATGTTTTTTTTTTTAATTTCTTACATTTTTCAACACTACAAATCTTTAAAAAGTTCCGCGAACTATTTGTGTCGGAGGATATCGGAAAAATAAATGTATGAGCTGTCAAAAAATCACTCAAATAAGCAATTGATCGCACTGTAACGCAAAACGCCGGTGTGCGTTGCATAATGTCGGAAAAATGTTCCGAACAGCTGTCCGAAAGTATACCCCGAAGCAAATATTCTCCGATTCGTATAAAATCGGAGAATTTTCCGCTCCGACGGATACCTCGCTAGGGCCGACAATCTTAGGTAAAAATTTTTGTCAAAAACAATAATTTTATTAAATTTGGTTTTGTTATTTTGTAAGTGGTCAATAGTTTAAGTTTAAGACAAACAAAACCCATTTACAAAATAATGATCTTTCAAAAAGAAAATTGAATCATGTTTCCTTTTAATCTAAAAAAATCCACTATAAAAACATTTACATGCGACCCAGTCGTATACATTATATTTCCAGCAATAAATTCTATATATCAATGCAGATCAAGTTCCAAATGAACCATTGCTTATAAAATTAACGGAACCAACTAAAGCTTTAAAAGTTCTATACCACCATGGGAGGTTTTTTTTTTATCAGTCAATTAAAATTTTAAAGTTAAAAAGGACACAGTGTTTTTATGTTACATTATTTATTTTGTCTCCTTGTTATTTTAGTTATATGTTTTAAGTCTTTTTATTTTTTAACAATTTCACATAATTTTATTATAATGAACCGATATTTGTTTGGTAATTCTGCGATACGCCATCATGATAACTCATCATTCGAAGAAATTGAATTTCTTTCGCATAATGAAACTGGAGAAATTGATTTGGAGGAAAAAGTGAGTTAATTTCATTACAACATATATTGAGCAGAGTTGCAAAGATGCAAAAATAAATTTAATTAAATCTTATATTACATTTTACTATAAAACATTATAATCCAACTGAGATTTATAAGCCGATTTTCATTCAGTTCTACTTTGTTTTTGAAAAACACATACGAATTATTAAGTTTTAGGTTACGTTGAATTGTCATGTTTATATAGACAGAAGGTTATAAATCTAAGTAATAAATGAAAAGTAATAAATCTAAGTAATAAATCTAAGTGAAAATTTCTCATCGGGATTTTTTATTTTAACATTTGAGCATCTAAAATATTGTGCCAAATTCCATTGCAAAGTAAAGTTCCATAAAAATTTTCGCTTAGGTATAATTTTTAACAGGTGAATATCATGGAAAACTTATTTACTAGAACATTTTTTTTGTATTTTTGTACTTCACTGGACATTTTATTTACGCGTACCTAATACATACAAAAAACAAACCTATTAAATCTGTATCTTTAGCGGGTGTAATCGTTTTTGGATATTTATCTGATTCTTTTAAGAATTCTTTTTATTTCAACATCCTCTGACAAATAAATAAAAAAAATAACTAAATTGGTCGACTCGACAGCTCGTGTAGAACCAGAGCCTAGTGACTTACAACTCTCAACCATTCCTGTGTGTGTGTTATTGGCAGAAATAGAGGGGACCTACAATTTTCTGCCGAATCCGAACGGCTATAGGGTGAGAAGCACTTTTTCATGGCAAGAAATACTCTCGGAGGATTTGTCAATTCCCCGCAAGAGGCAGTAATCCGTGAAAAACATTTCTGTGTTTAGGTGTCATAGGCTGAGAATCCAGTCATATGACAACTTAATGTTATGCATAGAAGACGACACTTCGCAAATCAGGAAGACATTTTAATAGGATGATACAAGACTATGGTTGGCACGTATTTACTCTTAAGACTTAGGCCAATTGGGTTATAGAATTTTTTGTTGTCAGGGATTAATACCAATTTCTATATAATATAATAATATAATTAATTTTAATTTAAGTTTTTAATATGTAAATACTTAATGATTTATTGTTGTAGGGCAGTAAAGTTGTCAAACAGAAAACTGGTGGTCTTATTTATAAACGTTGTCTAACTTTAGACAACTGTCCAACTTTGGAAAATGTGTTCAAAAACCTTGTTTTTTGTTGTCTTATAGATGCCTAACTTCGACACAAGAGTAAATTGTCTTTACCGTGAATAATGTGATATTTATTTTTATTAAATGAAGCATATTTCCACCAATTTGAAAATACTTAGACAGTGTCTAAGTAGGCAAAAATCTAATAAATACGACTGTGGAACTTTGCCGCCATCTACCATTTTGAACATTAACTACAGATAATTTGACCTGAGACACAAATGGCCAGAATTTCAAGCAAAACAGTGAAAATATTTTTCCGCACAAAATTTTTCTCTCCCAAGAATAAGAATCGATATAATTCAAGTTTTTTAAGTGAAAAATTGAAATATTGAGACGGGAGCGATGGGGGAACATGCCAAATTTTGTTTGTGTACTTTAGACATTTGAGATCGTATTTATAAACGTTTTCTAACTTTCGACAGCTGTTCAAGTTATAAATAAACATTTTTAACTGTTACCTAAGAGAATCGGTTGTCTAAGCCTTGACTAATGTGACATTCGATTAAATTATTGCATAATTAAAGCATATTTCCAACTATTTCGAAAACTGTAGACACTGTCTAACTAGTCAAAACCTAATAAATACGGCTGTTGAAATCCAAAATACAACCAATTATTAGTATGTACCGTACTAAATAGAGTTTACATTTTTGCTAGGAATACTTAAAATATTTTACTACTTTAATCTGTTTTTTTTTTTAATTTAATTATTTTATTTTAATTATTTTCTTATTTTCAGAAACCACAAACATGGGGTGGTCTTTTAATATTGGTTTCATTTGCAACGACGATTGGTGCTTCAGTTCCAATCGGATACTGCCTTGGATGTGTTAATAGTCCCGCATTGGTAAGAAAAAAACTTAATATTATAAAAAAAACTGAACTATAAAAGTAATAAATTGTTGTTTAACCTAGTTTATCAAAGATTGGTGCAATGTTACGCTTATTGAAAAATATGACTGGCATTTGACAGATGGTGGAATAGAAGTCCTGTGGGCATCAATCGTTTCAATCCTTTTACTCGGTGGAATGATTGGTTCACTTTGCGGAGCATGGGTTTCTGATAAATTTGGAAGGTTTGTTCTCTTAAAAAAAAAAAAAAAAAAACTTTTAATTTACTTAAGTTAAATTAAACTTTCATACAGGAAAGGAGCAATTTTAATAGCAGGTGCTCTTTTACTTATTTCCGCATTTATGTTCAATTTTTGTCGTGAAGCAAAATCAGTAGAACTTCTATTGATCGGCCGATTCTTAGTTGGCATCTCTGCGGGCATAACCTACACTGCTTTGCCTATATATCTTCTAGAAATAGCTCCTCCACATCTTCGTGAGACGTTGGGTGTTTTTTGTGCAGTTGGCGTAACGGCGGGTATTGTGGTTGGACAATTCTTTAGCTTGAATTTCATTTTTGGAACCGAACTTCAATGGCACTATGCTCATAGTGCATACGGAGCCTTAGTTATTATTTGTTATCTTCCATCGTATTACTTCCCAGAAAGCCCAAAGTGGCTTTATTTGATCAAAGATGATGCCAAAGGAGCTCGCAGTAGCCTCAATCGATTGCGTCAAAACGATGAAGCTGTAGTCAATGCCGAAATGCTCGAATTAGAAGCTGAAGCTAATACCAAAATTGAAAAGAGTAGTTTTTGGTCGGTTATATCGAATCCAGCTATGAAACTTCCACTTTTCGTTATATGCTGTTATCAAGCTGGTCAACAGTTATCTGGTATTAATTCGGTGAGTTATGAGAGAGAAAGTCTTTTTTATTAAAAAAAAAAAAATGGAGTTTAAAAATATATTTTCCTGCAGATTTTCTTCTATTCAGTGCCGATTTTTATGAAAGCTGGGTTTTCTGCCAACGATGCCGAATTGGCTAATCTTGGAGCTGGATGTATGAATCTTGCAGTTTCACTTATGGGACCAATTCTAATGGCTAAATTTAACAGAAGACCGATGATGCTGATTTCGAGTTCCTTGTGTGCATTCTTTTTGGTAGCCATAGCCACATCTCTTTATTTTATTGTGAGTCATGGACGAAACTTACATAATGTATGTAGGTATATTTTTGTTTGCTAAATTTGACTTTTCTTAAAGGATGCTGCACCATGGGTGGCTTTAGCTTGTATTGGCTGCATCTTTGTTTTTATATTCTTCTTCCAATTTGGACTTGGCCCGATGCCATATTTCATTGGAGCAGGTATGTAACTTTATTATTTTTATAATTATTGTCTATCTTTCTTAATAACAATTTTATATTTCAGAACTTGTTGAAGTATCCCCACGACCAGTGGCCATGTCTTTGGGAAGTCTTTCATCCTGGCTGTGCAATCTCACCGTAGGCATGACATTCCCTCCATTAAATGCGTTAATTGGTTCATTTGTTTTCTTGCCTTTTGCCGTCGCATGTACGATTGTGTTCTTCGTAACGTTGTTCTTTGTTCCGGAAACCAGAGGTCGTGATTCGTCACAGCTTGCGCCAATGATGGCTAACGGTTTCAAATCTAAAATTAAGTAAAAATCTCAAGTATTTATTTTAATGTTTTAAAAAGTTCAGTATTTTATATTTTTATTGTTAAGATTATCTGATACATAAGTTGTTTTTTTTAATACTGCCTATTGTTTAATTTATTTTTCTCTTCCATGTATTATATTCCTTTTTATTATAATGTACAAAGTTTAACAATAAAAAAGTGATGTAATATAGTAAAACAAAATATAGATAATTTATTTAATTTGTCTTTGATTTGGTGAAAATAAAGATATTTCGAAAAAATGCACACATAATTTTGTTAAAATATGTAACAATTCGTCAGCAATAAAAAAAAATCTCGCTTAAAAGAGTGTTTGATGTGTATTGTGGTTGGACAATTCTTCAGCTTGAATTTCATTTTTGGAACCGAACTTCAATGGCACTATGCTCATAGTGCACGAGATAAGTGTGGATCGATCCGGTTTAACACGTAAATAAAGTATTAATATGTACATGGTGCTATATGTAAGACTGCTTTTAAACGCTGCAATTACCCCCTGTGATTTTAAAGCACGTAGGCCGGGGACGTATGCGGTGGCCGGGGTAAACAAAGTTGTAGAGGTTGAAATAATTGCAGAGTTATCGCTCTTTCTTCTTTGTGTTTTTTCCTATTGTTTGAGTCATAAGCGGAGTAAAGAGTGTGCAGAGATGTTTGCTTCTCATTTAACAAAAATTGCAGCTATTAAAATTTGCAGCGTTTAAATGGGTGCTGCAATCCGAAAGAAACTGAAAAAAACGACGTTAAAAATTGCAGTCATCCAAAAGCAGTCTAACCAAAAATCTGGCTGTCGGACAAACATTTATGTTTACACGTCTTAATCGTGAGTCCCGTCACTCATACAATTTTTTAATCCCTAACTACACTTTTCATTCTTCAAGTTTCTATGCGTAGGCGAAAGAAAAATCGTGAGTACGATCACTTTCACTCACCTACTTAATTTTATATATCCTTCCCTTTTTCTTTTATCATTCCGTTAAACGACCATCAAGAATCCCACCCCGTTTTCTTATTTAATTAATACAAATTTTAATCACCACCACCCTGTGGTTCTATTGAATTTATAGATTGGCATAACTGTTGGACTAAAGTGCTTTACTTACACACCCAAACAAATTTGACGTTTCCCCTACAAGGTCTCCACTCTACACTTTACTAGCAAGAGAAACAGCTGGAGCACTTACAGCTGATTAATCGTCCGACGCGTCGTCTAGGTCTAGTTAGTTGGTTGTTTAATATAATCCGATTTTCGTTTTTCGCGCTAGAGGCTATACGGTTGATAATATTTTTCTTTTTTTTTATTTTTTTTTTCGAAAGTTATTTTTAGTTTTCGTTAAGGTTAAATTACTTTTGTAAACATAGTTTATGTACAAACATCAACCAATCCTTTGCTGTAATAATAGAAATTCAGTGAATTGAGTTGTAATACCACGACCTATATTCTATTTCCGCCAAGATAGCACAAACCCCAAGTCTCATTCATTTGAAAGAGTTGTGCCATTACAAATAAACTAACCCCTGTCGTGGCTTGAATTTAATTACTTTTATTTCCATAATTGTGTTAAGGCAGTGACCGACGGACGAGACTAAACCAGAATATTATATACATATTTTTAAAGAACTGGCTGTGCTGTGTGTTGTGAGTTGCGTGTGCAATAATGGAAGAACGAACCGAATCACAAATTCTCCACAATTCGACCAAAGTTGATATTAGGCCAAGTGGCACTGCACAGATAGAGGTAATTTTATTTAGTTTCACCTCTAATAAAACCAAAGTAGGTACGCTAATAGAACATTAAAAATTTCGCGTTTTAAACACTTGAACATGAGTTCAATTGGATTATATTGATCTTGAAACGATCAATTAAATTAAGCGCATGGATAACCCTATTTTGATTAAATACTTGTTGAATCACAAGAAAAAAAGAGCCAAATTGTAAGAAAAATCTTGGTTTTACAGAAGCAACCATGGGGAAAATTACTAACTCTAGTTGGCTATGCGGCAACCTTTGGATCTGCAGTTCCAGTTGGCTATTGCATTGGAGGCATCAATAGCCCTGCATCGGTAGGAAACTTTCTCTTAGGCATCAATACAAACAAGAATAATACTTTAAACATTTTGTAGTACATGCGAGTTTGGTGCAATGAAACACTCATAGAACGTTATGATTTCCATATAACATCTGGAGGATTGGATATACTTTGGTCGACAATTGTTTCAATCTTTCTAGTCGGAGGAGCAATTGGTTCATTGGGAGGAGCAGGAGCTGCAGATAAATTTGGAAGGTAAACTTTAAATGCATGTCTTAACTAAACTTAACTCATAATTTATTCATTAATTAAAAACTCATTTGCCTTATCTCACTTCAAAAATAGTTCAGAAATTGATAATGGAAATTTACAAGGCTTATTTTAAACATGTAACACCAATAGCTATTACCTTATGTATGAAACTTGATAAGGAGGCCTTAGGAGGTCTTGGGATCAGTATCTAACGTCAGTTGAATCTCTGATGCTGACTAGTACAGATTTTTTTTGCAATAAAACAAAAAAACATATTTTGTTGATATTGCAAAACAAAGAACGGGAAAACAAACCAATTAATAACAGAAACCTCTGAAGTTTATTATATTTATATCTTTAAACATTGCTTTTATTGTCGGTGAAGATGATATGAATGGATTTTATTCGGTAGGATTATGAATTTAATTACCTTAGATGAATTCTCATAACCCGTTGTACTCTGTTTACATTGGGGAGATCGGCATCTCCGGGACAATGTTAGATTTATGAATTAATATTGAGAAAATATTTACTTAAGATAAAAAGAACGATTAAAGTAAAGCAAATAATGACTTGAAGCTGGTTGTTTCAATATTATTTTTAACAGTCTTTCAGAGGAAAGACAACAAATATAAGCATAAAATAAAGAAAAATCAAAATCATCTCAGATTTTGTGTAGGTACATACATACATATAATTTATTCCATGACTTTAATTGAACATAGATTTCTTAAAACAAAAAAATTAATGTGAATTACTTATGTATAAATATTAGAATAATAATAATATATCTATATATACATATAAAATAAAGTTTGGTTTTGTGTACGTTCGCTAACCAGCCAAACCGGTTGACCGATTTTCTTAATTTTTGTTTTTAATTAAAGAGGAATAAGGGTAGAAGGTTTAGGACAATAAAAAAATATAAAAAATTTCAACACATTCGCTGCAAAACAAATAAAAAAAACTATTTTTTAAACGCCCTGCGAAGCGGGCGGGGGTTTTGCTAGTACATTATATAAATATTAAAATTCTCAATTATTTAAGCTCATAATAAATATATTTTCTTTAATGTCGTTTTTGACTGGATTTTCTTACTATTCCACTTACGTTTCGATTTCAATCGAATATGAAAGCATTGTCTGTCCAAATTAAAAAAAAATACTTCTGAATTTCACCATTTAACAAAATCTCCACTTCAAGCATTCAACACTTTTGACAAGTTATTGACGAAAAAGACTCTGAAAACATTATTCTCAAAAGCCAATCGATGAATTTTGGAGTATAAGGTATGCAAGAGAATACGACATAATAAATGACCATCTGTTTTATTTGCTTCTGATAATAACAAATTAAAAATTATGTATGTATGTATGTATGTACATGGCTATTAAATTTTAATGCCTAGTTATCATCAATTTTATTAGATGTACTAATATAATCAGATAATGATATTAGTAAATAAATAATATGATATGTACATAGTTTCATTAAAAAAAAGAAGACAAAGCTCTTAACAATTTCAAGTACAATTACCACTATCATTAATGCTTATTTTGAGATAAGATTGTCGGCGAAATTAAAGACTTGTTTAGATCCTGAAATAATCACAAACAAGATTATCGCTAAGATTTTTGAGAGTTTTGTAGCCGATTAATCAGCTGCCTTCTGTCGGTGAAATCTGAAATGTTACTCTAATTTTTCTAAAAATAACCAATGTTTTTAGGTTTGTTTTATTTCAAAATATAAGTTAATGAGAAAATGATTTCTATTTAATTTTCTCCTGTATCATTTTAAAGTGAAGCTACACAATGTTTAGGTAATCAAAAAGATGCATTTTTGTATGCATACATTTTAAGAAAAGAAAGCAATTAATTAATACACAGTTTTTTAATATGATGAATGCAACCAACATTCAAAATAGAAGTAAATAAGTTTTTAACAGTTTTATGACAAATTAAGTTATTTCTGGAGCTTAACAAAAATCAATTTTTACTCTAGATAAATTACTTCGGCGGTTTTGTTTGTAGGTTGGGGTACAGTCAGGCATATAGAAATTTAGGACCCCTTTAGTTGTATTATCTAATGACATATTTGATTGAAATCTCGAGTTCTATTTTCTTTTAACGAACCCAAAACTAGCCCTTTAGTACATTTGTACATAATTAATGACGAAAATGAAGAAAATTACTTAATTAATTTAATTAAAAATTTCAAGTGACTTTCAACTCCAAAATAAAGTTTTGGTCGATGATTACCGTCTGTTATAAAAATCACACCATTGATATACTGGAAATTTTTTCAAATTCAGATAACTGGAATAATAAAACTCTCAGTATATTCACGCTGTGATTTTAATAAGAGTCGATAAAAATTGACCAAAATTTGCGTCTTGAACTTTTAATTATACTTACATTTATGTTTTGTGTGTATGGAAATATATCTTATCGTAAGTAAAATGCATACCGGCAAGCTTTATGTAAACTACATTATTGCAATTCACTCTTAGTCGGCTTATTATCAAGGCAAACTATTTAAAGAATGAAATATAAGCCTGTTAGGTCTGTAAATATTTATTTACTTTTTCTTTTACTTACTTAACTGCTGAAGTATCATTTTTATTATTTTTTTTAATAATTTGTATTTTTGGCCTGCTAGTGGAAATGTATCTACACACTTCCATTTAAGGTATCAGTGTCGATAAGACATTACTTGAGCATATTATTGGAATTAATGTAAACAATCGTCAGCGGCAGCTAAATGGGCACCGACTTGTAGTATTAAAGAGCTACATTATAAACAATTTCCTTCATGGTAACTGAATATCATTTAAATGTTTAATTAAATGAAAAAAAAAGACACACACATTTTGTAAAGTTGTCACTATTATTATTCATTCCACATTTAATGTGTAGAATGAATGTTTTACTTAACTGGAAATTCAATATTAAACATCAACTTTTGAATATTAAGTTTTACATACATAGTTACATTGAAGAAGTAGATTTTCGATGTACAATGAACTCAAGTCACTCATTTTTCATGCTACAACTTTCAATTCATATCCAAATTATTAAAACTCAATAATAATGATATTTCAGAAAAGGATGCTTCATGATCAGTGGATTACTCTTCGTTTTGGGTGCGATACTCTTCATGTTTTGTCGTCTGGCAAGTTCTGTTGAAATGCTTTTGCTTGGCAGATTTCTTGTTGGCCTAGCATCTGGTCTAACAACAGCTTCCTTGCCAATGTATCTCACTGAATGTGCTCCACTGGCACTACGTGGCACTCTCGGTGTATTTTGTGCTGTCGGAGTCACCGGTGGTGTTGTAGTCGGTCAAGTGTTCAATTTGCGTAATATTTTCGGAACACCTGATCTCTGGCACTACGGTTTGAGTTTCTACATCGTACTTGTCATTGTTTGTTACTTGCCGTCCTACTATTTTCCCGAGAGTCCAAAGTGGTTGTATGTTGTTAAACAAGATCGCGATGGTGCCAAAAAAGAATTACGTCGTCTTAGAGGAGCCAATTGTATGACACAAATTCAGAAAGAACTCGAAGACATGGAAGCTGAGGCCAGTGCTACAATGCAAACTAGCTCGTTTTTGGCAGTTTTGCGTGATCCCAGTCTCACTTTGCCTTTAATTATAGTTTGTGCCTTTCATGGTGGTCAACAATTAACTGGTATAAATGCGGTAATTTATTTATTAATGAGGTTTTTTTAATTTCGAATCTCCTTATTTATTTTTTCTTATTTTTTTTTAGATTTTCTACTACTCGGTTTCGATATTTGAAAGAGCTGGACTCTCTACAACCGATGCCGAATGGGCAAACCTCGGAGCGGGATGTTTGAATCTTATGACTTCGTTTTTGAGTCCATATCTAATGGCCAATGTTAATCGCCGTCCATTAATGCAATTTTCATGCTTTTCATGTGCGGTTTTCCTCTTAACTTTTGCATTTGTTCTCCATTTCATTGTAAGAGGCTGTTTAATTAATATTTTCGAAAATATTTCAAAATTATCTAATCACTAACCATTGTTACAGGATTATTTCAGTTGGTTTGCAATTGCAGGAATTGTTTGCATTTTTTGTTACATTTTCTTCTACCAACTTGGCGTTGGTCCAATTCCCTATTTTATTGGATCTGGTGAGTAAATATTTGTATATAAACTCTGACTGTCCTTTTTTCGCTTTAATTGGTGATTCTTCAATCAGTGACAAGCTTAATTGAACTGATTCGGTCTTATAAATTAAAATTGCGTGTACTATTCAATTAGCTCTTTAACCTTTTTCAATCTTAAAGTGTCGTTGCTATAATTATATATTACTATTGCATGCTGTTCAATATCCAAGTGTGACGTATTAATTGAATGACACTTGAGCCATCGTTTCTTTTTATGTCCAATTGAATTAATTAGTCTACAAAAACAAGACAAATACAAGACCCTCTGTCTTATCTTAAAATATCATTTTAATTATTTTGTTTTTAATTTGATTATGGGCTTTCTGTATTTTATTGATTAACAAAGGGGATTGTTTGAAACTCCTATGTATGTACATAATTGTTTACTTATTTTTTTAAGGACACTGCCAAGAAACTTGTTTTAATACATTTATTTGTTTAGACGTTTGATGATGGCTATTTTGTGGTTTCCTTAAGCATTTGGCTTTCGCGTTGAAGATCACAGAAAAAATTCTTTTCGCATAAGTAATGTATTAGGTTTTAATGTTAAAAGGATGTAGATAAGAAAATAATTATATATA
This sequence comes from Epistrophe eligans, assembly GCA_951394125.1. Lineage (NCBI taxonomy): Eukaryota > Metazoa > Arthropoda > Insecta > Diptera > Syrphidae > Epistrophe > Epistrophe eligans. Next base: position 72,411,518 of record OX596030.1, read on the forward strand.
GAATTTCACTATGTCAGTTATCAGTATATAAATTAGTTGTTCTATATAATTCTAACCTAACAGTTTTGCAAATGAAACACCAGAACTAGACTAAGAGTATTCTTAGAAAAAATCAAATTAAAATTTATCTCCTATATTTGTATCTTTCTTTTTTTTTTAGAAATTTTCGAAGTGGCACCACGACCAATTGGCATGGCAATGGGATCTCTAGCATCTTGGTCATGTAATTTCATCATCGGGATGACGTTTCCTAGTCTACAAAATGCTTGGGGAGCATTTGTGTTCATTCCATTCTCCATTACGTGCACCCTTATGTTCCTATTAACGCGATTCTACTTGCCAGAAACTCGAGGACGTGATCCATCGGAAGTAGCGCCACTTATTTCCAAAGGATTCCGTTCCAAAGTTAGATAGAACTAGGAAATTAATAGAGTAGTAGCTATATGTACATACATAGCATTACACCATGAAGTTGTCAAGCTCAAAGTTGCTTAATTTAATATTCAAATTTTGCAAGTTTTTAAATCTTACCCCGGGTTGTCCTAAATTATTTTCTTAATTTTTTTATTATATCTTCATTTGGATCCTGGACAAACTATAACGTAAGAACGGATAAGAGAATTTTTCAATTGGTGGAAAAGAGATGCAACGATAATAATCGAAAGTGTAAACTCATAAAGTTATAATCAATATGAGTTTTTATTGCTTTGTCTACGCAAATATGTTCAGGATCTAAGATATACTTTGTGGTAAACACAAAGTTAAAATAATTTAAAACTAGGATATATGCAATATTAATAAGTTAAAATTAATTGAGATTAATATTGTACGTACTGCGGTTTAGAAATAGTAAATTAAGAAATTATTATGGTGCTTTTTTCCTTTATATGCATTTTCGTATTTTTTTAAACAATGTAAAATAAATCATACTACATTTTTTTTTATTTATCGCTTAATTTTGCAGGCTTTTATTTCTAGATAGAATAATATATTGATTATATGTTAAAAGTTTTGTACTCGTGACGCTTAGTTAAAAAATAAAAGGATTGAAAAAAGTTTGGTTAAACCCTGTAGTTGTTTCTTTTTGATATAAAGGAAGTTCAATTAAAATGCTATTTTTACTTGCGATGCATACATATGTAGGTACTACATACATACATACATACATATGTACATGGCAAGTTATGGATTCGTAAAAAAAATCGAACTCGAGATTTTGATCAAAGTTGATATTACGATGATAGCGAAGTCGGAAATAGTGGGTCTCGCAATTCTGCCTGTCTGTTCTTTCAGCTGCAGCCTAAGCGGGTGGGTCGATTTTCTTTAAACTTGTTGCTTATAGTTTCTGGACATTTCCCCCACACGTTTTTTTTTCATTTTTTTGGGACCAAAAATAACGGTATACCTGCCATTAAAATTTTTTTTTTTAAAGAATGAATATCACATTTTTCTCAAAAACGTCCTCACAACTTTAAACAAAAATGTAAATTTTTTTTACAAAAAGGCTACCATTTTATAAAAAAAATCGGACAAATGGTTATAAATGGTTCCTCCGACAGAACCATTTTTTTGACTTTCGATTTTCTCAAAAACGAGATTTTGACCAATTTGTATTGTATACCAAAATTTTCAATTTTTTTTGATTTTTAAAAAAAGTTTCAAAATTTTGTTTTGAGAACTTAATAATTCGAAAACGACTTGGTCGATTTTTAATAAACTTAGAAATTAGCAGTTTTTTAACATTATCTAGTCACTTTTAAATACAAATTATTCTTATGGCCAAAAATAACGGTACCTCCCATACAAGTGTTTAAAAACTGGTATGCAAAATATTATTTCTTTTTCTCAAAAACGGCTCCTACGATTTTGATTAAAATTTTTATGTGAGCTTATTTTAGTACGATTTATCATAACATTTATTTATCGTTTAAAAGTGATATTCTTATTTGACTTTCGACTATTTTATTATCTGTTGAACCGATTTTAATGCATTTTTTGTACACAAGAGCTTTTAATAAGTTTAAATAATATTGCATATCAAAATTTAAAAAAAAAAATTTTGGATTTTTAAAAAAAATTTCATGACTTTTTAATTTTTCTCATAAATTGAGATTTGTTTAGAATTTTTTCTTAACAAAATTGAATTTTTTTTGTCAAAATAAAATCTTGCATATTTAGCAAAATTTACAACGAACTGCACACACACTATTAAGATTTGGCATTTCTAATAGGTCAAATTAAAAGTGTGCGGTGCTTCTAAAAAACAAATTATTTTATTCTGATTTCAACGATTTCGACATTATTGACCAAAATATTCAGTGAATTTTCGATCACATACAAAAAATTGTGCGTCCTTTAACAAGGAAAAATACTATTCACGGTGGAAATCCCTTCCCAATAAACCATTTTGGTAGAAAAGAATTTACCAATCATTTTGGTTTAATTTTAACAAACCGGTGTCACTTATACCTACTCATGATGTGAACGTTTGCATCAAATTGCAGCTGTCATGTACCACAGACAAAACAAATTTTTTTTTTACAAATTCCTTTCAATAATAGAAAAAATCGATTTTGTTTAAAATAAAAGCGATTCTTTTGTTAGAAGGAATTCGACATCAGATTTGGACTACTCAAAAGATAATAATTTCTATGAAGCACATGAAATGTGCTCTAACGAATAAATTCAAAGCTGTGAGCACTTGGCGTTTAAAAGGAAACTGCAAACTTTTTTTAACAACTCGGTCTCTGCTCTGAAATAATAAAGAAAAACGCCTAATATTAACATTCAAAATATGGAAACAATTGTTGCATACTCTTGGGATAATATTTAACAGTATTTTATATGACCACGGGTTAGATATGTACATATATGTGTGTATATATCTTTACTTAACGATGGTATATTTAGAAAAAAAAAAATAACAATATAGCTGGCACAATATACATACACATGCATACTTACAGTTTAAAATATTGTTTTAAATCAATATAATTAGAAATAAATTGATTAAACTGCTTCTGAAATTGTTTTAACAATCATGACAATCATCTGGATTCATTAAAAAAAAGTCTTAATTTATGAGAAAAAAAATCGTTCTAACGGTTTTCTAAGAAAACATATTTTTTATATGTAAAATTTTGTAAACTTATAATAATTAATAATATAAAAAATTATAAGTAAGAAAATCATCTATCCAGTTTCGAAATATTTTTTTTATAAATTTAAAAAAAATCCAAAATTGATTCCATTGAAAATGTTAATATGCAATATAATTCAAAATTATGGTTGTATGAGAGGTACTGATGTTAATAATAATTTAATTTTATTTTTTTATGTAAAATGGTAGATCGTTCTACTAATTTTAGTGTGCAAACAAACCTTTTTGCAAAAAAATTTTAAATAAAAAAATGTTACTATAGATAGGAGGTGCCATTAAAAACCCTTTTTTGGAAAAAAAAATGTTTACCAAAAGGTAGGCTATTATTATTTAAATTGACTGTTCTTTAGAAAAACCTGTGGCGTAATTTTTGAGAAAAGCAAGATTAGGTATTTAAAAATGCCAAAACAAAATATTTTGGCGGTACTATTGTTTTTGGTCCTATAAAAACGTACCGAGCGAATGTCCAAAAAATCTCGAGTTCATCATCATCAAATTTGGTTTTTGAATACCTATTTACCTGATGATCAAATTAAAATTTAAATAAAATTTCCAATAAATAAAGCACTTTTTTTTCTATGAACTATGAACAAGACTTGTGATAAAGTTTCTATCTTTACTGTATAAATATGTACATATGTACAAAAAAAAATAAAAAAATACAATCTAAAGAGCAAGATACTTTAATAAATCAACTAACATCAAACAAGAACGAAGAATTGTTCTGATGATAAAGTATTAATTTTTCAAACAAAAACAAAATAAAAATAATCGAAAACCTCTTTTGAAAACAACTCATCTGCTTAAATAAATTAAAAATCTGTCGCACTCTTGTAAATAATTGACTTTCTGATTTGTCTCATATAATAAAAGCACAATTTTATAAATTCAATATTATCTAAAATACACCACCAGTAAAAACTAAAACGAATGATGACAATTTTATAATATATTTTAACCTCAAATATATTGTAGCTAATTCTAACACTCCAAATCAACTGAATAATTACACATGAAATTTAAAAAAAATTAAAATAAAATGGTTTATGTGAAATTTGGCAGGTTTGTTGATTTGATTGTGCATTAAACGTCAAATTCCTATTTTTACTTGCCTTAGACTTCTTTTAAACGCTGCAATTACCCCCTTTTTTAATTTTTAAGCATGTATGTATATACGACTGCAATTTCTATCCGCAATTTCCTTTTGAGTTTCTTTCCGATTGCAGCATCCATTTAAACGCTGCAAATTTTAATACCTGCAATTTTTGTTAAATGAGAAGGAAATAATATCTCCTCACTCTTTACTCCGCTTATGTCTCAAACAATAAGAAAAAGCACAAAGAAGAAAGAGCGATAACTCTGCAATTATTTCAACCTCTGCAACTTTGTCTACCCCGGACACCGCATACGTCCCCCGCCTACATGCTTAAAAATTGCAAGGGAAATTGCAGCATATTTGCAGCGTTTAAAAGCAGTCTAGGCTATTGCAATTTGCAACTCTCTATAGCGAATACTCGCTCGTTAGTTAATTAGTTTGAATTCCAATGATTTTCTGTGCATTTGTGTAAATTTCAATCTAAAGCCGTTCCCACACTCGAGAATTTTGCAGTATTTTATAAAAGAGAATACGAATTGCATAACGCAAGTTGGCATTGGCATGTAATAAGTGGTTTGATCCAAGTCGCATGATGTGAGTTTTGTATGTGGTATGTTGAATATGGTATGTGACATTAGCATGTTGCATGTGACTTGCGACATATCACATGCAACATTTTTCATTCAAAAATTATAAAGAGCTTATAAAATGAATATTTTTTCAATGAAAAAATCAAAATAAATTATGTATTTAATTAAATGTTTTTCAATTTATAAATTCAAAAGAGTTTTTATTTCATAAACTCGCAACGTTGATAAAGGTAGATAAACAAACGTTTAAGGAATGTTTGTTACAAATCGTAATTAAGTTTAAAGAGCCATTATGAAAATTTAATCTCATTGAAACGGCCTGGAGTGTAAATATATTTATTTTTGTTTGTATTTACTTTATTTTCACTGCGATCGTTAGTTGACTGCCAAGTTTATGAACACCAATATTGCTACTCATTAACTCAGCTGTCTGATTTTGATTAGTAATTTAACAACATTGAAGGAACTTAAAAAATTGTGGGTGTTTCGGCATTGAACTTTGACAGTTTTTTTTTGACAAATGCTGTAATATTATTAACATTTGAAAATTTATGTTGTCTAGCACACCAAATATAACAAATTAAAAAAAAAAAAAACACAGAATCTATTTTTTCATCCATGAGAAAATGCTTATAATTTTTGTTTGTTGATTTAGTTTTTACTAAAAATACATTTCGTAATTTTATACTAGTTTCTATTTTACGCAGTCACAATGACGTATTTCAAACTCTGTATCTGTAGTCTTATGAACGCACGCACGATCGGTTCGTGCCGGCAATAAAATCGAGAGTGTGCCAACGGCCAGCCCGAATGAGTTTCTTTCTTCGACAATAAAAAAAATTCAAAAGATCATCTGGGCAGGCGTTGGAAGTTTATGACGATCATATGTACCTACTTTTATCACGCTTCTAGTCTAGAGTGATGGAGTATTTTTAAATAAACATTTTTTTCGATTCTAATTCGTCATCTGCTGTGAAGCTAAAACGATCGAAATCAACTATACAAAAAGTTTCTTTTTGGTTTCCAGTTTGTGTTCAGTGTTCCTTTCAAGCGGTTCGGTAAGAAAAATCATTCACCTCTGTAGTCATCGACGACGAAAAGAAAATCAGTGTCATTTCTTTCTACAAATCGTTTTTTTTTTAATCTCTTTGTTTTAAAAACATCTTATTGTTATACCGTTTCTAACCTATTACCTGGTGTTTTTGTTGAACTTTCGTCATCGACGTCATTGCCGTGATTAATACCCGAAATGTTGAGAAAAACTCATGTGTGTTTTTCCTTATTTAAATGATATTATTTTAATTTTCGAAAATATAGTGAAAGATTACCTAAGTTTTAAGTTTAAATATTTGTGCTTTTTCGTGCATCTGCTGTCAATAAACAAAATATTTTATAAATACAAAAATTAAAATCTATTCAATGTTCTGCAAACAACATCATTGATGAGCGCATCAACGAACGACGAGGTAATACGCTAATGGTTCTGCTAACCTATGCGGCAAGGAGATACATAGATATTCAAAATAATCAAAATTTAGACCGGCAACATCAGCAACGACGACGACGACTACGAGTACGTTAAATTTAAAATGGAGGACATTAACTGGGTGATTGCGGGCAGGTAATTGTGTTTATTTTTGTACACTTTAGCGTGAAAGATCCAGACAGTGATGCAGTCAGTCTAGCTTACCTTGTTGTTGTTTTTCTTCTCGTTTTTTGACGTTCAAAGTATATTCGTGAAAAATGAACTCGAGAAAAAGAGTTTCTCGCTACATCATCATATTATAATGAGCATGAGATAAGTGTCACATGTCAGTTAGCGTTAGTTCACACTCTCTACAGAAAATTTGAAAATATGAAAGAGATGACAATTTTTAAAGTTTTTTTTTCGTCTATTTAGTTTGTTGAAAGATTTAAGTAAAACACAAGAGGAACTTTATTATGATTGTTTTTTTTTTTTTTTTTGAATAAAGGGGCCATTCACCTATTAGATGGTGGAAAGGTTTGTAGGGATTTTTAACGGGTCTTCACGACAGTAGTTGTGCATACAAAATCTCTATAAAACTTGCAAAACAAACATGAACCGTTTCGTAAAAAAACATGTCAGAAAAAGCTGTAACACGGTACCTACCTCTTCTTTTTTATTTACTCGTTAAAGCCCTAATGACAATACATTTTGTCCGCATTTTAAGCTCATTAAATCATATTTAAGTGTCAGCCAAGAGAAAAAGGGAAGATTTTTTTTATTTGAAGGGAAAAGCACTTAATCTAGCAAAAAACAATATGTGCGTTCTTTTACTTCGAAACTCTGTGATTTTTTGTTCAAAAGTACACATTTTTTTTTATATGAACTTTGACGACTTTTGTGTAGTTTTGTACAGAAAATCATAGATTTTCAAAGTAAAGGAACGCACCTAATATTAATAAACTGTCAACAATATTTTTAAATCGTTGTTATCTCTTCTAATGCTGCTATATTTGACAAATTTACATAAATTAATGGCAACACAAAATAATATTCAATTCCATTTTGTTTGAAATAGTGTTGAAAAGTGAGTTTTTGATTTTTTTTTTAAAAGCTACTAGAAACTGAAAAATCTAAATCGAATCACATTTTTAATACATTTCTAGTGATATTTTCACATTAATGAGGTTTAATGTGTACACACTCACTCATATCGGAATTTTCAGTAATGAATTCTTTGCGCTACTCCAGTATCATTTTCAATTAATTAAAAATGAGAAAAAAAAATTATAATGTATAAATATGGCCTTAACGGCTTAACTGATTTCGACCAAAATTTTTATATAGGAGTCAAAAAAATATTGAATATACAAATTTTCAATAAAATATTTTTTCGATAAAAAAAAATCAAATCAAAAATTGTGCATTTTATTTAAATTTGTTTTTGTTAACTTTTCCTGTCTAAATATTGTTATTGTTATTTTATTTTATTTTATTTTATTTTATTTTATTTTATTTTATTTTATTTTATTTTATTTTATTTTATTTTATTTTATTTTATTTTATTTTATTTTATTTTATTTTATTTTATTTTATTTTATTTTATTTTATTTTATTTTATTTTATTTTATTTTATTTTATTTTATTTTATTTTATTTTATTTTATTTTATTTTATTTTATTTTATTTTATTTTATTTTTATTTTATTTTATTTTATTTCCAACCATCCATTTGGATAGAAAATTAAATTTGTTTACAAATTTTAACTTTTACAGTTTAATGGTGACATTAGTTTTAGTTTTTGAGTTATACCAAAGTAACGAGTGAATTTAGGAGAATTTTGTGGTCAGAGCATCAGTTGATGCCGCTAGTTTTTTAGTTATGTTAAAATAAACAAAGCGAATTGTGGAGCTATTTTAAGTTAAATTTGTTTTATTCAAGAGCTGTTAACGATTTACAATCAAGTATTTCTTCTTGATTTAGGCTCTTGAATTTTGTTAGTTTTTCTTCACCGGTCTAACTATTGGCGTCAAGGAAATGTTCAAATAAGTTGACGTTGTTGGTCGCAGTTACCGCTATTTGGGTGAAACGAAAGGTGTGTTCCTTTGGGCCTTACAAAATACTATTTACTACATCCCAGTACATAATGAATGGAACGCTTTAATTTTGCAAAAAAAAATCTAACCCTAATTTTGATGTAATTTTTGTTGTTCGTATTTCTATTTTTTTTTTAGATTAGAGAAACATTAACAACAATAAATTTATTAATTTGCTATGTAATTTCTATTTACTGATGGTGTCACTTTCTTGCGTGGATTTATTCCGCTACTACATTATTGAACTACTTTGCCCACAAAGTAGAAGCCAGCTAGACGTACTTGGCATTGCAGTAGATGATGTAGCACAAAGAAACACGCCTGATTACGATGAGGTGATGAAAATCACAAGGTTTGCAAGGGCACCATTGTGGCCCGCAGCGCCAGATGTTGAATTATAGTTGATATGATAAGTGCAAAACGTTTTATATTTTTCGGCCGCAACCACCGTTGTTTGGGAGTGACTGATGAAAAAATTATGCAAATGTAAAATTCATTGGATGGCCTTTTGTGCTATTGGTATAGTGCGATTAGGTAGTGCTAAAAAGAACTAAAAAACAAATGAATTTGTAGGGCCCATGTTCATGAGTTGCAAATAGCAACTGCAGGCTTAGGTAACACATTTGAAAAAAAAAACCCTTGAACGCAATATTGTTCCTTGTTATACTTCCCCTCATTTTCAGGTAAATTCAATAGCCTTACGGTTAAAATTAAACAACACTATTTTTATTTTTAGTCTGTTTATTTAAATGTACCGTTTAGGGACATGTCTCCATGTAAAAAAAAACAAACTATGTTATGTTTTCTTTTTGACTGACAAAAATTAAATATCAACAAACGAAATCTCTTCCTCAATTTTATTTCCATTTTAAATACATTAATAGAATTTCTAACTAATTAATTCATTTATTATGTGTGTTTGTGTGTGTGTGTGTATTAAAAATGTGGTGCTTTTACGGATCACCTGCCAAAAATAAACAATACCAGAGGCCAATCCAATCGTTAATTCAGTTAATTCACCTGTGGTTTCTTGGTACACCTAATAAAAGATGATTTATGAACTAAGCAAACATTTACACGAAAAGAAAAACATGTTTTAAATATTTTTAAGTCCAATGTGTGCTTGGAGATTTCAATTTCCAGAACGTGTTTCTATAAATTTACTGTACCTACATTAGGGTGGTTCATTCTCCCCGTTTAGCCGACAGGCCAATTTTCTAAAAATAATCACATTAAACTGAAAAAGCTGTTAAATAAGAACGATAAGTCAAGGGCTTTAAATTTTTTCAAATACAGAAATCCTTTCATAGGTTTTTTAAATTAAGTTTTTTTTTTCAATTAATTTAAAAAAGAATTATCAATTTTACGTAATTAAGTATTTCTTTGGCTATTAATATTCAATTTTTACTTTTAATTATTTTTAATTTAAAGTGAAAACAAAAATCTAAAAACTTGTATAAAAGGTTTCTCAATATTTCGAAACGAATGGAGGCTATCTATTTCCCATTCAAGAACCACCCTAATGTAGATGTCGTATGTGTTTGTACCAACATATAGTTATTTCTCCTTGTTGGTTTATGTTATCTTATTGTAAGCATGATGGAGATCAAAGTCCAAACTGAATTTAATAATGGATTTATATAAACGCGTTGATTCGTAAAAAAACCATTATAGTTTTTTTTTTTTAATCAAAAGCACTGCTAAGAGAATAGTTTTAAAAATAATTGATGATGTTTTTTTATGATCGACAGAAATCTGCCCAAAATAATAAAAAAATGTCCATTAAAATGCTTTTTTCATTTCATTAAAATTTCCAATAAATTTTATCTGAGATTAACTTTTGACTCTTCCACGTATAGATTCATCCCATTAGTGTCAACAATTAAGCTTTGGATTCAATTTAACGCAATAAATGCTATTCTTAATTTTAGCTGCTTTCCACTTGGATTAAAGACCGCTTTTTATTTTTTTTTTATTTTGACAATAAATTGTGAAAAGTTGTAAGAAATTTCACTTTACCAAACAGACCTTAAAGATATGTGAAAAACGTTTAAGCAATTTCACTTTAACAAACAGATCTAACTGTGCACCATTCGTCAGTTCACCAAATTCATTGCCCATGACGTTGACAGGTTCGTAAATTGTCTTATTGTATAGTACACATATTAAATGTAATAGACACGTCCAGGAAAAAGAGATCTTGGAGATCTCAGCAATCTGAGCTACATAAACAGGATTCCTCAGCAAAGTTTCTTAGTTTTGCTGTCAAAACTATGAGGAAAAAAATCTTGGATTCGCTCATATTTTGAGTGAGAAAAATCTATGAGATCTCATTATTCTGAACGCGCCATTTTTGTTCAGTTCTGTACATCTGTCAAAATCGAAGAAAATGACGGATTCAGTGCCCCTTTTTTGTCTAATATCAATATTTTTTTGTTGTTTCTAATGATGCAGTAAGTAGTCCTTGTAGGCACTGAGCAGCCATATTTAATTTCTGACAGTTCCAACTCTGACAACCTGCGCAAAATATTACCTTAGATTTGTGTAATGTAGGCTATATAGACCCTTTCAATAATGTTCACCTTTTCAGAGTTAAAATGAGGAGAAATTTTCTTTTTCGGTTAGATAGTGATTTTGTAAAATGTTAAACAAAAATTTCCAGCACTTAAACTCCGAATGCATACATTCTTGAAAAAATAACATATTGAAAAGTTCATCACCACTCCAAGCTCAAAATAGCAAGTGAAGCCGAATCACTACACTACATCAGTCTTAAAATTTCGTTTGAATATTTTTGGGTTATAAAAAATATAATGTATTAAAATAACTTTTTTTTAAATCGCACTAGAAAGAAATCAGAAATTGACATTTTGGAATGAATTCTGATTTATCAATCGAAATTGCTTCAGTTTCAGTTTCAGTTTCAATTTAAATTTTGTTCTTTTTAAAAACTCAAAATGTTTTAAATTCATTACCTGTTGTTTAACGTATAAATACTTATTATTATTTTTTTTTTAGAAAAAAATTATTATATACACAAAAGCACTCTATACATATATGTTGAGAAATGTCTTCCGATTAACAAGTGGAAATAGTAATTAGCTCAATAACTCGAGTGATATCTTTGTTGAACTTGTCTACACTGACGCAATTTAATTGACTCATTTCACTTTTCATCAAACATCTGTTTGTGATTCTTTTTTTTTAATGAAAAAAAAAGGAAAACATTTTCATGTCTTGAATTTATTTTTGTATGATTTGCTTCATAGCTCAATGCCAAGAAAAAAAAAATATCTTGTTTGAATAATTATGGCGCCACTTTAAACTAGCCCCATAAATATTTGTAATCAATAAATAAACAAAAACAAATATATGTACATACATATATTTAAAGAATTAATACTTTTCAATAAATAAAACTAACGTCTTGGTTAATTAATTTGAAGAAATATAAATTGATAAATATATCTTGGAATAATTTTTAAAGATTTTTAAAGACATTAATGTCTAGTTTTTGTCTAGAATTTTATTTAAAAAAATATGTTTTATTATGAATTTTTGAAATACCTGAAAATTCTGTTATTTTTTTTTTTACATATTATACCTAAATTTTAAAATTAAATTGGCCTTTTGCCAATATGTTGTTTAAAATAATAGGTTTTGGGAATTTGGTTAGAGTTTATAAGAAAACATCAATTTACAAAACAGAAATTCTTTGAAGTTGAAACAAACATGGAATGTTTGATACAAAATAACCATATTAAATTAAAAAAAATTATCCTAAAATTACAGAGCATTTTACTGTTTTGGAAAGTAGTTACGTTTAAATCTGGTACTGGCGTGAAAGCAAGTTTTCGTACATTGTTCTGTATTTTTCAACTGATTACGTTTATTTATTTTTTATTTATTTATTTATTTATTTATTGGGGGCTTATGTACAGTAAGACAGATTGACTTATAAGCTAGACATAAGCTACAAGTAACGAAATGAAAGCTAGGATTGATAAATATTTAAAAATACAATAATTTGGTACATGTTTAAAAAAAAATTTTTTTAAATAATATAATAGATCAGAAAATATTTGAAAAAAGGAGAAAAAGGAAGATAGAATTTAAAAGTAGAAGACGAAAAAGAAGACAAGAAGGAAAAGAGGAAAAGATAAAATTGATGAATTATCTCGAAATTTATTGGGAAAAATGCAGTCTTATTTTTTCTTTCATTCTCTCGGCATCGTTAATTTCTCTAATGCATCTTGGTAGTGAATTCCACAAGCGAATTGAATGTACAAAAAACTGACGTTCGGACGTGTGGGAGGCATAGTGCGGGTGAATTAGCATTTGTGTCCTATGTGAAGTTGCGATGCCAATCATTTCACAGAGATATTGGGGTTGATGGTTTAGATGAATATTTGCGAGCAGTGCCAGGGTTCGATACTTAAGATAGTTTTCAAACGACGAGTTAAGAAGGAGTTTTGAGAAAGGATATACTCTTTCGTATCTCCTCAAGCCATAAACATATCTAGTTACATTGTTAAATGCGACGTTGAGTTTACGTCTACTCACAGAGTCACAATTTGAGTATATTTCACACCCATATATTAATGTAGGTATAATCAGCGTCTTCGCCAACAGCATACGCACTCGTATTGGGGTAAAATATTGGGTTGTCCATAAAGTGCGGAGAATCCCATATGTTTTACCTACAACCAAATTAATATGATTATCCCATGTTAAGGTGCGGTTAAAGATTATCCCAAGATTTCTTGCACTTTCGACATACTTGACTGGGGTGTTATGCAGGATTACAGAAGGGAAATACGAAAGGTCAACAGTTTTTTTGGAGATCACAAGAGACATTGACTTTTTAGGATTCAATTCTTGACTTTGATATACATATATAAAATATTTTTTTGCGTAACTTTTAGTCCTTTTTAAGTCTCCTTAAATAATATTTCAAAATAACCTTCATAGTCAGGATCTGAGGATCGGGGAAAATACTTTTTTTCTAGACTGCAAAACGGCGAAAATAGCAAACATTCCGCTCTTAGACAGAACACTATACTTTTACCTTGAACGATGATGTTAAAAATTCCGGTCCACCCGACCTACATATGAATTGCAGATGTGGTTAGTGATATCAAAACTTTTTTTACCTCCAAACAACTATCTCACATACTTAGTATTAACACATGTCAAAAAAAAGTAGGATAGAATAACACAACTTTGTCAAATGTGTGTTTTTATTTTTATTTTTTTATATGGTTTTCATATTTTTAAAATCTGGTCGTATGAAAGTATGCCACAGCCACATGCATGCAACATCAGTCAGTTAGCCCAGTGGCAATAATCATTTGACCGGCAAAAAAGTTTTATTGTACAATTTTCTTTTACTATTCATTAGAGGGGGTTATTAGGAATATAGCTATGTGTAGTTTTTTGGGAAAATCGGGCTGGAGTTTTTTGACTTAAAATAAAAAAAAAAAATATTTAAAAACAACGGCAAGGCTTAAAATTTCATATTGTATATTTTTTTCAAGCCAGAAATTCATTCTTCAATTTTGTTTATAAATCAAGTTATTTAAGTGAATAGATTTTGGGAAATTAATTTTCAAACTCAAAATTTTTGAAATTTTTTTTTTTTCAAAAATTTTAAACTATTATTTAATATTCAATGTTATTATCAATTTTTAGTCAAATGCTAAACCTTGATGCTAACATTTCCTAGTTTTTGAAAAAAATTAACAAAATATATTTTACTACTTACTAAGTGGAAATTTAAACAAAGGAGTGAATGGAAACTTATTTTTAATATTTCTCCAAAACTATAAGACAGTTTAGCATCCGATTTTTTGTGTAAGACTAAAAATTTAAAACAAAAATGCTGCTCCATAGTATAAAATTTTGAAAAAAAATTAGTTTTAAATTTTTTTAATATTGTTTTCAAAATGTTTACTTTAAAAATTTATTTTTCAAAAACTATTCATTTAAATAATGTGATTTAAAAATAGAACTGAAGAATAGATTTTTGGATCTAAATAAAGATATAACATAACAATGTAAGTGCGCTCCAACCCGATTTTCAGTGGTACCGCTAGCCACATTATATGAATCCCTTTGAATAAAAAAATGTGTCCTTTTAAATTTATCAAATCTTTTTTATTTTACATATATGTATATAACAAAAGCTTAATATTGTAAAATAAATACACCAAAAACATAAGAACATAATTATTATACCATACAAGGTAGTTTTACATAAAAAATAAAAATAAAACAAAATTTTAAACTCTGAAAGCCCAACTTTTCCTGATGAGATTCAGAACAAAGCTTCTTGGCAAATGATTGCTTCTGCCGTTTCATTGTCTTGTTTTGTTTAAAAAAAAATTACATTTTGTGGACTTACAATGTTCTTTTTTAAAAAAATATATCCCGGAATCCCATTAAATAAAAAGAATCCCCCGGAATCCCCAGTGGTAACTCTGCCCAAAAAAACTACACATTTGCTCCTATTAACCTCCTCTAACGAAAGAAAAGTGTACAATGTGCCTAATCCACTTAAAAGGGGATTTTCAATCGATCCGCCATTATCATTTTCTGTGTATTTTGATGCAATGTTTTTGTATTTTGTGAGCTTTTTAATATGGAAAGCTTAACTGTAGGTGTGTAGGTACTAGGTACTATTATTTTAAACCACTTTTATACTCTCAATTGTGTTGTTTTTATATTTATGCGAATTGATTTAAAACAATGACTTAAAATTGATCAGTTTGAATTTTTTTTTGTTCATTAAAGGTTTGTTTCTTTATTCGCTCGCTGGATCCTATGGTATCACGAATCTTCCTCAAATATTATTCTTTACTTTTTTCTGGCAGAAAAATGCCAGAGCTTTTGACTTTTTTTAAATTGATTTCATTTCCCCTTCAGCTAAAATTTTAACCGAACATTTAACCTACTTTCTTGTTGATAATTTACGTTGCCAAATCTGACGTTTACTCAGAAACAGATCAAAAACATCCCAAATGCGTTTCTTTTCATTTCAGTTCCAAAAATTACAACAAAAACATCAAAATACTCGAACCCAACCTTTTTCCATAACAGTTAAGAAACAGAACTTACCTAAAGTATGAGTAGTTTTTTTAAACGCTGCAATTACCCCTTGCGATTTCTAAGCACGTTTGCGGGGGACGTATGCGGTGGCCGGGGTAAATAAAGTTGCAGAGGTTGAAATAATTGCAGAGTTATTGCTCTTTTTTCTTTGTGCTTTTTCCTATTGCTTGAGACATACGCGGAGTAAAGAGTGTGAACAGATGTTTCCTTCTCATTTTACAAAAATTGCAGCTATTTAAATTTGCAGCGTTTAAAAGGATGTTGCAATCCGAAAGAAACTCAAAAGAGAAACGCCTTTTAAATTTGCAGTCCTCTAAGAGCAGTCTAAGACTTAATAGCTCAACTATAGCACAGTACACATATTAAAGGAAATACCATTAGAGTTTTCATTTTCCTTCAGTTCTGTGCATCTGTAAAAATCGAGGAAAATGATGGATCCAGTGCCTCTTTTCTTGTCTGATTTCAATATTTTGTTGTTGTTTCTAATGATGCGGTGAGTAGTCCTTGTAGGCACTCGAACAGCCATTTTTATTTTCTGACACTTCCAAATTTGACAACCTCGCGCAATACATAATCTTAAATTTGTTTACTGTGAAAATTTATAATAGATACAATTATGTGATCTTAGAATAATTGTAGCCTTATGGCTTACATTGTTAATAGGATTAGAGAATTTTGAACTGCAACTTTGTACAGCCTTTCGCAACTATTGTTTAAAGATGTAGATCCGCACCGCATGGAAACAAATATTCAAATTTTAATATCAGCATTACAAATATTTATATATTTTTATGACGCATGTAAATAAAATACTATTATTTAAAGACAAAAACTATATTAAAGACATTTCAAAAATCTATACAATAATGAAAATATAAGTTCTGCCTTGCGGAAGTCTTAAAATCGCTGCGTGGGAATATATTTTTACGACAAGTTCGTTTGCCTCAGGACAAGATATACACAAACAAAATTGAGGAGAGTGAAGTTAGAAAGGGAAGAGAATCAAACGGAATACCATTTTCCAATAATTGAATATTTTTTTTTGTCAGACTTTCTTCGAAATCATCGGATAGAATGATATATGGATTTTAAAAAGAAATAAAAACTAAATCCCCAGTATGCATAGGTCACAAAAGTTATGAAATAATAAATCAAATTAAAAAAAAAAATCTCAAAGATGAATATAAATCTAAAACATCAGACATTCTGTTTTGCTCGGATGATCTTATACATACAGATGTCTGTCGGTGCGAGCCCCAAGGTAGAAACCAAGAAAACCTGACTAATTTAGGGGCGAGGGTGAAGCCCGATGAATTTATTATGAATTTAAAGAAAATTATATTTTTTTCATTTAGATTTTTTTTTTGGTTTTGAAAAAAAAATTAAACCAAGACGACTTGGTATAAAGGTTGTACCACTATTTCATTGACCCAGAAAAAAAAATTTAATAATTTGCATGGACGTTTATTGCATTCA
The DNA here is from genome assembly GCA_951394125.1 of Epistrophe eligans. NCBI lineage: Eukaryota > Metazoa > Arthropoda > Insecta > Diptera > Syrphidae > Epistrophe > Epistrophe eligans. Next base: position 72,428,508 of record OX596030.1, read on the forward strand.
AGTCAATATTATTTGTTGTGATGTGAGTCAATTTAGAAATAATTCTAATGCAAAATGAAATAGTGCCAACAAAAATCAAGGAAAAATAACAACAATTAAAATTTCCACTTAAGAACAAATTGATCCGTTATATATATACAATGTACATATGTTTACTGTAAACATATAAAATTATAAATTACATGGTATTTGTATTATTTTATGGATTTAACTGTCAAAAATATATTAATATGGAAATAAATAATTTGAACTCATTTGCTTGAGAAAAAGTTAAACCAATTATTCAGCAAAATCAACAAAAATTATTTTAAATTTTATGAAACTTTATGAAACCGTAATATAAAATGGCGAAATCAATTTTAAAATTAAATGAGCTGTCAAACGAAATTGTTAAGCTTAGTATGCATCTAAAGCGAAACAAAAATTTTCTGTGGTCTCCAAATCGATAGTTTTACCAGATGATGCGATACGAAATTCGTCTGTGGTATCCAAGACTATAGTAAAATGCTAACGGAAACCACAACGCAAAAATACCAATTGAAAGTGTCACTAATTGCCAAACAAAAAAATAAAAAAAAAAGCTACAAATATTAACTTCGCTGGTTGAACACCGTAGATACTGCAAAATAAAATTGAGAACGAAGTCTTTCATCTATGGTTTTTTTTTCTTTAAGATGAAACATTTTTTTAAAAAATTTTCGAAATGACCTCATTTGGCTTAAATGGAAACGTAGCTTAAATCAATTGAAAGTGTATGAGACTTTCTCCATAAGTTTTCAATTAAAAAAGGGAAAACCAAATTGCTCACAAAAACCGTTATGATGATTTTTACATCAGAAATTAATTTTGCAGATCTGGATTTTTTGATAAATGTTCACCTCCTTTAAGAAACACAATTGAGAGCCAACAGTTTGACAGCTATATCAACTCCACCGATACGAATATATACGAGTAAAGTACCATCATTAAAAAAAAAAACAATCATTTGAACGAACATTGACATTAATCATGTATATGAACTGTGTTTGTATTTATGAGATTCTAAATAAAGGGTGTTTTTTTTTATAGAGGTATAGAACTTTGAAATGGAATAAAACAAAGGTGATTTTTTTTTTATTCGAAAGATAAACTTCTGGCATTATAATTTAAATATGATTTCTGGCATATGACCGCCATGGCTAGCTCGGGCATAGTCTAATCTGGAGGTCCAATTTTCGATGACTTTTTACAACATTTGTGGCCGTATATCGGCAATATCGCAGCGAATGTTGTCCTCCAAGTGGTCAATCGTTTCGGGCTTATCGGCGTAGGCTAGCGACTTCACATATTCCCACAGAAAATAGTCAAGCGGCGTTAAATCGCACGATCTTGGAGGCCAATTAGCGGGTCCGTAACGTAACTATGCGGTTACCAAACGTTTGCGAGCTGTGTGACATTTTGCGCCGTCTTTTTGAAACCACAGCTCCTGCACATCATGGTTGTTCAATTGATGAACGAAAAAGTCAGTAATAATGGCTCTAAAGCGTAACGTAACGTTCTGGCCAGCATCGTTTTTAAAGAAGTACGGACCAATTATTGCACCAACCAATAAAGCACATCAAACAGTCAGTTTTTGTGGATGTAACGGTGTCTCAACATACACTTGAGGATTAGCATCACTCCAAATACGGTAGTTTTGTTTATTCGCTTATGAAAATTGTGATCAACGGCAATCTTGTTTTGGGCCCATTCACCGAATCTACGCCTTGCTAGGTTATCCTGTGGCTTCAATTCTTGAAATGCCAAGCCAAACTAAAAATTATTCACTTGACAGCTGACAAAATGGTCGCCAGTGTTGCCAACTTAAATTTCTATACCTGCAAAAAAACACCCTTTACTTCAAATAAAATGAGGTGACATGTTTTATTCAAAAGAACAAATCTCAATATTGAAAGCAGATTTTTTAAATTTAGCCAGTACAGATTACTCAGGCTCACTGAGATCTCAGAGACCTTAGCAATCTCAGAAATCTGAACGTAATTCCTCAGTGAGTTTCCTCACATTTGCTGTCAAAAAGCTGAGACTGATTTTTATGGATTCCCTTACTCAAATATTATTTGTCGCAGTTTATCAAATTATAAAAAAAAGGGATGTAGAGTGTTTTTGACGTCTAAATTCATGTGTGTGAAAACTGTCAGAACAGAAAAGTGCAGCTACATGTGTGTTTTATGTTTACTCATGAAACACACAATCTCATCTTCTCTGTTCTCTCAGGTTTATTAAATTGTTATTTTCTAACATTATTTGACACATTCTATCATTGAGAATGGGTACAATCAATTCCCAAAAAAATACAAATTGTTTCTCTTTATATTTTGTTTGCCCAAAAAGATTCATTTCAATTCAATTTATTATGCCCACAAATCACCATCAAAGTCAAATAAAAGCTATTGCCAATTAATTTGATACTTCCTTCAATGTTAACATCGACACAAATCGACATGCTTTTCATTCAATTTCAATTAATTACAGCGACTTTAAGTAGGTACTTTACTTTTTCCTCAAAAATAATTTCATTGAACAAAATAATATTCCACATACGCCATAGTGTACCGACATTGTATTTAAATTTTCATTCAATTTACATCCGCTCTGTGAGATGTAAATTGTATATTTCTATTTATAAGTATATACAAATGTATACCTGAATGTTTGGGAATCAATTTAGCACGTTTCCTTGCTCAAAACGTTTTTCAACAGCTACCGATTTAAATACCTTGGTTTTGCTTACTTCTTGCACATAATTTATTGAAATGCGAATGTTTATCAATTTTCGATTAAAACAACAAATACTCACCAAATTTTTTTTTTTCCAAATACATATTTGAGTATATGTATAAATGCTTTGGATAGGTATACATATGTATGGATGTATTTTTTTCGTGTTTCATATTTAAATTTATGAACATGCCAATTGAAGACCGTTATTATTCAAAAACACAATATTATCCAAACAAGAAAATCAAATTTCGCATTTCATTTCATTTGAGTGGTTGAAAAAGTCATAAATCAAGGTTAACACTGCGGGATATTAAATGAAGATTCCAAATCATCCGAGTGTTTATTTATTTTTTTTTTAGCTAATTTAATCGACTTTTCATAATGAATGTTTTATTTTTGTTTATGCATTTTACAGATGAAAATTAAACACAAACCAAATCAAGTGGCACACAGAAAAAAGACTGCTGAATTGATAAATTATAAGGAAGTAAGAGGAAGTCCACGAAAAGTATGCAAGCAAATCAACTGATGATACTTCTCATACGGCTGCAGAGTGATTTTCTTCGGCCAACACGAAGAAAACCCTGAAAGGACTTATTAATAATTTATTAACAAAAATAAACCAAACGAAACAAATTTCGTGTATAAACACAATAAAAGAAAATGAATCGTAAACGCTCATTTAAACGAAGAGAAAAACCACCATTCGAACGATTCAAGGATCATTTTAGAGCTTTTACTGCCTTTATGTTTAGTAATGTGGGAATTATTCTTTTGGTGATTATCTATACAATAGGTGGAGCATTTATGTTTCAAGCAATTGAGACTTCAGAAGCGAATAAAGTGGGACGTAAGATAAGCTTGGGAGAACGTAATAAGACGGTAGTTGCAGACCTTTTATGGAAGATCACTTGTTGTGAAGCGAATGTTTTTAATGAGACTGAATTCAAAAAAAGGTAAATTATAAATTTTGTAGTCTCTGTTTGTATATTAGGTGGACAAAGTTGACTGTCGCATTATTTATCTCATAACGCTAGAAATTCTAATAACACTCAGTCGATATATAGGGTGTTTTTTTTAAAGAGGTATAGAACTTTAAGTTGACAACACTATTTTAACTGGCGGCCATTTTGTCAGCTGTCAAATGATTTATTTTTAGTTTGGTTTTGCATTTCAACATGAATAGACTGACGCCTGAACAACGCTTCCAAATTGTGCAAATTTATTTTGAAAATCATTGCCGTTGATCCCAATTTTCATAAGCGAATTTTGTTTAGCGATGAAGCTCTAAGATCGTGCGATTTAACGCCGCTTGACTATTTTCTGTGGGATATGTGAAGTTGCTAGTCTACGCCGATAAGCCCGAAACGATTGACCACTTGGAGGACAACATTCGCCGCGTTATTGCCGATATACGTCCACAAATGTTGGAAAAAGTCATCGAAAATTGGACCACCACATTAGAGTACGTCCGAGCCAGCCGTGGCGGTCATATGCCAGAAATCATATTTAAATTATAATGCCAGAAGATTATCTTTCGAATAAATTAAATTTTATTTCAATTTAAAAAAATCGTCTTTGCTTTATTCCATTTCAAAGTTCTATACCTTTAAAAAAAAACACCCTTTAGTTTCCCAAGAGAGATAAATTCACATGGGTTACCTAGCAAATTTACCTGGTACCTAATACCGTTCATTTTGTTGCAATCTTTGACAGTACCTGTCTATTGGGTTCAAGGTCTGGAGAATGTCAATCAATTTTCAAAAAACTCAGGGCTGTTCGGGTTTTTATTTTACATCAAACGCGTCAACATCTGATTTTTTTGTTCATTTTACTTTTTACATAAACTATTGTATATTTTGGCTATTCGTCTATAATTACATAAAATAAATAAATAACAAAGTTATCAACGAAGTATCTCACTAAATTTGTCATTAACATTCAATATGCTTGTTGAAGCTTCAATTGTTGCCAAAAATCAAACAGCTGATTTGAATTTTTACAACTCTGAGTTCCTATGAGAAAAAAAACTCGGTTTCGTGAGAGTTATTCGAGCTCGCCCCTAACAGACATCGAACACAGTTCAAACAACCTAGAGCGAAAAAAGTGCTACATATAACGCTTCAGAGCGAGTTCAAGGCGACCTAGTGCGAACAAACATCGAACATCGAACAAACCTATTACCTCTGTTTGTTTACTTCCCAAAACTGCCAATTTCTACCATTTTTAGTCCAAAATAGTGACAAATTTAACATTAAAAAAATACTTTGACTGCTTTTATACGACTGCAATTTTTAACGGCGTTTCTCTTTTGAGTTTCTTTCGGATTGCAACATCCATTTAAACGCTGCAAATGTAAATAGCTGCAATTTTTGTAAAATGAGAAGGAAACATCTCTTCACACTCCTTACCCCGCTTATGTATCAAACAATAGGAAAAAGCACAAAGAAGAAAGAGCGAAAACTCTGCAATTATTTCAACCTCTGCAACTTTGTTCACCCCGGCCACCGCGTACGTCCCCCATAAACGTGCTTAAAAATCGTAGAATATTTGAAAAATTCAAAGTCAATTCACTTTTCTTTCTTTTTATTTTCAAAATTTCAGGATGAATGAAACAATTTTTAATTTTCAAAGAGCAATTATTAAGGCTGAACTAGATGATGTGGATATTAAACAGCAATGGAGTTTTTCGGGGGCATTCCTCTATTCTTTAACTGTCATTACTACTATTGGTATGTATTTGTTTTATCTAAAATATTTTAATTCATAAAAAAAATGCACGACTAAGTCCAATGTACTTAATCTTTTAAGCTTACCATCAGCCCCAAAGGAATTTTTGATTTCAAACTAAAAAGTGTTTTTATTCAACGAAATTTCGAAATTCGAATTTAAGTTCGAATTTGATATAAATTCAAAGTTTTATACAAAAATTAACAATTCCAATCAAAACTTTTTTTTCAGGATACGGCAATATTTGTCCCAAATCTAATTGGGGTAAACTGATTACCATTCTCTATGCCATAATTGGAATGCCACTGTTTCTTCTATATCTATCGAATATAGGTGATATTCTGGCAAAATCTTTCAAATGGATCTATGCTAAAGTTTGTCTCTGCCGAATTTGTCCTGGTGTTGCTAGAAGACGAATAATACGAGAACGTCGAAAAATTCGCCGCATGGCAATCGATAGAGATGTAAGCACATAAAAAATACATTTTTGGTTGTTTTAAAAAATAAACCTTTATAATTTTAAAGATTGATAGCATGGAAGAAGGAACTGAATCCAAATCTAGTAATTCAAGTGATCAAACGTCATCTGAAACTAATGATTTCTACGAAGAAGACGATTCTGAAATCGAAGCTGAAATTCAAACCAATACCTCAACCGTTACAGTTCCGGTTACTGTTTGTATTTTCATTATGATTGGGTAAGGATTAATAATTTTACCATTAGAGAGAAGATACTAAAATCTTTTTTAATTTAGCTACATTCTGTTCGGAGCATTCATGTTTGGAACATGGGAGAACTGGACCTTGCTAGACGGAAGTTATTTTTGTTTCATATCACTAAGCAGTATTGGTTTCGGAGACATAGTTCCGGGCGAAAAAGTGGTAAAAAAGTGAACATCTGGGTTTGAAAATTAATAATTCACACAAATAAATTAACTTTCAGATAACCAACAATGATATTACCAACGTTGAAACAAGTTTCATTCTCTGTGCTGTGTATTTGTTATTGGGAATGGCTTTGATTGCTATGTGCTTTAATTTAATGCAGGTATGTTAATATCACGGTACATAAGTTAAGGGTAAAAAAAGAACTATAAATAATGACATTTTCGTTTGGACGTTAAGAGATCAATCCAAACCTATCCGAATAGGTTTGTGTTGCTGTAGTCCCTTTTGACAAAACAATGAACTACTTTAAAATTTGAAGATTTTTAATGTGTTTTTTTTTTCGTTTCATTTTTAAAGGAACAAGTTATTCATCAAATGAGATCTATCAAGCGTGTGCTGAAAATATGTTTCCGGTGTAAGAGGTGATAAATGTCAGTGGTCGAAGAACTACGAAAATCCACTACGATATCGTCCTATAGACCGATGAGGTAGGACACAAAAATGCAACTGCGTTAAAAAACGGAAGCTGGGCTCTAATCGTGTAAAATGATAACAAATGAACGACGTTTCGCATTTTAACGATGTGTTTTTATAAGAAATGATAGAAACTGTTTGAATTGCGATTGTTCTTATTTTATGAGATTATATCCCTTGTATATCTTTCCTATAAGGTTAGGACTAACACATGTATTCTCCGGCTTATGATTATATTCAACGGTAAAAATTTAAATATTATATAACTTAAAATTCTTATGAGCGTCCACAAAAAAATGATACTTCCAAAGCTATTCATCTAAGTACACTGGTCAATTTTGCTAAAACAAATTTTGTATGTTTATGTTTTACTTTTTGTCACGAAATAGTCGGTCGTACGACGGAGGATGCATGTGTGCATCTAGCCTAAAGCTGTCAATGAAACATGACCATTCAACCCAGCAAAAATGAAAATATCGAAATCAGCTTGAAGCCATAATTAAAAAGACCCTTCCAAAATTCCTTCAGAAACAAAAGTTTAATAATTAAATAAACTAGTTCTTAGCTCTTAATTTTCTATCGAAATAAATAATAAATAAATTGTTAATTTATTTTATCTGTTTTATATTTTTAGTATTATTTGTTTTAAGTTTTTTTTACTAAGATAAGTTATTTATAAAAAAAAATTAAATTTAAATATAAAATTAATATTGGGAATTTTTTTTTTTTTAATTTTAATGTTTTTCATTTTAGCCGAAAAAAATATTCCTTTTGAATATTTAAAAGAAGAATTCAAAATATTCAGTCATGAACACACTTAGGGCCAGTTTGTTCACAGCTAATCATCTTTAATGAAGGATTATTGCAACTGGTATATCATCGAATGTGCATTTCAACCAAAATGTTTACCAAGAAATTCAAGTTGTTGTTAATCATGGAACGGAAACAGTTGTCTAAACCTTGAATAAAGTGCCATTTTATTTTATTAAATAAAACATTATTTCAACTCCAAATTTTAAGAAACTAGCCGCCATATTATTCACTCGATACATCCAGACTAAAACTTAAATCCGTATGTGTGTACATATTTACATTTAATTTATATCCGGATTTAAGTTTTAATCTGGATGAATCGAGTGTTTAAAATGGAAGTAGGTGATATAAATAAAAAGGAGCATTTGATCAAAATTTCACTTTTAGGAGCAGGCTCTCTGTTTGGTATGAATACAATTTTTGAATACTAGTAGTCGTATTTATTAGATTTTTGTCTACTTAGTGACTGTCTAACTATTTTCAAGTTGTTCGAAATATTCTTTATTAAATAAAAATAAATATTACATTATTCATGGTTAAGACAATCTACTCTTATGTCTAAGTTAGGCAGCTATAAGACAACAATAAACAAGGTTTTTGAACATATTTTCTAAAATTGGACAGTTGTCTAAAGTTAGACAACGTTTATAAATAAAACAATAGAATTTTCATATCACTTGATATAAACACTTGCCTAGTTTCCTTCTAATCAAACATCTAAAACAAACGGCTTAACAGTAGCCTTCTGGACACCAACCATACTTTTCCGATTACTTGTCAAAAGTCATAAATTCTTGAAGAAGCAATTTTGTTTAGAATGGTGATATTTGAATTAAAATTGTATTACAAAAACAACACAAGATCAAACTTTGTTTTGAATTTGGATTTCCAAATCTATTTTGGACACAGTGCCTTAAGGTCTCAATAGTGTTATGATTAAAAAAAGGGTAGGTACATATAAATAAAAAAAAAAACAAATGAAAAAAAGAGATGTGTATATTTATATAACAATGCTGTCACTGTGATCCTAGGTTGTTTTATTTTCATTATCAGATCTAGGGGAAAATAAAACACAGCTAATAAATATTTCCATCTAAGCAAAGTACTCAAACTTATCTTACATTACGTTACTTTCCTTTCACCTTACGTATGAATGCCATCCCTGTCGCTGTTTGTTTGCCATTTTGACGTTTTTCTTTAATCTCTTCAATCACTCGCTACTCAAATAAAATCAACCAACGAATGTCACATCAAAATCAAAATTCAACAAAAAAAAAAAAACTGACGAGTACCGAAACGGCCGCCTTCACCTTGTTCTGTTCGTTTTTATTTGCGGGGAATAGTTTTTTGTGTAAAGTGCAGTGCAGTGAGCAACAAAATTAGATTTTTACTCAAATTAAATTTAAATAAATAAGTTTTTTTACAATCACAGTGCGGTTTAGTAAATTTATTAACCAAATAGATAAACAATGGATGACTGTAAGTACATTAACCTCTACATATTTTACTTGAATTTGGCTAAAGATTTTTTTTTGTGCGTGGCCTGACTTGTGTGGCATGACGAGAAAACTTGGATTATGTTGTTTTTTTCTTTTCTTTTACGTTTTGCCTCATTGCAACATATAGTTTGAGAAATATTTTCTTTTTGTTGCCAAATCTATGCGAAATATTATTAATTTTCATTTATTTCCAATACTTAATCTGTAAAATAACATTTGAAAAATAATGACTCAATTCCTTGTAAATTCCCACACTTGGATCATTCTCGATTTAGGAGGAGGAACATGGAATTCTGATTGGAAAAATGGTGGTATTGGGAGAATTCTTGTTTTAGTAGCGATTATACAAACAATAAATACATTTTGTGGAGCCAGACTGTCTGAAAAAAAAGAAAAAAAAATCCATTTGATTTCTGTTTTTATGATGAAATTTTGATTGGGAAACATACATACATTATGTATGTATATATGTACATATTTGCTGGATAATAAATAAGTCGCCATCTATCGTGGCAGGAAGAAACATTCACAAATCGTGTTTCTGTTTAATTTTTCAACCATCTGTGTTCATTTATTTTCACATTTACTTTATATTTTTATTGTACTATGGTTTCAGTGTACAGCAAGTCAAAGAATTATTTGTGAAAGAGAAAATGTAAAAAGTTACAGTTTCCTAGATTTGCGTACGAGCACTTTTGTAAAACTTTTGTAGATAACAAAGTTAATCCATACTAAAACCAACAATTTTCGTCGCAAATGCGTCTCTATTCACAAACTTAATGATTGGATAGCTTATGAACAATGTTCTCTGAACACCCATTTACAGTTTACACACAACGAATTTAAAAACAAGAGCCGGCCGAAGAAGGGCAGAAAAAACATCCTTCTTCTACGAAGACTAAAATTGAACTGTTTATTTTATTTAACTATTTTACAAATCTTATATCTAACTTACAACTACATTTACAATTCTTATCTCTAGTTTCCTATAATACTAAACTAACATTAGGGATTATAAAGTGGATAACGACGATGCGACGCATCCCTTGTTCATAAAACATAATGTTTACAGATGTATGTCATAAAATAACACCATAAACTGTTTCTATGAAAAAGGTCATCGCGGCACAGCGTCGCCGTCCACTTTTATCTCAAACAATATTTACAATACATTCCTACTGTCCAAATATAATATATAAATATATAAAGATAACTTAACAGCTTACTTTCTTTATATTGAATAGACAATATTGTTCTTATTCAATTGCAAGTGAGTGAGTAAATTGACAGACGATGAAAACAGTGTTCGCAAAACTGTGCTTTGACTGTTAAAACTCGCGAAGTTAATCCATATCACGAATTCCATCGAAAACCTGTTACGAATCCCGAACAAAACTATAACAGATTCCATCGTGGTAGTTTTTTTTTTCAGGATTCGGAAAAGATTTCTGAATTGATTGATGGATTAATATATATTTTTATGGACGCTCATGAGATTTGAAACAATTTTAATAACTTTTATGATGAACGTAGGTACTATTTTTGAGAAATGTCTTCCCCTAACCCTCCCCCCCCCACAAAAAAAAAAAAAACATCCTTTTCCGTAGATGTTTGTGTAAGCTCTTAAGATTCTTGTTACTCATGAGTCATGCAAATAAAATATTTATTCCAAGTTTCAGCTTATGAAATATAATTTGAAAAGGGATTTGGTTTTAGTGCTTTTTTTTCTGAAAATAAATTCATACTTAAACTTAAAAGGACCGTAAATTGTTTTAGTCTGGTCGTTTCGCCTTCGTTTTGGTCTCCTTAGATCCAGAATTAAAAAGTAACTTTAGGTCATGCGATGCCTCATTTGCTTAAATCGTACAACAATAAAATGTTTGAAAAGCATAAATATTTTGTATGGACTCGTATCTAGATTCTAAATTTTTGTGCCAGCTAAACGTTATTACCAAATTTTCATGAGCTTAAAAATTGAAGCGTCTAGAATGAGAAGGTGTTAAGTGACATTGACTGAATTTTCATAAAACATACTTTTAATTTGAATTTAAATAAAAACATCTCAAATTATGCATTTTTCTCAATTTATATGGTCTTTTTCTAAATTTCCCTAGCCTTGAGAAAAAAAATTCTAAGTTGTTCTAAGTAACGGTCGTTTAAAGACCATAAATCAACACATAAAACATTCTCATTCTTAACGCTTCAATTATTATTTTCATCGAAGTAAGGTTTTTCCAGAAAGTTTTTGTAATCTTAACGGAAGAAACTACCCTGTAACAGCATAAAACCATGTAGGTACGAAACATGTTATAAACGCAAAAAATCTAGAGTATCTCTTGTCACGAGAAAGTTCCACTCATTTTTGCCGTTGGGATTCGACCGAAAATTGTAGGCAAATCAATTTTTTTCGACTAACATCATGCACACAGAAGTTTTATGTCACAAAGTCCTGGTTCTCTTACCGTTTTCACTTATTTTTTTTTATGAAAAAAAAAAATCAATGACGCATAACCAATACATATTATTGTAAGATAAAAAATAATTCTATACCTCAATTGTTTATTTCTACAAAAATTAACTGATCGGGATGTCATAACAAACAATTAAAAGATATTACTACGTCGAATGCCTAATAAGCGTCTGATGTCAAAAAAGATATCTAATTGCCTTCACTTTGCATCGATACATGGAAAATTGTCTACATAAAAATAAAAACAAACAAAATATTATACTAACACAAATACATGCGTATTATTAGAAAAATAATCGTTAAATTGTGTGTGGTATCTTTTAATATTATATTTTTATTCCTAAGTAAATGTTGACGATGCAATATTACATATTACTTTTACACGAATTCAACTTATCCACTTTCTCCCAACACACACGACGAATATCGAACGTGTATGTTATTTGTTTTACGTTGCTCCGTAATTATAGCCAACAAATAGAATCACCTTACAGCTATACTATCGTAGCAAGTGAATCGATTAAACATTTCTATTATTCTTTGGAGATCAATATTTTGACAATACAAAACAAAAATGGTCAGTTGTAACCTACAAATAGCTTTGTAATAAAAGAAATGTACACTTTTTTCATAGGTTTCGGAATTTTTGGCCGATAGGCAGATAATAATACATGCTCTGTGTCTCTTATCATGCAGGCTATACTATAATGGACACTTTATTGAATGACTCAGAAATCGACCATTGTGTGCAAAAAATATGATTATTGAACAAATCATTAGATATGGCTGTGAACTTTTTTTGATAAGAAATAAGCAAACGATTTTCAATGTATGTATGTATGTATGTACATATATGGAACTTAATTTGGAATAGTGATAGATAGATAAGAGCTGGCTTTGATGGGGGGAATTTGAACGACCACTTTTCACATAAATATAATGTCATCGATATATGTAATAGGATGGACAAATTCAAACTATGTATATTGAACTTTTCTTGAACACAGCAGCTACTGATGCGAATCGAAAAATCTCATAAAAAAATTACACAACAAAATTATACATAAACATGTTGTTTTACTTTTCGTTCTGAAGTACGCTGTTCGATAAGCGAAATTGATAATTGTAACAGATTTTTTGTAGAAGTCTCCACTCTTTTTGGGTTTGTTTTTGTTTGTTTTTTTTTTTTCAATTTTATACCATGGCTTTCGATAATATACATTTTTTTATTTGTACCAATAGCTAGTTTCTGTTCGCATCAGCAGCGTGCTAGGCTTTAGATTTTTTTTGTTTGTGACTGTAAAAGTAAGCCTAACCAAAATGTGTATGATTTAATAATAGAAAAACATCAATTTAGATCAATCAATCAGATAGTTTGGGGAAGAAAGTGAAAGAATGTTGTGATCTATAATCCAAAAAAAAATATTAATTGAATTTGAAAATAACACTAATCTCGATTATATAATTTGAAAGGTTGTTTCACACACGTAACAAGTTTGCGATTCAAAATTTAAATACGGATACATGTATATGATTCTCCTTTATATTATGGGAATTGAATCCACTTTTTTAAGTTGGTATCTTCCTTAGTGGAAAAATATGAATACATTTTCATTAAAGGGAGAAATTATTTCACTTCAATTTACAAAAACGTAAATGTATCCCACTTTGTGTGAGAAATTATTATATTTGTATGATAGTAATTTTCCCGGGAAATATTTCCCACGTTCGAAAAATTCGTATCGTGAATGGTGTTCGAAATTCCCCTCGGAATTTATTGCTATCGTGAACAATATTTCCATGGGAAATTTGTTGTAATTTCTCTAGAATTTTTTCCCATTTATTTTGGTGGAGAAATTAAGGCGAGACGGAGGAATTGAAACTTTTTTGATAAATAAACACAATTTTTTAATTTTATTATGGGACGAACTCAACAAATCAAATCAAAATAGAACCAGTATTATGGAAAAGAATACTATAGAGACTGGATTTACTACCTACAGGGTAAATAAGATTTGGCAAAATTTGGCCGAAATGCATCTTTATTTTGATTACCTTCTTGCAGCAAAAAACGAAAAATGCAAAAACAAGAAAAAGATCACTCAGTTTATATTTTACGAAAAAATATAAATTTGTCTTTCTTTGCTCTTCCGCGGTTTGAATTTTGATCTATTCTGGACAAAGCTTTTCCTCGAAAATGTTAAGGAAGTTCGACAAAACTTCACAGAATGTTGACTGGGCAAGACCTCCATCGTGGTTCTTGCCGACTCCTCTTTGGTACCCACCTTCAGCAAAAAAAACGCAGACATGCACTAAGCCTGACGATGTGTGGACACTGGACAGTGTTTTCAGATAGAGGAATTTTGTTCTTCTGCGAAATTTAACACCTCGTTCAAACGGAAAAATATAATTGGCAACATGAAAAATTCAATTATTTTGTTTGTTGTACCTTAGCAAGGTATCGAAGAGGACAATTTTATGCAATTTTATACAATTCAGTTGAAATGATCGCACCCAATATTTCTTTGTTCACATGGATGGGGAATTTGTTTGGGATATTTTGTTTTATTGTAAAGGGAATTTCAGCTTAAATTTAATTTTTTTTAATTATGATCCTCTGATAACACTGTACACAATTCGAAATTGATCTCCGAAAATAATTTTGTCTTTTGAATGTTGGTAGTTTTTTTCCTGGGAAAAATTTATTCCGAGGGAAGTTCACGATAACTAGAAATATTTCTTGGGAATGAAACTTTCCGTGGGAACTAAAATTCCCCGGGAGATCCCCGATAGGGCCCATTAAATAATTAACAGATACAAAATCAACCCACTAATCAAAATATTGATTTTGTTAAAACTCAAAAAAAAAAAAACAACATTTGTTTGCAAAATTTTATTTGCAGTATTATTTCGATTTTATGACAGGTACCGTTAATAACAGTTGTCACAACAGCAGTTGCAGACTTGCAATAATAAAAATAAATGTATGAGGCTTAAAAAATGTAGGTGGGTTTTTGCATTTGCATTTGCACTTGCAGTTGAAAAAAATTAAATTTATTCTAAGAAAGTTTTCGTCTAACTTGAACAAATAATTACTAAAATATATATTATTTTTTAAAAAGGAATATAAAGTTCGCCGATGTCTGCTAATACAAAATACCAAAATTCTTTAGTTTGTTGTTATTGATTAATTAATGCGGGTGTATTTGTATTAAATCAACAAGCCATCAAAAGGTTATCTCAATTTTAAAATATTTGACAGTTTTAATTTGATACCATTTTCATTCTTATAGAAACATTTATAAGTAGCTTTTTGGATTCAAGATGAAACTTGTATTAAAAAAAAATAGTAATATTAAAGGCATTTTAACTGGAGAAAGTTTTATCAAGCCTAAATGCCATTTTATCGTAATTGACAAAATTCAAGTTTTAATAGAAAAATAATTTTTTAATTTTTTTTTGTCGAGAGGAAAATAAATTACCCGGCTCTAGTTAAAAATAATAGTAGCCCGTGGCATAATGGTTAGTGCGTTGGACTGTTACGTCGAAGGTCTTGGTTTCGATTCCCAGCCTATTATGCCACCTAAAAATAGAAATGCTTTCATGGGTTACTGCCTCTTGCGAGGAATTGACAAATCCTCCAAGAAAGAGTATCCCTTGTCATGAAAAAGTGCTTCTCACCCCCCCTCAATTCCTGCCAATAACACGCACATTAGGAGTTGTTGAGAGTTGTAAGTCCTGGTTCTACACGAGCTGTCGCGCCGACCCATTCATTTATTTTATTTAGTACGATATGACAATGGATTGAAAATGTTTATTTGAATTTTATTAGTAAAACTGCAGACAATAATGTCAAAATTGTTTAAAATATTCAACAATCTTAAAATTTTGATTCAAAAAAAGGTATTTTCCAAATACAATAAATGCCAAATAAATAACGACGTTGTATGAGACAGATGTCATTCGGATCGCATGGAAAATTTTATTCACATCTTTTTTTTTTTTGAATCTAGACAAAGAATTCAAAAAATATCTGTCAAATATAAAAAAAAACTATTACCGGACAATATTATGCCAATTTGTTAGATAACCTCAATGCATAATCAAATACAAGCTGTCTAGTCTGGCAATGGGAAATTGGTTTCAGATGCGAAAAGCGATCCAATCGTAGAAGTATAGAAAAATATTCCGCTTGAGATGATTTTTAAGTTTTAACCTCCTTGTACAAGTCAATATTCTTGTAAAGGGTGTTTTTTTAAGAGGTATAGAAATTTGAAATGGAATAAAACAAAGATGATTTTTTTAAATTGACATGAAATTTACTTTATTAGAAAGATAATCTTCTGGCATTATAATTTAAATATGATTTCTGGCATATGACCGCCACGGCTTCCTCGGACGTAGTCTAATCTGGAGGTCCAATTTTCGATGACTTTTTCCAACATTTGTGGCCGTATATCGGCAATAACGCGGCAAATGTTGCCCTCCAAGTGGTCGATCGTTTCGGGCTTATCGGCGGTGTAGACTAGCGACTTCACATATCCCCACAGAAAATAGTCAAGCGGCTTTAAATCGCACGATCTTGGAGGCCAATTTACGGGTCCGTAACGTGAAACTATGCGGTTACCAAACGTTTCCTTCAATAAATCAATTGTGGCTCGAGCTGTGTGACATGTTGCGCCGTCTTGTTGAAACCACAGCTCCTGCACATCAGGGTTGTTCAATTGATGAACGAAAAAGTCAGTCATCATCGCTCTATAGCGGTCACCATTGAATGTAATGTTCTGGCCAGCATCGTTTTTAAAGAAGTACGGACCAATTATTCCACGAACCCATAAAACACACCAAACAGTCAGTTTTTTGTGGATGTAACGGTGTCTCAACATACACTTGAGAATTATCATCACTCCAAATACTACAGTTTTGTTTATTGACGTTTACATTCAACTAAAAGTTAGCTTCATTGCTTAACAAAATTCGCTTATGAAAATTGGGATCAACGGCAATTTTGTTTTGTGCCCCTTCACCGAATCTACGCCTTGCTAGGTGATCCTGTGGCTATTCATATTGAAAAGCCAAACCAAACTAAAAATAAATCACTTGACAGCCGACAAAATGGTCGCCAGTTAAAATAGTGTTGTCAACTTAAAGTTCTATACCTCTAAAAAAATACCCGTTATAACATCTAAGCACTAGTGTTGTTTTATCAAGGCTAACATTTTCTCTGCGAATGAACTCTAATGCTAAGGTAAGAACGAATTGGTATTACCAACCAACCTTAAATCAGGATGCCTTCCGAAAGTCACCAACGGTCCATTCAAATTTTGAAGAAAAACACAATTTTATCAATCCTGATTTTTGTATATCGACGGTTAAATATGAATACCTCCTATTTCGCATTTTGTAAACTTTACAGGAGACACAAAAAACTGAATATTTTCTCAAAACAAAAACGCCAAGATGACAGGAAGTATTCAAAAATGACGATAAAAATGTTTTGACAGCTTCTGGCGACATAATGAATACATTCAGCGATGCAGATGGAACTTCTTAACGAAACTAACAAAAAATGTTTGTTAAGAGGTATTCATATTTAACCATCGATATGTTTTACGAAATGGTATCATTAACATATTTTTATTCTTGGAGAATAGTTTCCGCGGGACTTATTCACATCAGCCAAGTAGCTTAAAAGCTATCCAATTAAATGCCATTTACCTTTTATTAGTAATTTTTCTATGGTAAGGCGCATAAGGGTAGTCCAAGGTTCAATAATATCAAAGTTCAACATTCTCAGAACTTTCAAGTTTGCAATTCGCTTTTTTTTCAATGCTTTCAAATTCACTTAAAGTTCCTACCCAAACAAAATTCTATTCGGGGAAATTCTCTCTTTCAACAAAACAAGAAAACAACATTGTTTTCAAAGTTAACATCAAACACAAAGCCTCGTATATATTTTGCCAATTCATGACCACGAAGGGTTGCCCCGGTTACCACCTAAAACATTTGTGCTTCTCAAATTACTTACTAGCTTGTGCCATTTGTACACTATACAAACATCTGTCTATTTCTGAGTTAGTTAACTTGTTTAGCTTAACCACCACTGGTAAGTCACAACCTTCCAATGGCCATTCTCTACCTACCACACCAACAAACTGGTTCAAAAGAGACTTGAAAATAATGTGTGCTGGCTTCAAACAAAAAAAAACGTATAAAATGCTAAAAAAAGAACCAACTGCCAAGAAACAGAGAATAATCGAGAGAGACAGAGAGAAGACAAACTTCGAAAAAAAAACCAGAATAAGAGTTACCTTAGCTACGTACTCAAACTCAACAAACGTTAGCAACGTGTAATGAAGTTGGTTTGGCTGACTTGACTGACTGACACGATTAACACAAACTTTCGTTGCTTTAGTTGCTTTTCACGGGGTAATGGCGTAACATTAAACTACTCGAAACAATCCGTCAAGTGTTCCTCTATTTTCCGTATAACGATAATTAAATTCAAATAAAAAAAAAAATAACAACAACAAAATAGTCAAGTCGAGTCGTTTACATTTTATCATTCGACTAAGATCACTCGGATTTTGCCCTTGAAATGTGTTTGTTCCTAGATTTAGATTTCAGTGCAACTAAAATGTGATTTCCATTTTCCTAATCTATGTAGATGTTCTAGTGACAAAACCCAAACAAACCAAACGAAATAGAAAAAAATGTCTGTGATTTACCCAACGACGACGAAAACGTCGACAACCATCAGAGATGACGACAACGACAATGAACCCATAAGTCTGGAATTCATTGAAGATCCATACATACCAAAGCTGGACAATTGCCTGACTCCCTCCCTAGATGAAATAACCGAGTTCGATCAGAGGAATATGGACTGCAATGGAAATGGTAGTGCTGCAGCCAGTATCTGTGATTGGTCCGAAGAGACCGAAATGTACTTGAGAAATCTTACCTTAGACCAGATCTTCTACGATGCGCACAGCGACTTTGATAGTCTGGTTGAATATCAAATGGCAGAGGCTGAGTTCGGCATTAAACATCAAAGTGCCAACCAACCACAAATGTCAATTGCCAAGCGATTCCGTTTGAAGTTCCTAACCAAGCGAACGATGCGCGATGTTAAAGTTACATTTATAGATTTTTCCAAACCCTATCTGGCCAAAATCTCGAGTAATGAGAATTATAAAAAGTTTTTGAACATTGGTAGTCAAACATCATCAGGAATGGGAACAACCACAACGGGGACGACGACGACGTTGATGTCAGGTAATAAGCTTCCGTGGAGTGGAATCATTATTGTTATTTAAGAGAGGGGAACGAACATTTGATTGTGGAGAAGTTGAGAAGTCTATTTTTCTTTGTTATTATGGTTTTTTGTTGTTTTCAATATTGGCCTTTCTTTTTTTTATGAACGCGTAAGGTAGAAGACAACAACGACGACGACGATGGTAATTTTGTTGTTAATCGTTAGTTTGGTGGTTGTTGTGAAAAAGTCTTTTTTTTTTTTGGTTTTCTTTCTTTTAAAGAGAATGTTGAACTTTTTAGTCTGAGGAGAGAAGCAATGAAAGCTTATTTGAATTTTAAATAAATTATAAATAATCATTTATTATTCCGATCTATTCAAAAGACCTGCAGCCCACGAATTATTATTTATAATAAATTATCAATCAAAAACTTCGGAACTTGTTAACGAATCATCATCAGATACCTACAAACCGTTACGATTTGGTTCTTATTGATTAAAGCTATTTATTTAGACAAAGGTTGTGCTTCCACTCACAAAATGTATCGGGATTTTAAAACGGATTCCTTAAATCTCAAAAGAAGCCTTAGCTTATCATAATGAAATTTTTTATTGAATTTTGCAATTCTATGCTGTTTAAAAATATTCTGCGATAAGCTAAGTTTAAACAGTATTTTTTTTTTATCAAAAATGTCATAAGTGACACATTTAACTTTTAAATTTGTTCATTTAATAGGTAAGAATAACTTTGAAATTACTCTCGAAGTAGGGTTTATATGGTAGCTAATAACATTGTAGAGGGTTGTCATATAATATAAGACATTTTCAACTTGCTATAGGCATATCCACCCTACCTAGAAGCATGCAAACATTTTTGTGATAAATTACAGGAAGTTATAAACAACGGTGCGTGTGTCGTCTGTTCGGTTACCCTCTCTTCCACTTACAAGTTCAAATGATCTAATAAAGTTATAAAAGTTATAATAATTTAAAAGGGTGTTTCACCTTTGACTTTATTGAGGTTCACTTAACTGGAAAGCATTATTTTTATTAGTACTATTTTTTTTTTTTTTTTTTTTGCAACTGCATTGGAGTTGTATTATTAGGTATAATATTTAAGTTAAATGGTTAAAGCCAAACGAGGACAATTCAGATGCGACCTGAGGGAATTATTGTCTTACTGTTTAAATTTTAAAGTTTAAAAAAAAAAAAAAAAAAACGATTCTGATAAACTTTTGACAACAGCTACATTTTTTAATATACATGTATGTAGTTATGTATGAGCTGAGCAGTCGGCGTAATATTTTTAATTAAAGTTGACTTTTATTCATTATTTTTATTGCTGACAAGTAATTTATAAAAAATCGAATTCGAGATTTTTTATCAAACTCCACATTACGGTGATAGGGAAGACGAAAATATTATGACTCGCAATTTGTTTGTGTCTGTTTGTTCGACTACAGTCTTAACAGTCTTCAGTAGGAACTCAGAAAAATTCGTAATTCGTGTTCAGTGCTTTTATATATAGTAAAATTCAATTTTACTTGCTATATATATGTACATACATATAAGTGTACATATGTATGTAGGTACTATATGGCAAGTTATGCATTCATAAAAAAATCGAACTCGAGATTTTGATCAAAGTTGACATTACGATGTAGCGAAGTCGAAAAAAGTGGGTTTCGCAATTCTGCCTGTCTGTCCTTTCGCCTGTAGCCTAAACAGATGGATCTATTTTCTTTAAATTTGGTACCTATCGTTTTTTGGACATTCCCCCACACGTTTTTTTCATTTTTTTTAAGACCACAAATAACGGTACCTGCATGACAAATTTTTTTTACCAAATTATGAAAATCCTATTTTTCTCATACTTGCTATCATTTTATAAAAAAAATCGGAAAATGTTTAATGGTTAATGGTACCTCTCAAAAACAGTTCAACTGATTTTGATCAATTTTTTTTATAGAGAATGTTTAAAATAATTTTAAAAATATTGTATACCAAAATTTTCCAAACATTTTTTTTTTATCTTTAAAAAAATGTAGATTTTTTTTTTGAGAACTTAATTTGAAAACGACTTGGTCGATTTTTATTAAACTTAGCACCCAGTTTTTTGACCTTTTGTAGCAAATTTTAAATAAAATTTTACCCATAACCAAAAATAACGGTACATTCCATACAAATGTTTAAAAACCGGTATTGAAAATCTAATTTTTTCTCAAAAACGGCTCCTACGATTTTGATTAAAATTTTTCTGTGAACTAAAATCCCAACGATATTATTGGGACAAAATGTATCTGTAGTTTAAAAATGCTACTTTGGAATGGAACTTTATTTTTTGTCAGCTATCAAGTGATTTATTTTTAGTTTGGTTTGACATTTAACGTGAATAGACTGACGCCCACTTTTGGTTGGTTGAATGGATACGTCAATAAAAAAAACTACCGTATTTGGAGTGATAATAATCCTTAAGTGTATGTTGAGACACCGTTACATCCACAAAAACTGACTGTTTGGTGTGCTTTTTGGGTTGGTGCAATAATTGGTCCGTATTTCTTTAAAAACGATGATGGCCATAACGTTACAGTCAATGGTGACCGCTATAGACCCATGATTACTGACTTTTTCGTTCATCAATTGAACAACCATGATGTGCAGGAGCTGTGGTTTCAACAAGACGGCGCAACATGCAACACAGCTCGTGCCACAATTGGTTTATTGAAGGAAAAGTTTTGGCAACCGCATAGTTTCACGTTAAGGACCCGTGAATTGGCCTCCAAGCTTGACTATTTTCTGTCGCTAGTCTACGCCGATAAGTCGGAAACGATTGCCGATATATGGCCACAAATGTTTGGAAAAAGTCATCGAAGATTAGACTACGTCCGAGCCAGCCTTGGCGGTCATATTCCAGAAATCATGTTTAAATTATAATGCCAGAAGATTATCTTTCTAATAAAGTAAATTTCATGTCAATTTAAAAAAATTCATCTTTGTTTTATTAAATTTCAAAGTTCTATACCTCTAAAAAAAACACCCTTTATTTTGACTTGATATTGTCAAAATTTAATCAAGCAACTATTGTACTCAAACTTCTCTGACGACAACATTTTTGTTCAATGATGTATTTTAATAGAAAGTAGTACATTTAGTTAGAAAAACAAGGATGGGATATGCCACGGTGCTGACATTTTGAGTATACTTTTATAAACCAAGGGGAAAGGGTAGCAAATTATAAATAACATTATATGTTAACTGTAGAACAAATTAATTTCGCCAATTTAAACCAGTAATTCATGAGAACATTTTACATTAAGTTACAAATGAAGCACTGGACACAAAGAATCAAAGTTGGCAGATAATGTAGTGCATTTCATTCCGTATACCTGTTTAGGTTACCATTTATAGCACAAAGTCTTACGTTCAATTAACGGAATAGTTACCTGCTAGTTCTAGCTTCAACTTCTAACAAGAGAATATATGAATCACAACATCATTGTTATAGGGTTTGATATTTTTAATTTTAATTCTTAATTTTTGTTTTTTTTTTTGTTTCACTTTATTTTGAGGCCCTTCCCAAAATAAAACACTTTAATTAATGAAAACTTACAAATTTCGTACACACATCACGTATGAGTATAATACCTTCTCACTGTCATTACTTTTCTTTTTGCATGCAAGTCTTTGACAGCTCTTTCCGTTTTTTCGTTCTTGATGAATATTATGCGTGTTATTAAATCAGGATGCGTTAAGGGCGGTGAAGCTAAAATTTACCTGGTACATACTAAATTTATTTGGCACTGAGTTATACTTAAATCAGTTATTAAAGTTAGCTGTGTACGTTACAGGTACATGTTTTTATGATTCTCTCGTATCATAGGTTAAGAATAATCGAAAAGGAGAATTTCCTATAATTTGCATTAGGAAAAGTTGGATGATACTATACCTACAAATAAGCACAGATGCCATACACATTACACAGTCGTATACGCTTATTAATAAACTTCTTAATTTATTATTAAACTTTTAGGATTATTATTTTTCAGATGATGAAAATTGTCTATTTTATAAATATTTATTCAGATTCCTGTGGATGTTTAAATTTGTGTTTGAAACCTCCTATTGCGGACAACTCCCTTAAGCGAAAAATCCCCTTGGGCGGTCAAATTCTCAAGACCGTGGATCTTGGAATTAAATTTCATACATTTTATGAACGTTTCTACGTTTAAATTATTTCCGACGGACAAAAGTGTTGCCACCCCCGCCCTGCTCAACGGAGATTTCATGGTATTTAGGGTTTTTTGGGCACTCCCCCAACAGGTTTTTTTCATTTTTTAAAGAGCAAAATAACAGTACCTGCCGTACAAATTTTTTATCAAATTATGAAAATTCCACATTTTTTTTAAATTCTAATTTTACAAAAATGGCAACCATTTTATAAAAAAAATATTTTCTCAAAAACGGCTCAACTGATTCTGACCAATTTTTTGTTTATACTTTTCAAATTTTTTTAAAAGTATTGTAGATATACAATTTTTCAATTTTTTTTTTTTTGATTTAAAAAAAGTTTGGAAAACGACTCGGTCGATTTTTATTAAACTTAGCAGTTTTTTAACATTATCTAATAGATAAATAAAAATTATTCTTATGACCAAAAATAACGGTACCTCCCATAAAAGTGTTTAAAAGCCGGTATGGAAAATATCATTTTTCTCAAAAACGGCTCCTACGATTTTGATTAAAATTTTCATGTAAGTAAACTAATTTTAGTACGATCTACCATATTATTGGGAAAAACATTTATCTATCGATTAAAAATAGTATCTCTCACAGAACCATTATCTCATTTTTTGTTGAACCGATTTCAATATATTTTTTTACACAAGAACTTCTAATAAGTTTAAATGTCAAATAAATATAAAAATTTTCAAAATAAGAAAGTTGGACTTTAAAAAAAAATAATGTTTTTTTTAAATTCGTTATTTCTAAAATGGGTACACCATTTTTTTCAAAATTAATTTTTAAATTCCACATAAATAGATACTAAAAAATTGCGTACCACTTTTTTATCTTAATTACAATTTTTTTTTTTTTTGAAACTGCTCCAACGATTTAAATTTTTTTTTTCATAAATTGAGATTTGTGTAAGAAATCAGATGGTGTACACGTATATTGCATTGGTGTGAAAACAGTTTCAAAAGTTGTTTAATTAATTTATTTCTAATTATATTGATTTTATAACAATTTTTCAATCTAAAGTCTAAGTTTTATGCATACTTTGATACCACAGTGTGGTCGCACATAAGATCAAGTTCGTGCGACTCAGTCGTGCATTTTATTAAATTTAACTTAACCTACTGATTGCATTCCTTAGCCTCGGAAAAATAATTTTAAATGCAAAGGAGTTTCAGTTTAAAATTCTTTTTGTTTTTTTATATTTTTGTCCTTTGTGTTCTTTTCAAATCCTTGCCCTATTTTATCCGAAGTACAGGATTTAGCTTTAAAAAGAAATAATAAAAAACACACACATAATCCCTTTGACTTACCCTTTATTAAACTGTGCTGTGCAGTTCTTGATGAACTTAGAAGCTTTTCACTTTCTAACTGGAGCGTATATAAATTCCTAAAATATAGTACCTCTAGTTATAAATGATTTGTAAATACGTTTGTATACCTAGAAACAACAAAATTGAAAGAGTCTGGGTACTCAATTTGACGCTTAAATACGCTTCAATTAAACTCAAATAGTAATCGAAAATAACAACAGAGTAGTAACGAAACTATTAGTCTTTTATTAAGCTTTTCATATTATTTGAACTTTATTTATTCAATTGTGTAAATATGAAGAGAGCAAACAACAAACAAAAAAAATATATCATTGATGCAAACTCAGAAGTTTTTCGACCTTGAAATTAATTAAAAAAAAAAAAAGAAACAAAAGTCTTCGTGTTACGTTACAAAGCTAGCAGCTATATTTGTATCCAAAACAAAAACGAAACTCCAAACGGCACATTTTCTTTCAATTATAAGAAAAATAAAAACCTATGACTCGATGTTCTCATTCTATTTCTATACATAGATATCTCATTAAAATTATCATACAAATTAATTTTATCTGCACGTAGTCTTTCGTATTACGTTACGTAGACTGATGCATATAGCACAACAATCAGTCAATAATTCGCATTCAAGAAATTTATTGCTTCATAGGACTTTCAATATTTTTTACACAGAAATACAATTTGCGCAGATATTACATCCAGAGCCGGAGTTAGGGTGTTCTGAGCCCATGCCAAAACATAAAATTTTACTTAGTGACTTAAGGTAGCGCTACACTCTGGAGGGGACAATAGAGCCAACAATCTTCTTCCAGCCATCTCAGTCCCTATAGCTATAACTGTCTTCAAGGTCTTCCATTTGCGTGTACAAAATGAGTGGCGTTTTTCTTCTTCTAAACTGCCCCTTGGGGGTGGAATCAAAAACAAAGTCCCTTAATTTAACTTAATTTATTCTTATTTTGGTACTAAATTCATTTTATGAAGGGTTTTTGTTACTAAAAATCATGAATTTAGTAATGGGCGATATATGTATAGAGGTATAGAACTTTGAAATGGAATAAAACAAACATGATTTTTTTTAATTGACATGAAATTTACTTTATTCGAAAGATAATCTATTGGCATTATAATTTATATATGATTTCTGGCATATGACCGCCACGGCTGGCTCGGACGTAGTCTAATCTGGAGGTCCAATTTTCGATGACTTTTTCCAACATTTGTGGACGTATATCGGCAATAACGCGGCGAATGTTGCTCTCCAAGTGGTCAATCGTTTCGGGCTTATCGGCGTAGACCAGCGACTTCACATATCCCCATAGAAAATATTCAAGCGGCTTTAATTCGCACGATCTTGGAGGCCAATTTATGGGTCCGTAACGTGAAACTATGCCAAACGTTTCCTTCAATAAATCAATTGTGGCACGAGCTGTGCGCCGTCTTGTTGAAACCACAGCTCCTGCACATCATGGTTGTTCAATTGATGAACGAAAAAGTCAGTAATCATGGCTCTATAGCGGTCACCATTGACTGTAACGTTCTGGCCTGCATCGTTTTTAAAGAAGTACCTACGGACCAATTATTCCAACAATCCATAAAGTACATCAAACAATCAGTTTTTGTGGATGTAACGGTGTCTCAACATACATCTGAGTATTATCATCACTCCAAATACGGTAGTTTTTTTTATTGACGTATCCATTCAACCAAAAGTGAGCTTCATCGCTGAACAAAATTTTCTTGAGAATATGGGGATCAACAGCAATCTCGTTTCGAGTCCATTCACAACAATTTGCATGCGTTGTTCAGGCGTCAGTCTATTAATGTTGAAACGCAAACCAAAAATAAATCACTTGACAGCTGACAAAATGGCTGCCAGTTAAAATAGTGCTGCCAACTTAAAGTTCTATACCTCTAAAATAACACCCGTTACATATTTATTGTGCAACAATGTATTTTTTCAAAAATATAGAATGAAGTAGGTATAGCTACATAATTATATATTTATGGTCTTATTTATAAACGTTGTCTAACTTTAGACAACTGTCCAACTTTTGAAAATGCATTCAAAGACCTAGTTTATATAGCTGCCTACTTTGGACACAAGAGTAAATTGTCTCAACAGTGAATATCTAATTTGGTATTTATTTTTAATAAATAAAGCATATTTCCACCAATTTGAAAATAGTTAGACAGTGTCTAAGTAGACAAAAATCTAATAAATACGGCTGTTAAATTATTATTATCATAGGTATTAATTGACTTGCTCTTAAAATCATAAACTGAGTGCAATTTGAGATGTTTGTTTGATCAGGTGCCAAGCCCTCTCCCACACTTTAAAAAGACATTCAGTTCAACTCCCAGTTCAATTTGAATCTACATATATAAACTTCAGTTGATGCATTTTGCAATTAAGAGATTACTCAATACTCATTTCGAATTCGATAGCAAATATAACCCACATTAACGTTGAACTTAATTTGAAAGCACTCTGTTCATATTATCAAGTTCGATAAACTTAAAAAAAAAAAAAAAGAAAAGTATTTTAACCAATCATTGAGCCATTCTTATTTGCTGAATCATCATCACCATCAACATTATGAACTCTGCAGTACGTTTCAGTTTGAGTACATATAAATAATATTCTGGAATTGAATTTGAAAGGAGAAAGTCTCCATTGTTTTTTTTTTTTTTTTCTGGCACGTTCCTAACTTTTTTTGTTTTGCACATTTGTTACCCTCCTTGGAAGTAGTTTAGTTACCGACATATATTTTTGTATTATTGCATGGAAATTATTCGTAATTTTTAAAATTTTTTTCGCCAAAGTAATTAACCATAATTTTTTTTTCTTATTTCTTTTATACATATGCTGCTGTTGCAACAATAATTAAGATTGTAAGTAAACAAGTAATCGAATTAAGTTAATTTTCTAATTATATGTGAGACACTAGTTTTGAAAGAAAACATTGCTTGGAGGCAGTTTAAAATGTAAAAGGCTCTTCCAAATCGTCGCGAAACATTCGAAGTGATGAACAATGATGAAAACGTTTTCGACATTGAATGTTCAAAAATTCGCTGCAAGGCATCACGGCACGGCGGCGTCAGTATGAGAATTTTTATTAATTACCATTTAAATTAATTTTGGAAGGCAAAAGTTTCGGTGGATTAGACCCTTAAGTTAAGAGGGGTGGATAATACGGCAGGTCATATTACCTCATTCGGATCTCAGTGTACCCATTGTGTCCCCCAGGATGTAGGTAACAAGGATAAAGGGAAGGGTGGGGAAAGGATGAATTTTAAGATGTTTCTCGGTGGCAAAAACGAGATATCCCCCAGATCATCGAAGAAGTATTTTTCGAGAGTTGTCTTTCTGGTTCTTGCTGGGACACTCGCAGAGGAAGTAATAGGAACCCTCCTCCGCCTCCCTCTTGGTCCTGACAACCTCTGCATAAGTCAGTAATGCTGATGTCCATTTTGCTCATGTGGGTTCCCATTGAATTGTGAACCATTAGGAATCGAATCAAGAGGCATAATTGAGGTTTCCTTAGCGTGAGTAAATTGTAAATTTTTTTTCTTAGAGAGATCTGGCCATAGGCTTCTCTAGACCCGACATGTGTCAATTTCTGACCATCGGTCGATTGCGGATTTGAGATGGATAGATTCTACTTTTTTCTTACATCAGTGGCATGAATATGGAGGACACGGTGGCCAATTCATCCGCAATTTCATTCCCGTATATCACGGTGTCCTGTGACCCATCGAAGAGTAACTGTGTTTGTTGCACTACGTATTTTGAACTCGCTGCGACAACGGTCAAATAACTTGGAGTTTAGACTATTGAAGAGATTGCTTACTGTCGATGAAGATGTCGATGTTTTTATTAGCTTCAAAGTTCACAGAGTCGAGCACTTCCGCTTGAAAGACATTGCTGAAATTTGGAACCTTTATTCATGTATTAAGGGGTGGTTTATCATAGAAGATGCCTGACCCTGCCTTTATCAGTGAAACTAATAATGGCCCTCTTTTCAGTTACTGGACTGTTAAAGTCGTAAAGCACTATTGGCCGCCATTTCTTTTGTAAAAAAATCAAGTGGGTACCCAGTCTAGCTTGACCCGGTACTAGCTCTGATCTCGGTATCGTGAGCATTTCTTCACATAGCTAGTACCTGACCTAAGTTCACAAAGCGGTACTAGGAACTTAATTGGTCTAAAACTGATCTAATTCAGATTTTGACTCTATTTTGACATTTTTAAATATTATTTTGATATTAATTGAAAATCTATAGTGATATTTTTAAATAAAATCTAACTATCTAAAATCTAACCTCAGCATAATTTGCCCTCTGTAATCTATTTACATAGCTCTTTTTTTATTGTGTTTCTTTGGAACTCATGGGGAATTGTCAATTCAAACACTTTTCCATGCCCAAGCAACACTATGACGAGGAGCGCAAGTTGATGGCAGTATTTAGAGACCTACGTATGTAGTTCTATCAAGACGAGTGTATTGGTTGTTTGGACGAAATAGAACAACAAAAATCATTCACTCATCAAAAGCAATTAAAGTTTTGGAATATTCCTATCCAATAAATGCAGTCTAGCACTGGCGTTGGTAATTCTTCAGCGCAATCATTGCCAGTCGGCATTGTTAAGCTACGATTAGACGACGATCAACGTATCGTCAACACGTTGACTGACGTCAAATTTTGTCCGAAAGTTGTCAAGGCTTGTGATCTTTAATGCAGAACACACCGTCAATGGATTGACAATTTTAGGGTTAACGCGTTGATTAATTTGTGAGACCGTGTAATAACCCGGTGAACGCAGTTAGGACACATTGACATAATGCTCGTCAGCGGGTTAACTGTATCTCAACGTTGACAAAGCTCAATTTTTTTTTACTGTGTCAAGGTAACCTGCGTTGACCTTTATCTCAATTTCAAAAAATCCATCGGCATCGTAGTCATCCTTCAATGGAATTGGACATTTATAGCTTGACAGATAGATAACAAGCTATACTTTGTGGCATATCGGATATTTCATTTCAAATGTCACCCGTAAGACCAAACATTTTTTAGGGGTACTAGCTGATTTTGAAGAGCTAGCTAGTACCGAGTCCTAACTAATACTCGATACTAAATTGACAGGTTAAGGGCTTAGAACTTGTGTGAAGAAATGATTTGATACCGATTTGAGTACTATCTTCAGGACTAGTACCGGTACTAGCGTTAGAACTCTGTGAAGAAATTGGCTGTAAGAGTTTTTAAATCTATTGTATGTTGAATTTTTGCACAAAAATGTTACAAATACAACTGAATAGACTATTGTTACTTTCTAAAATTCAAACTGATATCGCCTTTAGCACTTTTGACATATTGTTGTAATATCGTATTGTTAGCTATTTTAATTTTAAAGATAAAGCATGTTATGTGATAATAGCACAAGCGCTTCACTTTTAAAGGAACATCCCGTTTTGTTTAAAATAATCTAATTGTATTTAGTCACAAGAGTAAAAATAAATAATTCGTTATTGTTACGAAATTGAACAAAAAGCATTAGTCTTTTATCGCTGTATAAATACAAAATTAATAAACAAAAATAGAACAAAAATATTTCTATTGGTTTTATCTTACACAATTTTATTTCTTACATTGATTACAGATAACACACAGAAAATGTCAGAGCCAGCTTCTCCAGCATCTGTTGCATCAGCAGATATTGCCGCGGAATTTGCAGCTCTTACAGTTGAAGAACAAGAACAGCAAAGAGCCCAATGGACTCAAGTATGTTAATTTAATTTTTACATAAATCTCTTATATTTATTAATGAAATATTTATTCTCAATTTAAAGGAACTTGCTCAAGTCGAAGAAGAAATTAACACTCTTCGTACAGTGTTAGCCTCAAAGAGTAGACTTGCTTCAGATCTTAAACGTAAATTGGGTATTACCGTGTGGAAAGAGCTTACCGATGACATGAATTCAGGGATTAAATCTGTTAAAGAAAGTTCTGTGTAAGTGTACATACATAATTTAAATATCTACAGCTTCACATATAAATAAATAATCTTAGTTTCAATGTTAAGTTAAAGAAAAAAAAAATTGGTGATTGTAACACTTTAACTGCTATAGATTATAATAATCATGCACCGTTAATTAATTTTGCATTATTATTTTGTTTTATGTGTTAGAATTTATGATTTAATTATGATTTTTAATTTATTAATTACATAAATCATTTTAAGTTACCAAACTGTTGAGAAAAATGTGGAAAACATTGCTAAAGCTGTTCATGATGCTCCACTGTAAGTAACAAATTAAAAAAAAAAAAAAAAACAAAACTAAACAAAAAACAGATGAATTCTTAATGTCGTTTACGCACACTAACTCACAAAAATTGTTTCTTTTTTTGCCTGGAATTAAAATTAAAAGTTTTTTTTTTACATGTACATTTTATTTAAACTTCTCAACGTTTACTTATGAAAACATAATAAATTAATAATATGAACATTTTTCCATTACTAACACGGATTCACTAATTTTTTTATTAAACAAAGTTTATTTAAATTTTTTCTTATTGTTTCAATGTGACTACCACCTTATTGGACTTGTGCACTTTTACCATCGTTCACTCAATGCCTTAATTTTTTTTAAATTATGAAACAGAGAAGGCTTTAGTAGACCGTATTGACAAGTAACATAGATGTTGGTGTAAGGCACTTTTAAGTGTTTTTTTTTTTTTTATTAGTTCATTCTCTTGCGTCAAAAAACAGTGATTCTGACAGGTGTCTTCTTATGATTACTGATGGAGCTTCCGTCTATACATTTGACCTTATTAACTTAACCCTGGAATATAAAAGTCGTATATAAAGGGTGTTTTTTTTAGAGGTATAGAACTTTGAAATGGAATAAAACAGATGATTTTTTGAAATTGACATGAAATTTACTTTATTCGAAAGATAATCTTCTGGCATTGTAATTTAAATATGATTTCTGGCATATGACCGCAACGGTTGGCTCGGACGTAGTCTAATCTGGAGGTCCAATTTTCGATGACTTTTTCCAACATTTGTGGCCGTATATCGGCAATAACGCAGCGAATGTTGTCCTCCAAGTGGTCAATCGTTTCGGGCTTATCGGCGTAGACTAGCGACTTCACATATCCCCACAGAAAATAGTCAAGCGGCGTTAAATCGCACGATCTTGGAGGCCAATTCACGGGTCCGTAACGTGAAACTATGCGGTTACCAAACGTTTCCTTCAATAAATCAATTGTTGCACGAGCTGTGTGACATGTTGCATCGTCTTGTTGTAACCATAGCTCCTGCACATCATGGTTCTTCAATTGATGAATGAAAAAGTCAGTAATCATGGCTCTATAGCGGTCACCATTGACTTTAACGTTCTGGCCAGCATCGTTTTTAAAGAAGTACCTACGGACCAATTATTCCAACAATCCATAAAGCACACCATCAGTTTTTGTGGATGTAACGGTGTCTCAACATACACTTGAGGATTATCATCACTCCAAATACGGCAGTTTTGTTTATTGACGTATCCATTCAACCAAAAATGAGCTTCATCGCTAAACAAAATTCGCTTATGAAAATTGGTTTGATTTTCAAAATAAATTTGGGAGCGTTGTTCATACACTGTCTAACTTTTTTTAAATTGTTGGAAATATGCTTTATTTAATAAAAATAAATATCACATTATTCACGGTTAAGACGAACAAGGTTTTTGAACACATTTTCCAAAGTTGGACAGTTGTCTAAAGTTAGATAACATTTATAAATAAGACCATAAGGAGATAAATCTCAAACTGAGATCTAAATAAATATTCTAACGCGTAAGAATTTGGTGAAGAAAAATATTTTTGGTGATCTTCTAGATTCCCTCATGTGTTTTAAAATTTTAAACTTTCACTTCTCTCTTTTTCGTCAAAATTGTATCTTCTTTGTTTTTTTGTTTGTACTGGATTGTTACTCAGCTTATATTGCACAGTTCTTTTTCTTGTTAAATTGTCCGACGATAATGACATTAAAACTTTAATTTGACCTTACTTCTAATGAAATCAAATAATTTCCTAAAAATGGTAATTTTGTGACACATTTTCTTTAAATGCAAACGTAATATCATCACTCTTAGGGCCAGTTTTATTAACAGTGGGTTAAATATGGTGCTATAACTTTCAAAGTTTCAAATAAAATGGCGGTAATCAACCAAAATCGGCTATTAGCGGATTAGCTATTTCCATGATTTTCGTAATCATACTGGATTTCTTTATAAAAATGCACATTCGATATGGATTTGCAATAATCCTTGCCAATCAAATAAAAAAAATATATGATGGCTCAGCGGGAAATCTTTTGAACTGAAAAAGCAAATTATATCTGCGGACGACATCTGTTTATGATTATTCAGAAATACATGGTTGGATTTGACACGTGAAAGATTTTTAAACACAAATAAATCAATTATTACACATATAAACGTTCAATTGGGGGCTTTAATATGAATAATAATAAATGCTGCTTTTAAGCTCACAATTGAAGCGTTTAGGATGAGAACGTGTTTTGCTTTGGCATTTTTTCTTAAGGCTAGAGAAATTTAGATAAAGGCCATACAAATAGAGGAAAATACATAATTTGTGATGTTTTTATTTAAATTCAAATCAAAAGTATGTTTTAGAATTTAGACAAATATCAGTCAATGTCACTTAACACCTTCTCATTCTAGACGCTACTACTAAAGTTCAAAAATACGATTTTGCCATAATGATCGATGTGTATGCGTTCGGTGGTAGGAAACCTCAAAAAGATCAATTTGTCATAACACGAGGAGCATTTTACCCTTAACACTGTGTTACATTAATTAATATATTATATGGTTTTATGTATTGTCTCGCTTGGTATTTTAGAGTGCTGTTAATGTCGTGTAAATAAAAAAAAAAAAAAAAACTATCCACAGATGTCCATCGATGTAATGCTCCTACTACTAACTAAAATGGTGTTCTAATGTTTTGTGCTTATTGTAAAATGAAAATATACAATTAATAACCAACAATTCTTCCAAACTATTTTCTACTCTATTTTAAATCTAGTTACCAACGCACAGAATCTGTATTCAAATCAACAGCTGAGACGACAACATCTATATTTGGCGGCATCGCAAGTGGCATAACATCGAAATTGTCCCAAATGAAGAATTCCGAATCGATGCGTTCGATTGAAGAGCGTGTTGGTTCGGCATATGGCAATGTCAAAGTAAGTCTATTAAATACTACACCGAAAGATAAAAAAATAAAAATTGAAAAAATCAATCTGACAGCGGCATCAATCCAAATTTAATTTTATCTACAATTTGATGTAAAATTGTTATGTATTTTTTTATATTTTGTTCTTTTTTTATTCTTTTGTTATTATCAAACTCAAACTCTTGTATTTTAAATAAATATTACAAAAAAAATCAACGTTATTTTAGACAAAAGTAACAACATCCCGATCGGGTTCGATTGCAAGTTTCAACGATGACTTACACGACAATAACACATCATCGGGATTGAACTCACCTACAAATTCACAAGGAAAACAATAAAAATAAAATAAAACCTACAACAACAACTACTACAACAACAATCTTAAAAAAAAAAAACAACAACACCAATAATAATTAGCACCAACCAATCAATCAACCAACTTACCAACAACCATGCCCCTTATTCAAGAACAATAAATTATTCTTTCCATTAAATACATAAATTAAAATAGTAAACAAAAATAATCATAACAACAACAAATATTGCAAGTGATAACGGCGATTTGAAGAATGTAATATTTTTTTTTTGTTATAGTTTTATACATTTTCTTATTTTGTTCTTATTTTATTGCTTTAGTTTATATGGCAATTATATTAAAACAAAAATCAAAACTATTATTAATGTACTACAAGCTAAAAACAAAATGAAAACAATAAATGTTAGTTCTTGAAATATGTGTGTAACTTATAGCTTCTGAAAATAAATGTTTTAAAAATGTTGGCTACTTACTGAAATGCAAAAAGTTATAATGCTTTAAATAAAAAAAATAAATAAATAAAAAACAAAATAAGTTGTAAATAAATATAAAATGAGGAGATCAACAAAATAAATCGACTCAGCTACGATGATGAGGAGGAGAAGATGGCATTCTATTCTATTCTGTGACATTAAAAGGGAAAATTAGAAATCTGTGTTAGCTTTCAAGTCTTGTAATCAAGACGAAACAAAAATAATTACTTGCATTTTTATTACTTATTTTTTTTTATTAAAACAAAAATTTGGATTCAATTGTATTTGTATTTGTTTATTATTTGGTCGATAAATTGAAATATTAAGCATCATTACTTGCCCTTTCCTTTGATATTGTGAACGTTAGAATAAAAAAAAAAGAAATCTTAATCAAAATATAAAAATTAAATCATGTCCATTTTGAATTAAAAAAAAATTATTCGTTTTTTTTTTTTTAAATTATACAATGCACACAACTTAAAAAAGAGAAAAAGTAAAAAGGCTCTTACTTTAAAAAAATGTAACAAAAATTCATCGATTTGAATATTATTCGCCTCTGAATGTATGTAACAATAAATTATAAATTAGATAAGTACATGTGGCACTCTTTTTATTTTATAATTTTGAAGGAAATCAATTATGATAAAATGCATTATAAAAAACAAACATAAATATACATATATTTTTTTGCCTATATGATGTTACATTTATAAAAATATTTTCATTCATAATAAAAAAAGATAAATAAAAAATGCAACATCTGACCTTAATTTATTTTTTAACTGTAAACAAGGTTAACGGTTTTCAAACAAAAGTTCTTCCACAACACTTGCACACCAAACTTCTTTTTTCTTTTCTATGGCCCTTGTTCAAAAATATTTATTTTTGCAGATTTAATTTTTTGGATAGATTTACCACTTTCAGTACCTACATACATCACTACAATTGTCAACTGTCGGTTTGATATGTTTATTAGGTCTGTTCGTTTACTTAACTTAATTTTAGCTAATATTTTTTATATATAGCGTTATAAAATTGGCCTCGACATCATTCCATCTGAAAAAAAAATCTCTTTTTCATTTCCTTTACTTATGAGTTTCGAAAAAAAATCATATTCGAAAATATGCAATGCGATTTACAGCTTAATTGCTCACTTTGATATGATATTGGGAAGTGACAAACATCACCATGTAACTTATTTTTTTTTGCTTAGGCTTGGAGGAGAGAAAACACTTTTATTTTGTTTTGTTTAATTTCGGGTGCTAATCAATAAATTTAAAACGGATTTTACCCTAAACACTGTGTTACATTAATTAATATTAATTGGAATTATCCTTTATTTGCCTGTAAAATAATCGTGCTTAAGTCTTTTTCTTTTTTAAGAAATATTCTATGCATATTGAATATTAATCTTCTCTTTAGTGAGAATCGGTTTTCCACTCTTTTGATTTATTTTATTTTTGCCTTTCGTATAATTATTATTATTTTCAAACACAAATATTAGGTCTGTTTGTTTGCTTCCCAAGACTTTAATTCTACCAATTTTAGTATAAATTATTTTTATACAGCAGTTTGGGATGGGAATAAAAAAAATGTAAACTGATGATTAGACTGATAAAATTTGACATATCTTTGGACTGAAATTGGTAGAAATTCGAACAATATTAGGATAGCTTAACTTTTTTTTTGACAACATCAACGTCAATTTGTTTTGTCTATTGGGTTACAACGATAAAAACTGGAATTTTTGGGTAGGGTTCATTTAGTGACACATTAAGAGCCCAGTTTATACATAATATCGGAAATCTCAGAGAGAGGAAATACAATTCTGCAAATGCTTGGTAAAATGAATTATGAACACAAAACATTCGGACTTTTACCAATGCTGCTGACAAATTTAAAAGTTGTTTTTTTTTTTTTAATTAATTCTAGAATATCCATACTTCAGAGTTTAACAGTAACCGATTCAATTCCATCAAATCGATTGACTGTAAATTTGTTTTATAGGTAGCCGTTGCAATAAAATTTTGAAATAAAATTATCCCAAATACAACGGTACCGCAAACAAAAGAAGCATATTATAATATCTTTGGTTAGTGATGATACATGAACTTCAGAATCATTCAAGTTTTGTTCGGCTGGGGGAGAGTACGATAACTGCATTTTAAGTATTGCCGTTGTTTTTTAACATTTGTTTTTCCATTTAAGTCGTTTTTTTCGAAAATCGCCCCTACCCCCTAAACGGGGCGAGATGGACCCCCCCTCCCATAGTAAAAAAATGCTTGTATTTCACCCCTCACCCCAAGTTATCGTACTCGTGCCTTCGGCTGTGATGTTGGGGAAATGTCATTTTAGTAAAAACACTAATGGCCAGTTGCACCAAACGCTTTTAAATATTTATTGCTTCGTTAAATTTTAAAATGGCATTTATCGGTTGCACCAACCAATTTTAGTTTTAAAAGGCCGATAAACAAGCTAATAAACTAAAATGCCATTTTCATCCAGATAAATTTTGAAAGCTAGTTTTAACTAAAATATCTACAAAAAAAAAATATTTCAACTTTGACAGGACATAATTTGAAAGTTACATTTAAAAAAAAGTGTTCGACATTAAATAGATCGTTGGAGATAAAAACAAAAATGAACAGGTAAAATCCAATATTTTTTCTCGTCCACATAATGCTTCCCTCTTTTTCTTTTGTATCCATTTTTATTAATAATATGGTTGAAATTGAAATAATAAATAATTTGTTTGAAGGTTTGAATGAAACAACAACAATTGGGTGGGCTACCACCAAGATTTAGGCTGGAGTTATAGCTATTTCACGACTGCCAGGCCGATCATCAGACTCCTCTTTAGTGGTGCTTGGTCATTGTTCAATTTTATTTGAAAAACTTTTTGCCCCAGCTGGGGATCGAACCTGGACCAAGCTCACTCAGAGCCAATGCACTACGCATTGCGCTACCGAGGCCACCTGATCAAGTTCGTCCCAATTAAGGTTTTGTTGTTTGACAAATGCATTTGAAACCAGCATTTTTACTAGCCACACACAAGTTGTTGTTGTACATTCAAACCTTCAAAAAACTCCAGCCTAAATCTTGGTGGTAGCCCACCCAATTGTTGTTGTTTCATTCAAACCTTCAATATTAATATGATGGTGCGAAAGCTTGGCAGCCTAACTGCAAGTGTGTTATCACACAAAAACCCCTTATAAATAATTTGTTTGTTTTGGCAAAACACGAAAAAAATGGGTAGGTACCAAACAAAATAAAACAACTGTTCGAGTTTGACATCTCTCATATTGCTATCTTACTTACACGATTGAAACTTTTTCGTTCAGTTTAAAAATCAGCTGACAAAAACCAGGGATGGTTCGCAAACAGCATTTTAGCTAAAAAATCAGTGAAAAACAATGGTGCAACCCAATAAATTTATCAGGCTGATAAATTTTATAAGGATTTTAGCAAAAACTGGTTTTAGTGGATTTTGGTGCAACTGGCCATAAGCAAAATAAAAACTTCGAAATTAATAAATATGTATATAATAGTCTCTTTAGTTCTGTTCTCTACTGTTTACTTTTTTTCTATTTATTTGCATAACCTTAGGCGGTTATTCTTTGTCTCGAACCCTAATTAATTCACTAGATGTCTCTAAGAGCGTTAAAAAGAAACAAAACAGCTGACGAACTGTCAAATGAACTTCACTCGGCAGAGTTCGTTTGTGTTTTTTTTTGTCAAGAACAGAAATTGCAAACAAGAAATAAGAAAAAAGCTAACGAAAGAAAATCTTTCCTCCATTGTCCATTCAATTTGCGGTGACTGTTTTAAATCGTGCAAGTGTTCTCTTCGGATAAGTGAGTAACCTAGTAAAGTTACTTTTGTTTATTAATACAAGAAAGCAATTCAATTAAAAGCACAACAAACGTGCGACGCGCACACCAATAAAAAGGAATTGAAATTACAAATAATAAAAACAAGCAACAATTTGTCTGTGTGAAAACCTATTAGAACAATGAAATCAATTAACTCTAATTCTCTGATGGCAATCGAGCGAAATTCTCGAGAATCATATCTCGAGGCCGTTCGCATTCTTCTCATTTTACTGGACAACGTGATTCGAGAACCAAATAATCCTAAGTATCGTGCAATCCGTCTTGAAAATCGCACTATTCGAGAGAAATTGCTATCACTGGCTGGTGTTACAGATCTTTTGCGTGAAATAGGTTTCATTCGAACGCAAAGCGAGTACGTCTTGCCAGAAAGCACTGTGCTGGA
Organism: Epistrophe eligans; assembly: GCA_951394125.1. Classification (NCBI taxonomy): domain Eukaryota; kingdom Metazoa; phylum Arthropoda; class Insecta; order Diptera; family Syrphidae; genus Epistrophe; species Epistrophe eligans. Next base: position 72,467,276 of record OX596030.1, read on the forward strand.
AAATATCAAACAATATAGAGAAGTGATTAAACGTCGCGTGGATAATTTTGTGGAGAACGCGATACCGTCCACAAGTTCCGCTATGACTCGTCCAAGTGAGTATAATTTTGCAATAAATGTATGTAGTTTTTGCTTATGCCATCATTAATATTTTATTAGATGAACGGAGCAAGGTTGTTGCTAGTCCTGCACCTTCAACTACGTCGGATAATCGAAGGACATTCATAGTACCATCGGTGTCATATAGACAGAGGACTACATTTCCAACAGTTGTGGTAAGTGCTTCTCATTCTAGCTGTTTTATTCACACACACCTCATCTATTACCTACTTGTGTAGTTTTCCATGAAAATTATGCGCAGTTTATTGGTCTATCAAGTACAGTGATGCAAAGAAATTAAAACCTTCGAATAAGAAGAGTAGAAGGCTCTAGAAGCCATATTTTATTTATTAGAAGTGAGGTAAATTATCTTTATGTTTCTGTGTATAAATCATTTTTGAAAAAGCACCATGTGAATGTGTATTGTTATCAAACCATGAACTTAGAAGTTAGAACAAAAGATCGGAGATTCTGGCAAAATTTAATACATGTTTTTTTATGTTTCATTAAAATGTAGATGCTATTAGAGATACATAGAAAAATGATACACACATGCAAATAAAAAAACGCCAACTAACACACATCAGCAGTTCGATCAACCGACATCTACATATTATGTACCATTATTACTTATATTTTCTTACTCTTTCTCTGCTTTTATCTTAAAATTTATTTTTAACATATACGTTAATATATAAATTGTATTTCAAATAAAAACAAAAATATAAATCAATTGAATTTAAGGTAAAACAATGGACTCAAAGTTTAACTGCCTTTATCATTAAATTTAAAAGATAATGAAATGATGGGTATGTGCGGTGCCGAACTTAGATATTTTGCCGCCCAATACAAATTCATAAACATTTTAAGAAATCCATTTTAATCACATTTCAGTCACATTAAATGGATTTTATTGATATACTAGTAAGCCCGTGATCGCCTAACTTCGCATATTTTAAAAACTTTTTGACTAAAATATTAGTAAAAAAAAAAAGAAGCATTTTTGTAATTTTTTTTATAATATTTTTTTTTGTTGCAAAAGAAATAGAATAGTTAACTATTAATGAAACTAAAAAAAATTGCAACAATGTAGCTCAAAGCTTCTTTGTAACTGCAACAGAAATTTTTACTAAAATTGATTTTGCAATGATTTAGTAGGAAAAAAGAAAAGTTAACTTTATTAAAAAAAAAACAGAGTCACTGCAAAGCGTGAAAGGGTTCAGCTAGTTTCATATAAAACAAGAAAACACTTCAGTAACACAAGAGGACGGGTATATTTTGAACATTGGAATCCTACCAAATTTCACTTCAGTTTTTACAGCTGAAGCATTTGGCATACTTCAGGCCATTTCAACAGCAACAAAGACTCGCGGAAATACCATTATCTGCTCCGACAGTATATCCGTATTACAAGCTATCGCCAATCCAAACAACAACGATGACCTAATAAGTGAAATCAGGAATCATCTTATTAAAATTCCAATTATCAAACTTATGTGGGTTCCCGGTCATACCGGTATACGCGGCAACGAAGAAGCAGACCGTGTTGCCAGGGCAACTAATGATGCACCCGTATACAACTTTAACATCTTTACTAAACATGACCTAACTAACTCCATACGAAACTCATTAAAAACCAAACAGTTAAACGATTGGAGCCAATACCATCACCACTACAAGGAAATCAATACTGACAGATCTCAACCTCGATATCCCAACGCCCAAAAAACAAAGATAACAAATTTTGTTCGGCTAAAGCTTGGACACACTTCAATCACACACGAACATCTTCTCAACAAACAACAAACACTTATTAAAAAACTGTACAGAAACAAAAAAACAATTAAACTCTATCTCCAAAGACTCAAATATATATGAAATCCTCAAAACTCCAAATTCAAAAAATATCGAACTAGTAAATGAACTCATATGTAATCTTAAATACAAAATTTGATTCTCTTTTTTAACTTCAGAGCTAATAGTCCTCGCAGCTAGGCTCTATATAAAATTGTAATTACCAGGTTACTTTTAAGTATCTGTTAATAAATCATAATAATAATAATAATAATAAAACAAGAAAAAGTACGTATACGCCCGAGTACATTGCAAACAAAAAGGAAATTTTTCCACCGAAGCACACAAATAGACAAACAAACTGCTATTAGTTTATATCCAATGTCATGTTTAATGCCCTTTTATAACTTGAGCTCGTTTTTATGTTAGCATTATATTTTTAATTATCCTATTTATATTATAAATGCGAAAGTTTGTTTATCTGTCTGTCTGTTTGTTCCTCTTAATCTCGGAAATACTAAATTGATTTTCTTTCTTTTGCCCTGTTTTAACAAGAGGGAGATTCGCTACCGAGTTTTGTAAACAATATGCATAAAGTGATAACATTTTTATTTCTCCAATCAAAAATATGTATGTATATACGAAATATTAAAATTACACTACTTAGATAAAATGTATAGGTCTATAAGTTGAATTCGATAAATACAAATAAAAATAGGCGTGTTCTGATGAGAGTGCCTGACTTAAAGCTCAGCAACATTTTTACATTCAAACAATAACAAAAAAAAAGTGATTATAAATACTTTGTTATTGTTTGTACACAGAACAAAAATTGATTTGTAATTGTTTAGGTTTGAGTACCCATATAACCATATCTAACCAAAATATGATTAATAATATAAATTTAATATTTTATATTGATAAGATTCTTCTACTCTTTTAGAGTAAATAAAAGAGTCATGAAATAGAGGTAAGACAATTGTAAGTTTTCATATTTGTTTTTTGATAATTTTTATAAAATACTAAATATTTCTTTAAACAGAAGGTGAAGAAACGTGATTATTGGTTGAACAAACGTGGCCAAAATTAAATGATAAACTTTGTCTTGAAGAAATGTGATTCTACCTTCTTTTAGGTAAATAGAATCTCAGCATATATTTGTTGTGATCAACTTGTGTAAAACACTATAAACTTGACTAAAAGAAAAAATATTATAAATGAAGCGTTTCTGTTACTTTTTGTTTCAGTTGGGGTTGACAGATACTTCTTAATGGTGACAACCCCATATTTTTAATTTCAGTACAACCTGATCTTTCATTTGCAACAAGTTTTAAATATCAACTCCATGGATTAGGACATAATACTAGAGTCCTAATTATTTTAAATAAGGCAACCTGTATCTTCTTAGAATTGACCTACAAAAATGTATTGAAAGGAAATGTAGCGCTGGCGTTATTATTTTACTTCTATTTCTGTTCGAAGTAATTTCTAGAGAAAATCGTTTATGTAATATAGTAGTAATGTATGTTAATCCATCATAAATGTTATTTTAAATTAGAGAGACATTACTGTTTTAATTTTATTCAAATAAAGTTCCTCAAGAAAGACAACTATTATTAAGAGTATCTTACTTTTTAAATTACATTTATTTTTTTGGATTTTAAGGGTTATGAATTTCAGTTATTTTTTATTTTAATTTTCGGCGTTCTTTACGACTCCCTAGAAACTGTATACGTTTACAACATATTACTGACCAAAACCTGCCAAGTAAAAGATTTTAAACAATCTAATTGAAAGAAAAAGAAGAACTGGACATAGCAAAATGCACATTTTCTAAGCAACGTTGCCGCTATATACTGGCAGACAAACGTATTCGTTATCATATCACTATCACCAGAAATACTTGTTACAGTAAAACAAATGTTATCGTTTCATCCTACGCCAAAAAACTGCTGCCAGCTTTCAATCTGATAGTTTAAATACTGACTTATTTATAAAAATGCAGAAAGTATTTACAGTTGAGGGAAGATTTTTTAGAACCGCATCTCAATATTCCCCTTGAATATCCATTCAAATTTTTTCACATACTTTTCTGTGCTAATTTATGCCTATGTTAATTCTTTGATTCACTGTACAAACGTATCCATTCATTGTTGGAGGAGGTTGACCTTCTCGTCACACCCTTGGCCTTGAAAAAATTGAAATCAACGAACATAAGAGAGAACGTGAGTATCTCTATCTACATACAAACACCATCAACATTTCTGCCGGGTGGATTTGAATTGGGATTGGGAATAGCCCCTTCTCAGCTGCCAACTTGTATTTGGCTTGAATGACGTGAAGCAGTCATTCTCTTGTTCCAATCTCATTTTAAATGCGAATGAACACTAATCAAAAAGTATTTGCAGTTGATATCAGTCAGTTCCTCTGCTACTGTTTGGTTGGGAAGATTGGGGGTTCGTCGTCGCCGTATCGATTAGTTTTCCTTCTGCTTAGCTTTTTGTTGTCATCGTCATATTTGTTATCGTTGCCGTTGTCGTCGAGTTGTTGTTGCAGTCGAACGTGTGCATCAAGACAAAGAGTTATTATTTTTTTTTTATGTATAGCAATCTGCCCGAATAATAAATTTAAGTGAAGACGCAAATTAAATTAATTAAAATTTTTTGTTTGTTATCATCAAAACAGATCAAGCCAAGATTGTTATGATTGTTGTGAAAAAATTATGAGGCATCAAACCAAAACAAAAACAACAACAAAATGATAAACTTTGATTATTACACCAGTACGGTTGAGGTATGTAATCGATGTGTGGTTTATTTATATTTTGATGGTCCTCTTGACTCAAAAAGGCCAGAAGTGCAATATTCGCTTAAAAACCTGCCCCACATGTCCAACGTTCAACATGGGGTACGTCAACTCTTATAGATGTTGAATGGGGGTGTAAAAGAAGGAATTTTCGTTTTCATGCCAAAATCTAAATTTAAGTTTTTTTCCACTGCCTCTGACATTGGTACACACATTTTTATATATAAAAAAAAAAAAAAAAAAAAAAAATACAAAGCAATTTATTTCACCGTAGTATAATTCAATTGCGTTGGAATATAATTATTCAAGTATGTAGGTAGATAGGTACATAGACAGTACTGTCTGTCTATTAAATATATGCGAGGGACATAGAGCCAACTATCACGAAGTTTAAAAAAAAAAAAATTACAATAAATTTTGAATGCCAATGCCGAGACATGTTATCTTCATGTTAAGGGCACGCAATTCTATTCAAGATGCCTACTAATAACTTTAGTTACTTAGTTTGTGTGATGTGAAATGTACTACTTTTTCTATGGTCTGATACGGGCGGTATCGTCACATTGTTTTTAACACTTATTTATTATTTTAATCATGAAATAACTTTTTTCTTTATTGTTCTTATTCTATATATACGGAGAGGGTAGCGAGAACATAAATAATGCAAATGCAAAGGATATAAATAACTTTTTCTCTACTGCAGATGGAAATAATAAAAAAATGAGTGATGTTTTGAGCATTCAATGCCAGTCGGACATTGGCATTTTGCATTAGCATTTTGTCGCTTATGGAACATTAGTCACCGTTGTTGTGTTAAATGATAAGAATTAAAGGAAACTATTATGCATGAAAATAATTTGAAACGATATTTTAGCTAAATTAGATTAATGTTTCCATTTTTTGTTGAACTTATAAAGGAATATCTTGGGAAAAATTTTCAAAGCAAAAAATTTCAAAACTTTCATGTAATCTTCCTGCGAAGCATACTGTCCGAACAAAAATTTTAAATTTAATATTATTGCGCAAATACCTGTACGTATTTCTTGCCATGCGTCGTCGTCGTCGTCGCAGTTGTGCTTTTCAGCTTTGCATGAGTTTTGCTTCGCTAATCACTCATTTACGAATATTAAAAATGCTGCTCCAATACAGTTGACCGCAATAAATAATTTTTAAATAAATTGCATGTAGCGAAATTTTATATTTGAAAATTCGGCATTTTTAAATCTCGCTCAAAAATGGAAAACTTTTCTCAAATTTAAAAATTTTCGTATTGGAGTATGTACTTTATATACAATGCTGTGAAAAACATTTCAGTTTTCTTTTTAGTTTTATAAAGTTATGCGATAACATGCTTTTGTGCAAAAATAACCGAATTTCAGGGAGACTTCGAAACGGTTTTTGTCATGAGAGAAACTACTAATTGTGAGCTATGCAAATTAAAATATATTGTGTAGGAAAATGGTTAAAATACGTTATAGTAAAGCAATTTGCTACAGAAAGTTATCAATAAAAAATATCAAACCGGTACAAAACAATATGTAATCGCCGAAATAATGCAAGTTATAAACGTCAACTATCTCTGACATCATCAAAAAGTTTATTAGCGGAAAATCAGATCACTTAAATATCCCTTTGCTGCTTCGTTGACAATTTTCTGATGAACCTAAGTACAAGTACAATAAGGTAGCGATCACTTTGTTTTACTCCAATGGTGGAACACAGGTTTGAAGCCAGTAAATGTATACCTTCTACAGTCAAGCCCGATAAAGCTTCGGTGGTGGTTTCGGCTTGCAGTCCTTTATACCAAATCAATGAATAATAGACGGTTTGTAGTCATTGTCAAACAGTAATATAAAATAGGAGATATTGAACAAATAATTAACTGTTAAATTTAAAACTAAAAAATCATTATTTTTCTACAGGAAAAAATCTATATTTACTTTTTTTAATTTCCGTTTTTAATTAATTACGATAGTTGTATTTAATAAAATGATTTATTTTTTTAATAATAATGTAAAATGGACATAATATTAAAGAAAAAAAAAAACATAAAATGTGTGTGTTTTTTCTTATTTTGTGTGAAATCTTTAAAAAGTCAGGGGGGTCATTCCGTAACTCGATTATCGTCAGACGATATCGTTTGAGCGATAGTATTGCCTTTATTGGCTTCACGTAAGTCAATAATCGTCGAAACGCTATCGTCAAAACGATAGAGTTTCGACGATAGCTAAATTGGTATCGTCTTGCATTAATTTTGTACTTTGTAGGTGACTGTAGTTGAATGATGGAGTTGCTGTAATACTGTAATTTGACATCATGTGTTGTTATTGTTGCATTTACAAATTAAATTTATAATGTTTCGTCGAATCAATTTTCTTATTGTAAAAAATGTAAGTTAAAAAAATATAACTTATGCGCATGAGACGACAATTGAGAAATAAATCAAATCCCTTATCTCTTCCAAGGCATATGTTATAAGTATGGTGATCAGCCCACAGTTTGTTGATTTCATTTTTGCCTTGGACGGAGTTCCGCTCATATCCCCTACCCTGGCCAAATCAGGATGTTCATTCTTAAACGAAGTTAAAATCGCAATTTGAGATTGCATGACTGCCCTATTAAGTATTTACATTTACATATGTACAATGTACATAGTATATTAATTTGTAAAAAACATAAAAAAACAACTTGCATCTCAAAATAATTTCCCTATAGTTTCAATCGGCACCTAACACAAAACAAAAAATACTAAAATTGCATTTTAATGACAATTATGACAGCCAATTTGACTTTTAAAATGCACCAAACGCTCTCAAACTGCGAACGATAAACGAGACGATAGTGGTCGAGTTACGTGAAGCAAATCATGGACGATCTCGTCGACGATTATCGTTTTGACGATTATCGTTTAGTAAATTACGGAATGACCCCTCAGGAAAACAAATTTTGCAAGTTTGGGGTACAAATTTTTAAAAATCTTTGCAGCAGCTTTTAAAAAAATTAATGTCATTTTTGCAACTTTTTGGTACGCCAATTTTAAGTTTATTTTTATGTGGAGTTAATTTTTTTTTTAAATTATACCAACCCGTTCTGAAATCACGCATTTTCAAATATTAAATTTTAATTTTTTGTTTTTTATTCAAAGCAAATTTTTTTTATTTAGATATTTGAGGCTATAAATTGCTGTGTTTTTCGACGTTTTTTTTAAAGCATTCAAACATGAGCCCATTGTAACTTTTAATCCCAGAAAGGCCAGGTGTTGCATTTGAAATCAAGTAGAAAATAGGTTTGTTCGGGTACTTTCCGGACTAAAAATGGCAATCTTTTAAATTTTTTAGGAGTGGGGATGAAATTCTCTCAAAGAGGAGTGAAACTGTCCGAAAATACACGAACGCGTTGAACCAAAATACTTACCATTTTTTAAACGTCAACAAAAAGTAAACAAAGGCAAAGAAGTAAACACAGCGAAAACATTGAAATTTCAATCATAAATTCATATTCTTTATTAAATTTTATTACAAAAAAAAATAAATTTGCGTTATAAACATTTACAAATAGAAAATACACACTTAACAGGAACATCACGTATTTTATTAGAAATCAACTGAAGCACAACACTGAAAAAGTAAAACACACATTCACAAGTACACTTCAAAAGTTTCTTTAGTTAAATTTTATTTATATACTTTATTTTTGTCAAATTGTATTTTTTTTTATTTAAAATGATTTTTTTTTTTATTTTAACGAAAAAAAAGTTCACTTTCAACTAGAACAACAAAACAAAAAGTAAACAAACGCCATTTTGTATTTTTGTTGTTGTTCTTCTACTTTCAACAGAACTTACCAGTTTGTGCCCGAAGAAATTTCTCGAGTAAAAACTGGCAAGAAGGGGAAATAATTTTCTCTCTCAAGAGCGCTCATTTCTGCCAGAAATTACTGGAAATGTGCGTACGCGAACACGTTCGGACTAAATCTGGTAGAAAATGGTAGTTTTGGGTAGTTTCTGGCGAGTTTCTGGCGAACGAACCTAGTATGAATTCTATAAAAAAGATATAAGAAACAAGTAATATGTAAAATTCAGATTGAATAAATCTTAATTGTATAAAACTTTAACATTCGCTTTAATGTGATTATTTTGGAAATAAATCAATACAACTAAACAAAATTAATTTTTCAGAAGAGGCAGACTAAACAAATCCTTGAATTCTTATTAATGTACTAGCTGGCCCACCGCGGCTTCGTAAGGGTTGACAAACGCAAGTATCGTAAGAAATTTACAAACAAAAATATAAATAAATAATATAACCAGACAATTACAATCACCCCAATGACTAAATCCGAATTCAAGCATTCTTCGCTCTGCATATATTCTACTTTTATATCCGCACCAGAAGTGTTGCGGTTCAAAAACAAAACATTAATCTGTTACGTAAGTGCTTCCCCGGCAGTTAAATATTGTAGATTTCATAATCGTCACGATTTATTCATGAGTCAAAACTTTATTATCGCTGAGCTTCCGGAGCCCACAACATCTGTCTGCGTTAGAAAATACTAACTTATAACCTTATCAGTCTAGAATTTCGAACATGGCAGAACGACAAGATAAGAAGGATAAGGATTTATCTTCACAGCAATTTTATATTAAATGGGAAAGAAACCGACAACTTGCTTTTGAGCAGTTCTTTTTACTCAAAATAACAACAGAAATTTGATGTATATTTTTTGCTTATATCTAATTTTGTTATTAATTGTTAAATTCAAAAAATCTCAGAACCTTTATATATATAACTAGCAGACCCGGGCTCGCGTTGCTTCGCAAAATACCCTTAATCTATGTAGGTATGTATATTATATTATTAAAACAAAGTTTATACTTTATATGCCTACGTTTCGAGAAAAATGAATCTCCTTTAAAAAAAAAAAATATTTGTTTGTAGATACCTATATGTACATATTTTATTTTTTTTTGTTAGGTGGGTTCATGTTCGACAGACGAACAGAATTTTTACACACCTTTTTGTTCTTTTCTTTATCAGAAAGTTTAGTTTAGCAAAAACGGAAAAAGATGTCGGAGGAAGAGTAAATCCAAAATCGACTAAACTTCAATATTTTTTCTTTTTATCTTCAGCACTTCACTCGGCTCATTTTTGCATTGCTTAGCTTAAACTCAAATTTTTGTTTGTATCGCAAGTCGTTTGAAAGACACACACACAACAGCACTCACTTTTTCATGTTTTCCGTCTCAAGGTCTTAAAATTTGCTTTTAAATATTGACTTTTTAAAAAAATCTCTTATTGTAAAGTATCCGAAAGGTTTTGACGTATAAGTGAAAATGTGTGTCAATCTCAAAGAAAAAGTTGATAAAAAATTGAAAAAAAATAATATTCTGATTAAATTAAACAAATTAGAAAAAAAAATAATCTTATAAATAATATAAAATTTGTTTCAAGTAAATCAATTTAATACTTTCTGAGTTCACGCCGGACATAAAATATATCTTCGTCTTTATATTATAATAGTAATGATATGTGTGTGTATTACCCTGCAAATATTTAAAAACCGGACGTTATATTTTGCCCTTACCTCATTTTACCCTATAAATGATAAAAATATTAAGCCATAAAGTGATTCTCTTAATATAATATTAATTAATTTTTGTTTTTTTTTTTAATCTAATTCTTTTTCTTTTGAGCAAGTTTTATAAATTTTGACAGCAAAACTGAGAAATTTGTATGAGAAATCCTATTTATGAAACTGACATTGCTGTGATCTCAGTATAAATATATGTATATATATTTTCATTGAGTTCAATTTAATCTATGTACATATGTATTTAGATTCCAATACAAATATTTAATTTTTTTTTAATCCATCGTAGTCATCCTTAAACAAAATTGAAAGTTTATGCCTTAACAGATAGGGAACAATCTGTATTTTGAAGTTTGTAGAATTTTTTGTTTCAAATAATTCCCGAAAGCCCTAAAATTGCAATTTTAAGACTAATAAGCAGCGGAAGCGAAACGAAAATTTTCTTAGGTCTCCAAGTTAACAGCGAAAACGTGAACGAAAAGACTACGGACAAATATCAATGGAGAGTTGTATCAGATGATGCGTAATGAAATTTGTTCGTGGTCTCATTTTTCTGCACACAATTTATGGTTCGTGCAAATAATTCAGTGCCAAAAAGGAGCGAAGACTTCTCCAAATAATCTGCTATAATTATCGATTTCGCTCATTGAACAGCGTACTACAAAACGTAAAGCATAACGAAATGTTTCCTTGTGTCATTTTTGTATGGAAATTTTCGTTTCGCTTCAGCTGCGTACTATGCTTTAGGAGAAAAAAATAAAAACAAAAATTGTAGAAAACGCTAATTTCCTTATTTAAATATGATAAAAATAACAGTTACTAAATAACTGTGACTACAAAATAACAGGGTTTTAAATATTATTCAAACCGTTTAGAGCATCAATTGATGGCCAAACATATTTCAATTTCTTTTGGTCAAAAAAAAAGTGCGCGGCTAAAAAAACATTGAGTTTGCAATTTTAAACATTTGTCTTAGGTCGGTCTCTCTATAATAATAACCTAAAAATTTAGAGAGCTGTAAAGTTTCCAAAAATCACTCAGGTCAAAACATAAAGAAACTGATTTTTTTCGCTAGGTAGATTGTTATGCAATAACAACAGAATATATTATAATGAATATTTCTTCCTCTTATTTGTCAACCAAAGCTAATTTACGTTTTTGAGACATTTACGAATCTCCATAAATTACGAGCTTCTCATCGCGGAGTGGTCATTCCTCCGAAAAAAGTGATAAGTTTTATATGTTATGCAATTTTTTTTTTTTTTTAAATTGCATCATTTGAACATGTATGTATGTATGTACATATGTACATATATATTTTTAGCTAATAAACAAAAAAAAAAAAATAATTTATCTGGATTCAAGTTAATTTAATTTTTTATCTTATTCTCTGGCCGAATGAACAGAACATTTTACAATCCACTTCAAAATAATATCGAAAACGCAATCAACTAAAATAATAATACGACTTTTAAAATTCCATTACATTGTTCTTAAAACTCATCAATTATCATTAATTTGAATCTGATTTTGTCATTTCTATTTCTAGCACATACCAAATAAATTCCTTAATTTGCTGGAAAACTGTTCCGATTCAGTTCTTCAATTTGAAGATGAAAAACTTTTAGCAGCTGGACGTGAGATAATTCCCATTGAAGAACTAACACAGAAGGCTTCTGAAAAATTGATTGCCATTCAAGAAGATTTAGCATCGGGAGCATGTGTTGAAAAAGAACCTTGTATTCGTGACCTCTTGCTGGTCGAACTTGTGAATTGGTTTAATACCGAACTATTCGAATGGGTTAATAATTTACCTTGCAAAGTGTGCGGCAGTGAAGAGATGAAACTTCGCCGGACCGAAATCGAAGATGGTGTTCGAGTAGAAGTTGGAATTTGTTGTGGTCAGGAGACAAAATTCTACAGATACAACGATATATCACATTTGTTGGCAACACGGAGGGGACGATGTGGAGAGTATGCAACATGTTTTACATTCATATGCCGATGTTTGGACTATGATGCTAGATTGGTGTACTCATTTTTTGATCATGTCTGGACTGAGGTGAGGATCGATGGCATTTTTTTTTAGCTGTTTTAAATTAATTAAATGGATCATACACTTAGGTTTATTCAGAAAGCCAACTTCGATGGTTGCATGTTGATCCATCGGAAAATGTTGTCGATTCGCCTCTAATGTATCAGCATGGATGGAAACGGGATATTGATTATGTAATTGCATATTCAAGGGACGATATTCAGGATGTTACCTGGAGATACACAAATAACCACAAAGATGTAATGATAACTTAATTTTAAGAATTTGTTTGATAATAATCATTAATTTATTACAGGTTATGAAGCTAAGGAAACGATGTACCGAAAAGGACCTTATCAATACACTGGTAACATTGAGACATAAGCGTCAAGCCAAAATACCAGAAGAACGAAAAAAGTATCTCAGTCAAAGAGATATGCTGGAATTAATACAAATGACCGTTCAAAGGTGCTCCTAATTTATACGTTGTTTTATTTTATTTTATTATTTATTTATTTATTCATCAAGCAGATTTATACAAATAATATATAATCTTACAGACTACATAATACAAAATTATTAAAAAGAAAAATTCCCTTTATAGACCTCCAACGGATGCTGAATTAAAAGGTAGAAGCTCTGGAAGCTTAGCTTGGAGACAGTCACGAGGAGAAACTACATTTAACAATGTAAGTAAAATGCTATTATTAATCGGTTACAAATTTATAAAGCACCTACATATATTAAGATCTATATTTATTTACAAGAAAATACTAAAGGTCACAAGTAACTTTTTAGCAATATATTTTCCATGGTTTTTGTTCTTATAAGAAAATACTCTAGATCGATTTACTTATACGAGTTAGGTGCCCAGCACACCGGAGGCTACAGAACTATTCGTCACTATCTGCTATAGAATCAGCTCTCGGCATTAGGTTTTATCATTGATAAATGCTCCAACACTATTGAAGTTGTAGTGGCAGTTAAACAAGTCCACTTTCCATCTCCCCAGACTACCTTCAAAATGTGTGATCAAATTTCGCTCTGTCGTTACAGAGTGCAATGTGTACTGCATCATGTTTCGGAAACAGGCCTATTGCAGACTCTTGGCTTATTTTTTATTTAACAGATCAGTCGTTAATTGAACGATCATCGTTTTAACAGTTGTAGCTGTCACTATTACATCTATAGAAAAAGATAGTGAGTGAAAGAGCAATGGCCAAAACGATGATCAATGAGCTTTTAAACAACCGATAGTTTTAGTCTTAAGTGATTCGATCCTACTTTTTGTCCAGCCTTATTGAACGGTTTAACAAACCAAAAATGATCGGCGTATACAAATTTTTGACTTTTTTTTAAATTTTAGATCTCATTTCTTCGTTTATATTAAAATATGCAAATATGCAAATTTGTATTTTTAGATTTTTGTATTTGAACCAAACGAAACTGAAATACGAGAAAAACAGCTTAATGTGAGGTATTCCTGCGTCACAGATACTTACGAAAGATATATAAAAGGTTTGTAAATCTTTATAATTCCAAAGAATAATATTTAAAATAAAAAAAAATAAAAAAAAAATTAGATAGATCAAATACATCGGTAATCGACACCTACAAAACATGGCAAAGCGCTCAATTTTCCTCGAAAAACATATCGAGAAAAGTCGAAAGAGACTGGAAAATGGTTTATCTAGCCAGACAAGGTAATTCTTGTTTTTACATTTTTAATTTTACCCTAAATTAAAAAAAAACAAAAAATAATTATATCATTCCAGAAGGGAGCGAAACAGCTGAATTAGTATGGAAGTTTGACTTCTCCAAAACTAATTTAAAAATTAAAGATTTTAAATTGCATTTGGATAAGAAAACTTTCGGCGATGGTGCTATTAATGTGTTAGTTCGAAATGCCGATGGCAGTGAGGAAGTGATCGGTTCAAAAAATCTTGTGATAACAGCAATATTATCGGGTGGAAAAGGTGATGTTGCCTGGCAACATACCCAACTATTTCGACAGAGTCTAAGTTCCAAAGAATATCCATTTGATTTAAATGTAGAGCTTTGCTCGTAAATTTTTGTTTTAATTTTTAGAAGGAGCATGCATGGTGAAGAATATTGTATTATATGAATTAATTTTTTTTTAAAGATATGTAAACAAGAAATATATATAATATATATTTTTGTATGTGTATTACCGTTGAAATGGATATAACTATTATATAGATACTAAACATAAAGTAACACACAAAGACTTAGTAAGAATTCAAAACAAGCTAAAAATAAAGTTCCATTGACTTAATAGCCAAACAAAAAATGTATTTCAATTCATTGGGTTTTTATTCTAATTATATATACAATCTTAGCTTACAAAACTAGCATCTACGTTATCTATATATACATACATATTCGTTTAAATTCTTTAAAAATCTACTGTTCGCTGTTAACCAACTCGAACCATTGTCGCATAGCTTCACTGAGAACAAGTGGCAGTTGACCGAGATCACGTACGATCATATAGTAGGGGAAGGGGAAGTCATCAAGATATGATTTAATACTTAGCTTTTTATCCGGAAGCATTTCGACAGACTGAATATCGAGAATTGAGCTCTGGGAAAATAAGTAAGAGAAGAATAGATAAATTAATGGGTAATCATTATGAGCGATAAAATTGAAGACTTACCTTATTTTCTGGATTATCTATGATGATGTAAACAAGGAATATTCGTTGTCTTCTCGCAAGCTTTACGGCATTTCGCACCTATAACAAAAAAAAATGTAAATATTTTAGTAACCTCTTTTTGAATTCAGGTTATTTTTAATCCAGTTTAATTCTAAAAGAAACAGATTTGTAAAATACCTTAATATTTCCTTCGCTAAATATATTTCGTCCATCACTCAACACAAGAAGCAAATTTTCAAACAATCCATTATCCGATCCCATAGCACCCTCTTCTGTGTTAACAGTCCGAACGAAATCCAACAAATCCGCAATGTTCGTCTTCTCTTGTGCGAAAGCCAACGAACTAACCAACTTTGGACCATCAAATTGTTCTGTATGATTGAGTATAATTTTTGGTGCTTCACCAAATGAAACAATACTCAAACGACCACTTTCGAGCAATGTAAGTGCTTGTGATACAAGCGAAATAGCCTCAAGAGTTAGTTCCTTGGAATTATTGTGATCCATGGATTTGGAATCATCGATGGCAATTGTAATTTTGTAATCACGCTGGGCTGGTTTGGTTCTTCGTAGCCAAATTTTATCCTTACGAAATTGAGAAGCAATATATGGAATGATTTTCTTCATATTTATACGACGTCCTGTGCGGTAATCACCCTTTAGTCGGGTGCACTTAGTAGGCTCGAGAATAAGACGCAGTTGTTCGCAAAGCTCTCGAGCATTGGGCAGCATTTTATTTGAGATTATCTGCCACATTTCATAGTCTTGGTGTTGTGGAATAGTCTAAAATGAAAACATTAAAATGAGAAATGAATTTATTTATTATCAAAAACTACTCCTTACTCCTTTGCCTGATACCAACTGATTTTGGTAGGCTTTCCTCAGCTCCAAAGTCTCAGCAGCGGTTAATTCTTGCGCAACACTAGTATCCATAAGAATCTCCTTTCTAAAATGGGAACCAAAAATCAGTAAAAAATCCAAGTGAAACTTTGATTAATCTTACATGCAATGTGCAGTGGTGTCATCACCTCTTGATACGGTCATTGTTTCCACAACCTCTCCTTCAATGTCGACTTTTTCCATTTCTTCAGATTGTTCTTTATTCTTTTCTGTTTTGGAAGGCTTGTCAGAATTTTTGTCTAGCTTTTCAGAAGAAACTTCTGGTTGATCTTGTTCCATTTCATCTGGAGTTGGTGTCTCATCTACGTCCATCAATTCATCTGTATTTTCTTCATCGCCCTTCTCCTCATCTTCATCCTTTTTCTCTTCATCTTCTAGATGTTTGATTTGTTTCGATTGCTCTTCTGTGGCATTGTCCAGAGTTGTCTTATCATTTGTTTTTGGGTCTTTTACATGCTGGAATTCTTCACTTTCCGCTTCTTTATCCTGCTCATCGTCGTTTTCCTCAGAATCTTCTTTTTGTTCTTTTAGTCTGTCAATTGTTTTCAGTTGCTTTAGCTTATTTTGCTCGGCCTCGCCAAGAGTCCGCTCTTCATTTGTCCGTCCCTGCTTTCGTTTTTCTTCGGGTTTAGGCTTTTCCCTCTGCTGATCTGTCTTGGCTTCCGTTTCTTTAGTTTCTGCAATACCTTGATGCCCTTGGTCAGAAGTTTCATTCTCAGCCTGTCCCACTCCGTCCTTGTCCTCTCCAGTGTCCTGTTCGTCAAGCTTTTGGTCCTGATTAATGTCTTTTTCGAGATCTTCATTCTGAACTTGGTCAGTGGATCCCTTGTTCTCGGTCTCAGGGACAGATTGAACATTCTCTTCTTTGCTCTGTTTATCCTTTGACTCTTCAGCTGCTTCTGTATCTTTATCTTCAGACTTGCTTTCTTTATTTTCATCTTCTTCTTGCTCCTGCTTCTGCTCTTCTTCATCCAATTCACCACGGGTTTTTGTTTCCGCTTCCTCGTTTTCAATTTTCTCCTCATCATTTTGCTCATCTTGAGCATCTTTATCCTTCTTCAATTCATCTGTTCCTGCTTCAGGTTCTTCCTCGGAGTCTGATGAATCCCCTTCGTTTTTGTTTTCGTCACTTGGTTCGTCCTTATCACCTTCTCCTTCTTCATCACCTTCTTCGTTTTTATTTTCTGGTTGCATCTGATCTTTCATCGTGTCTATATCAAATGGATTCTCATCCTCCCGCTGATCATCGGCATCTCTTTCGTCGTCCATGTTGACATTGTCACCCAAATCCATTTCCTCTGCTTCTGGTGGATCTTCTAATTGATTATGGTAAGGATTCACCTGTTCTTCATCAAATTCGGGTTCCTTCATGTCATCGATATCCTTCTCTTGTTTTTTCTTCTCCTTGTCTTGTGCTGGATCATCTGTTGCATCCAAGCCATCCTTATCGTGTTCTTCTTCTCCCTTTTTCGACTCATTTTTGCTATCTAAATCGTTATGTGCATCCGATTCATCTTTTGAACCCTTGCCCTCATCCTCTTCCTGCATTTCATTCTCATCTTCAGATTGTTCTTGTTCTTCGTCAGATCCCCAAATTTGATCATCCAATTTATCAGCTCCCTTATCGGTGTCACCCATTTCTTTATTGAGTTCTTCTTCGTCCTCTGACTCTCCACTGTCGTCTTCATCTTCGGGCTTCTCAATGTCCTGCATCTTACCCTCAAAGTCATCACTCATCTCAATTCCCTTCTCCTCTTTGCAATCCTCATTGTTCTTCTTGTCTTCCTCCTTTCGATCTTCTGGTCGTTTGGCATCATCAAGTTGATCTTCTGACTCAATTTTATCCGAAGCATCTTTGTCGCCAGTTCCATCTTCCAGACCAAATCCTTCACCCTTCTTGTCATCGTTCTTCTTTGACTCACCTTCTTCGTCCTGCATCAAGTCTGCTGGAACACAGAATCCTTTCGTACTTAATTCAACGAACACAGTTAACATAATAGAAAGCATTTTGGACGAAACCTTATGCGCTCCCAACTGCTGGAACAGGTAGTAATCTGCGATCAAGTTGTATTGCTCCAAAATTGGCAGAACTGATGTAATACCCCGAACGTACTGATTAGCCGCTTCCTTAGAGTGCTTAATGGATAGAAGAATGTTCGACATTTTTTTGGTTACATGGGAGAGATTCAAAATTTCCCAATCGGCCAAGAGTTCCTGATACAATTTGACCTTGAGGTGATTCTCCTTTATTTGCTCGTCTTCGAACTGTTTTTTGCTTGGTGACACTCTTTGTTCCTTGCCATCTTCAGAGGTCATCGTTGGCTTGGGATACTTTTTAAATAGCTTCTGAATGGACAACAAAACCGAATGAACAATGTTCTCCAACTCGTTTTCGATATTTTCATAGTCTGGCATATCTGCTGTTGCATTTTCCTGCATTTCAAAAGATTCATTAATTTCTTCCATGTGAATAAGCAGATCTGTTAGACTCTTTGCAGCTGGCAAGTACTCATCTTCAGAAACAGAGAGCAATCCTCGAATTTCTTCAATTTGGGTACGAATTTCTTTGTAGGCTTTGTTATAGCTTTCCATTCGCTCACTGCTTAGGAACTCCACATCGTTCTTTACCATGTCACTTAGAACAGACTTCACCTGACCAAGAAGTTTGTGAGAGCGTTCTGTGATTGCTGAATATTTCAGTTCTCCCTGGACAAGGATTGTGTTCGTATTTACTAGCAGAGTATTCTCGGATGATTCTTTGTCTGGAACGCATTTCAGGAGCAACACAAACTGCTCCATTAGCAGACGAACTCGACAAATGCTCACCTTGAGTGCAACGAATTCATCTCGCCATTTGGAGAACTTTAAGCCATTCGGCTCTTGTGTGTTCATTTCGGATAGAAGTTTCAAATTACAGATGACATTTCGCAACTCGTAAACATCACGCGTTGAATTACTCAAGAGAACTCGTTGATTCTGCACCAAGAGAAATGTTTCCACAGCAAATCCTTTGATACGGTCGATGTTTGGAGGTCCCAATTCACTGAGCGGTGCCAACATAGCGTTCTGGAGAAGTTTCAGCTTAAATACGCACTTTGCATAATATTTATCGAGGTTTTCATTCAAATGCACAATGTTCGGGTGAATCTTCTTGTCCTTGAACCCACCTAGCATGGTCTTTACGCAGAATGGAGGAAGTGATAAATCTTCGAATTCAGATCGAAGTGACATCTCAAGAAGACCAGATTTATAACTGAGTCCAAGATTTGAAAGAGTTTTAAAGAAATCCGAAAGAGCTTTGCGTTTTTGTTGCAAAATATGTTTGGCTTCGACGACTTGCTTGGGACGTTCTTGAGATCTGTCTACTTCCAAATTCCTTAGGTAGTCGCATGTCTCAATTTGTGTTGTCATAAGTTCGTCAAGTGCATTAATTAGACTGGGATACGAAACATTGTTAATGGTTTCTTTGACTACATTCCTCGAAGTCAAAAATAGTTTTCCAACCTTGTGCAATAGACTTGCTTCATCGCCGCCTACTTCAACTTCGAATTTTTCCTTAAGTTTTTGTGGAGCAATAAATGTCTTCACATCAAGCATGTAATATTTAATCTTTGGATCATAACGTAATTCCCTGCCTTTTTCATTTTCGAAATTATAATCCTTTGCGGTGGCGTCTTTGGGTTGAAAGACTGGATTTATTTTCTGTGTCAATTGATTTTGGTATTCCTTGAGGAATTTGTTCAAGCTTCTATGAACTCTTGCCACATTGCTTCGCATGCTAAAGTAAGACAAGTCTTTGTTGTAAGATTCAATTTTAACAAACTCTTTGAGCTTCTTTTCGATTGGAGCACGAATTGACTTCTTGTTCTCATCAATTTCAGCCGCAAATTGACTAAAGTAGATTTGTAGATTATGTAGACCAGCAATCAGTGTAGTCTTCTTTTCCTCGTCGCCCATTTGAATATAATGCAGGTAAAGCTCAAAGGATTTTAGCAAATCCATGCGAACCTGGAAATCTCCATAGCTGGACGTTTCGATAAATTGTCTCAGGATTCTAAGGATGTCATTGGGTGAGATCTTAGAGGTTTTCTCTTGTTCAGTTTCCATTATTTCACCTTCGGCAAAACGTTTCTCGGTATATTTTATGTCAGTGTAGGATGAATCGATTTCGTGATCTTGAATATATTCTTGGAGAAGATTATAGATGAAGAACCAATACTTATAGGCATTCGATTGGACTCTGAAAACATATATTTACATGAATTTCAGAAATGTTAATAATTTTACTATTTACCTTTCATGAGTTTGAGACAGACATGTTCTCCAGAATTGCAATTCGAGTTTTGTCCATTTTTGAACAAATTCAGCAACTTCAATTTCCAAGTCACGTAAATGATTATTTTTATGTGCAACTTCATTCCATTGCGCAACTTTTTGGCGTAGAATTTGGAAACCTGTATTAAATCGAACTACTGGTGATGTTGATGGTAGACCACGGATTTTCTTTATGACACGAATAATCTGAAAAAAATAAAATAATAATTTTAATAATAATATACTAAATTATGTATATATATATAAAAAGTTTAACTGGTAATTTGTGTATGTTTTTATATTTATTAGGATGATTGTTAACAATAATTTTTCTTGGATTGACCTAAATCATCTCCAAATAAAGAAATTCTGGTGACTCAGCGGTGGACCACGGGCGGTACATGTTTACGAGAGGCGGCGAGTTTTGGAGGCTTTACCAACCCAATTAACGATTAAGGCATGTAATCCATAGTAAAAAAAAATAAAATGCACGACTGGGTCGCACGAACTTGCTGTTATGTGCGACCACACTATGGTTTTAAAGTGTGCATGGAACTTAGACTTTAGACTGAAACATTGTTTCATTAGAAATAAATTGATTAAACTGTTTTGAGACCAACGTCATGTATAAAATCTGATTCTTACATAAATCTGAATTTATGAGAAAAAACTTTTGAAAATCGTTGGAGAGGTTTTTTAAATAATAATTTTTTTGAAAAAAATTATAAGACAAAAAAAATTAGCAAGACTTTTCTTAGTATTTTTATTAATGCGGAGTTTAAAAATTAATTTTTGAAAAAAATAATCTATCCATTTTTGAAATATCGAATTTTCAAAAAATAATTTAGAATTTTTTTTTTTAAATCCAAAATTTGTTTTTTTAAAGTTCATACGCAATATTATTCAAACTTATCAGATGCTCTTGTGTAAAAAATTTCAATAAAATCGGTTCAACAGATAATGATATAGTCGATAACCAAAAAAAACAATAGTTCTATGAGAGAAACCATTTTTAATCAATAGATAATTTTTTTCCAATAATATTGTGGATCGTACTAATAAAAATTTTAATCAAAATCGCAGAAGCCGTTTTTGAGAAAAATTGATTTTCTTTATCAGTTTTCAAACACCTGTATGGGAGGTACCGTTAGTTTCGGTCATAAGAATAATTTTTATTTAAAATCTGCTAGATAATGTGATAAAACTACTTGGTTCCAAATTTAATAAAAATCGACCAAATCATTTTTGAATTATTAAGTTCTCAAAAACAAAATTTTGGTATACAAAACTTTTAAAGTTTCTTGAAAAATTTTCTATAAAAAACAGTTGAGTCGTTTTAGAGAAAATCGAAAATAAAAAATGGTTCTATTGGTGATACCACTTATAACCATTTTTCCGATTTTTTTTTTTTTATAAAATGGGAGCCTTTTTGTAAAAAAAATACTGAGGGCACGTTTTTGAGAAAAATTCAAATTCATATTTTTCAAAACAATTTAGTAAAAAATTTGTACCGTTACTTTTGGTCTAAAAATTAAAATAAAAAAAAACGTGTCATGGGAGTGCCCAAAAATCCCTAGATACCAAGCTTAAAGAAAATCGACCCACCCGATTAGGCTGTAGCCGAAAGGATAGGTCAGGCAGGCAGAATTGCGAGACCCACTTTTTCCATCGTAATGTCAACTTTGATTAAAATCTCGAGTTCGTTATTTATTTAAATCCATAACTTGCTATATAGTACCTGTTTAAGTTAACACCCTGTACCTCTGATGCGAAATGCCCACAAAAAATATTTCTCAGAAGCTCACAATTTGGTAAACAACATACATACCGTTGAACTATTATTTCTAGAAAAAAAAAAAATTACAAAGTTAGTGCTGGACAACATATCAACGGGCAGCTCCACTCATCTTTTTTGCCTAATAAAGTTATTTAAAAGTAAACATATTTGAACCATATTCATTTACTTATATCGCAAGTAAAAATATGTAACGGGTGATTTTTAAGCTGGTTTGGTTTTGGCAACACTGGTTTTGACAGCTGACGTGTGTTTAGTACCTTGTGTCACTGTCAAACAGCTTCAGTTTGGTTTGCAATTTAACCATGGATCGTCTTACAAATGAACAACGCTTGCAAATTATTGAATTTTACTATCAAAATTCGTGATCGGTTCGAAATGTTCATCGCGCGCTGCTTCCATTTTATGGTCGGCATTTTCGACCTTCTGAGCAGTCTATTCGGAAGATTGTGACCAATTGGTCAATTGGCCGCCTAGATCGTGCGATTTGACACCATTAGATTATTTTTTGTGGGGGTATGTCAAGGCTAATGTCTATAGGGACAAGCCCGCTTCGATTGACGCACTGGAAGCCAACATCCATGCATTCATTCGTGAGATACCGGCCGATATGTGTGAAAGAGTATGCCAAAATTGGACTCAGCGGATGGGCTACCTGAGACGCAGCCGCGGTCAACATTTGCATGAAATTATCTTTAAACATTAAATTGCAAGATTCAAACTATCGATTCAAATAAATATTTCATTCATTTTTTCGAATTTTTTGTGTTTTTTTTTTTTTAAAGTTCTAAACCTCTTAAAAAATCACCCATTATAACAAAACTAAACAAAAAAATAAACTAAAAAGTACGTATACGTCATAGTGTACTATTGTTTCAAAGAGTCACTTTCCCGATAAATATTTTGATGAGAAATATTTGGAAATATTGCGAAATACATTTACTTTGTTTACAATAATATGATTTAATTCGGTCTAAGACTCCATTTGATAAATAAAAAAATAAACATTTTGACTATAAGCGGGTTATTTGTTTATCTAGGTAGGTGTCATCACAAATGGCTAAAAAGGTAGCACTTTTCAAATTTGAGTTGCGCTTTCGCCCTTTTACTAATTTTGCTGAAAAATTCAAAGTTTTAACGGTAAATTCTAGAATTTCAAAATTTCGAAGTTTTACAGTAACATATACAAATGTTCTTTGTTTTAAATATAATTATCACTTACATCAATCAAACTAGCATGTTCGGGATACAATTCTAATTGGTTTGTAACTCGCTCTTCTATTTTATCCAAAACATCTGTACATGAAATTATTTCGGGAATATTGGAATCCTTATAAAAGTTATATTCTTGTAAATGTTTACCTAAAGAAAAAAAAAACAATTAAATTATTTGTCCTTTTCTTTATTTTTCTTTTAAACTTACTGGAAAACGATACTTCATTGAGCATTTCTTGCTGAAGACCAATAGCAAAAGCAAAAGTATTGTAAATATTTTTATCCAATTGCTCATTTAGTGCAGTCTTATATTTGGAAAATAATCTCACAAAAACCTTCACACGATCTTTAAACGGAGAAATGAAATCCAATGGAGGTGAGTTCTTCGAACTAATATCTGGGTGGTAGTAATAAACCCTAAAAAATAAACAATTTTCAATTAAAACATTCATAAGGAATTTTTGTTGTTGTTTTATCTTTCTTTACAACATACTTTGAAAATTGTTCCATAAGAGTAATAAAGTTCTTCGCTAAGAAACCATAATCTTCATCGCGTATAACCAATGATGATTTATTTTTAATTTTTTTATCAGACGATAATTTCATTACTTTTTCTAACGAATCATCCACAATGAATTCTCCAAAATCTTCTTGGACATTTGTTGGGAAATTTTCTTCGATTTCTTGAAGTTCAATAAGTTCTTCATCTTCGGTTTCACATTTCGTTCTTTAGAGAAAACAAAATACATTTATTTTGTGTTAATTAAATATTATATAATTTTTGTAACTTAATTTACTTACTTTGTGACATAAAGACTATCTTCTTCTGCTTTTTGTTTTCTCTTGCGCTCCTCTTCGTCTTGCCATACTTTATTGCAAATATTGAGGGC
The DNA here is from genome assembly GCA_951394125.1 of Epistrophe eligans. NCBI lineage: Eukaryota > Metazoa > Arthropoda > Insecta > Diptera > Syrphidae > Epistrophe > Epistrophe eligans. The sequence goes on from OX596030.1 coordinate 72,491,389, forward strand.
AAAATCAAATTCATTGAATGTTTCTTCATTGATATCCAATGAGATTGTTATGCGATTCTTTAGCTCTAGAATTTTTGATTTAAGAAGTCTTAAAAAAAAGTAAAGTAAATAAATATATTAATAAATTCTGTTAATTTATTATTCGGTGAGAAACTCACCTAAAATATTCAAATTCGCTGCCCTCTAATCTATCTAACACAGAAAAAACAATCGATCGATTTTCCTGCACATTCTTCGATCTGTCCACATTGAAAACTTGCAAACTGCTAACACTCGGAAATTCAACAATATTTGTTAATAAATTTGCCAATTTCCCATTTTCGTTTAAATTTGAAAAGATTCCAATGGAATTGGGCATAATTGAACTTTGTAATTGTTGCAGTGAAATTTTCAAACCTTCAAAACCAAATCTAACCAAACCCACTGAACATTCGAGTGGCTGCAGGAAATCCTCATAGTGTCCTGCATAACGTTTCATCGTATGATTGATAAATCTTTGTGAATTCGAAATCCATAGATCGAGTTTTTTGTAAGTTTCAATGAGTCTAAGTAATTTGGATTCATCTGGTGTTGGTTTAATGTCAACACAATCCTGCCAACTATCATCGACTTGTTGAAGAAGATTATGCATTGCATTTGGTTCACAATTTGTTTTTAAGAAATGTGTTATATCTTGAACTAAATTCGAATATAAGCAAACGTCTGGGCGTAGGGCAACCTTTTGGGAAAACTTAGCTTGTCTTTTTGATAGTTCGGTCAATCTTGATTGTAATTCATTGCAAATCTCCGATCCATAATTCTTGTAGTTCATGGTGATCTTCATGAAATCATATGCAGTCATCAGTGTGGTAAGGCAATTTATATCCTCAATGATGTATTCTTTTTTAAGGCGATTCTTCTCAACCGGATCGATTAGTGGTGTGAAAGTGAGAAGACACAATTCTATAGCTCCAACGAGAGATTGAATTAACGAAGCATTGTAAAAGTTATTATGAGTCCTTAACATCGGTTGCAGCTGTGCATTGACTTCAGTTTGTGTCTTAAGACATTGAACATTCAATTTCGAGACAAGCTTCTGGAAATTATCATTGTAATCAGAGAAATTTTCATTTTCCATATTCTGACAGAGCTTTTGAACATATTTTACTTCTACGCATAACTTCTTGGCCTTTGCCAAACTATCTTCCAAAATTGATTGAGATAAATCAAATCTCTTAGTCATTAAGAGACCATTATTCCATACTAACTGTCGCATATCTGCCAAGGAACTCTTCCAAATCTGCAAGTCAGTCAGTGAAATAGCTTTAAAGCTTCCATCCCAATGGAATAGCATCTTAAGAATACCCTCGCTTAGAGGTGGGCCTGTATAGGTATACGTCGAAGCTACCTCCAAGTCTTTCTTTTCAAGATTCAAGCACGCATCACTCCGGGACGATAGATTATTCAACAAAAGAGAATGCGTAGCTTTGGTCACAATATGGTTGTATGTTGAAATGAGTTTAAAATTGACATTAAGGTACAGAATCAAGCTTTCAAACTCGCTTTCAGTCTCAATGGTAGAGATATGATTCAAAATTTCTGAGAACAAGCATTCCAGTTGCTTATATTTCTTACTTTTGGTTAGCTGAAGTAGTTCAAGAGACGACGTACTCAGGGATGAGATATTCTCGATAAAGAAATCATTTAGCTCCAAGCTTCTTGATTTATTTATCATAATTTGGGAAACGTACTTATTTACAAAATATTCCCGAAGTGGAAGCATTTCGAATTCAAGTTGATTTGGTAGCTGTGTTGGTTGCAAATCTGCACTGAGAACAGATGCAATTACAGCAAGTGACTTCTCGTAATCATCGAAATCCCAATCTTCGGCAACTTCTTCGTCAGGCTTATCGGCAAAATCATTAATAAAGTTTGTCATTGCATCCTGAAGTGATTTTGGAACATCACTAGGTGATACAATACCACCTGGTAAACGATGACATTGAATATCAAATCCTTTTTTCTTCAAAACAGCCGCTTTCAACTTTCTGGCTTCGTCAGATTTCTGTGCTAATAGCTTCTTTGCAATGAATTCATTGGTAAATGTCCCATAAACAGGAACAACAGCAAGGCTAGCATCAAGTGTATTTTTCAACTTCAACCTCTGGACTTGTTCTTCGTTGTAATAAGGCTGGAATTGAGTGATTTGCTTAGTATAAACCTTTCTTATCAAATTTAACGGATGATTCACACTTAATGCATAGTTGGCAATTTTTTGAAGACTCAATTCAAACTCGGAATTCAATTGCTTATAGTTTGGCAAAAGTTTCTCTAGTTGTTTTAGTAGATTCTTATCCAACCACTTGAAATGCAAAAGAAGTTTGTCCATTAAATTTGTATTCAGCACTTTGCCAATGAATAGCTTGCCTTTCGAAATTTTCAACAAACGATTAGTCCATAAGAAGGCAGTGATGACTTGTGCATAAGTTGACAAATTAAATCCAGCATACCCCAATGAGGCATTCAATATGTGACCCAAACTCTTAACAAATGTTGCCAAATTATTTAGGAAAACATTATTCAATCGATCATTGATAACTTTAGTTTGGACAGCTTGAGAGTAAGCTAGAGCATTAAGCTCGCTTAGTTTGGTTACTGGCTCAAGACCAACTTTATCCACTAATAGATGTGACAGCAACAGAGCACTAAGAGCAAATCCTTGTTGTTCGTATTCTGCATTAAGTTCTGCAATATATTCTCGGATTCGTGGAAATAGTTTGCTATTCCATGGTATAGAACTCAGATTTTCGCCAAATTTTTGACTACTTTGGTCTATTGTCGAATAAAACTCATCACTGAGCATTTCTAATTCTTTTACAGTAATTTGATCCAATTCAGAATTCTTTAGAATTTCTTTCAAATACAAATGACGAAGATTTCTGTCGTCCATGGAACTTGTTTCGTAAAACATGTACATACAAGTTCTTATCAATTCAAAGCTTTTTTCGAATTCAAGATTTTCAAAGCTACTTAAGAGTTGAGTCAAAGAATCACCAGTATCGTTCTTTAGGAGAAGCAGTCTAAACGGTTCGGCTTGCATTTTAACCAAGGCCACAGAATTCAAATCTTCACCTCTGAGCACGACGTTTTGAAGATCGACTTTCACTGTTTCGAGATCGTTTAATTTCTTCGATTCCTCAAGTACAATTTCTCTCAGTTGATTTTGATAAAAAGCCAAGCCATAGCCCATTAGATCAATATTTGAAGAATAAACATAGACTTCCATTCCGCTTACATAAATAGCCTTCTCATCTTCATAGCCAATGCACTTATAGGCCTCGACAAGAAAGGCGAATTGTGTTAAATGGGAAACATTGAAATTATTGATCTCAGTCGCTTTACAAATCCTCTCATGAATGCTCAAAATCGTATTTATAGAATTTGTATCGCGAATTCCATTCTCATAAACAATAACTCGCAAATCATCCCTGGTGTAGTTGTCCTTGTTAAATGCCATTTCAACACAACGATTTCGCATGGCTCGTGATAGTTCTCCATTCTTTGGATCGATTGTAAGGAATGCACGGAAGTTCTCATGTTTATCGACAATTTCAGCTTCATCATTAGCAGTGACACCTTTTTCGGATATCATTAGTTTGCCATTTGGTTCAAAGACAGGATTCAATCGATCCAAAACTGCAGAGGAACATAAATTTACGTGTTCCAAACTAATGTATTGTCCATTCTTTAAAGATTTTACAATTTTTGAATCTACCCATTCGAAACTTCCACCTGTATTTAGTGATTCATAGTTATGGATAAGATTTTTAAGAGCTTTTAGAACTTTATTTAACTGCTCAAGCTCGACTTTAATTTGAATAGAAATTGAGTTAACGGAGAGAAGCTTATTTATGATTTTGGAAATAAGTTGAATACGATTGCGGAAATTATTCAATTCGTCAGACATCTCCGATTGATTGTGAAGATCTGGAAAATTATCAAGAAATAAATCAGTATATTGTGTGGTTAGGGGAATTTTTAAAATTTGTATTTACCAATTTTGATTTTATTGACGTCAGAATATTTACTCCAAGCATTGAGTAAATCTTCTAGTTTGTGAGTAGTTAAAGTCTGATGTCCTCCATTTAGCGATGTGTTGTTTATTTCGAGAATTAGGTTTTGTACTTGTGTTATGAAAATTGTTTCTACGCTTTGTGATATTTCTTCCAAGTGACGGTTAAGGTCAATCTAAAAATATTGTTAAAATGCTTAATTTGATGAAGAATTTCAGAATTTTAAAAATCAATATTTTACAAAGTTTTTGCCCAAACCTTCCTTCACAAAAAAGAGATCAGAAGTCTAATAGGAGTATCAAATTTTACTCACCTGTTGAAAACTGCCAGTAACAGAGTCATCGATTGTGTCCATGTTGCAAACTTCATTGGATAATGTACAAACCAAGTCGATCAGTTTAGTTTTTCCCGAATCAGTTGGGCCACACAATAATACCGGTTTCTCCATATAAACACATTCAATCAAATTCTTTAAATATTCCCTTTGGGATGTTAACAGTAATGGTGTCTTTACTTTACTCTTCAATGGTCTTAAAGCAGCAGTCAAATTAAATACAGGCTCTCTTTCCAATACAATGTCATTTAAATATACTTTCGTATCAGTCCAATAGAGAGCAACATCTTCGGATAAAGCATTAAGTTTCTCTGCATCACAATTAAAGATTTCACTAAAAGCATTACGAATAAAGAGCTTGTCTTGATCGGATCGCATTCTTTGATAATAGATCAACTTCATGCGTTCGTAGAGAATAATTAAAAAATTTTCAAATTCACTTAGAAGTTCTTTTATAGATTCTTGTCGTTGGAAAGGTGTCTTTTTTGGAATGAAACCAGTTTCTGGACTAATAAGCAAATCACACCATCTTAGAATGTCACGTAAATTAATTTCGAATGGACCTCCTTTGTAACCGAATTCCATGTCAGCGATTCCTTTGTCTAGTTTTTCTGAGAATTTCACTAATCGAAGTGACAAATCAAACTCAATTTTAGTTGGATGTGTTTGTGGACTCATTTTTAAGCTTTCCTTTTGTTTGGGTAAATCAAATATATTTATTGGCTCTGTCAAGCCATCGATTTGTTCTAAAAATCCCTTAAAATGGGCGGATAAATCTTCAAAATGTTTGGCATATTTTCCATTTACCACAAAGAGCAAATCGTCGGTGGTGAGCTTCCTTAGATAGACTTTATTAAATCGATTAAGGAACGATTGTGGCAGACCTTTACGACCGCCACCTTGACGCAATGGATTCTGGCAAGCAAATATGCGAGTCATCCGACTAAGGACAAACGTTTTGTTCAACTCGGGAATATAGACCTCTCCACGATGATCGAGAATAGCATTTAGACCCTCCAGAACACTTTGAGGAGCTAAATTCAATTCATCAAGCAAGATCCAAGTATTTTCCGATTTTAAAGCCGCCAATAGGGGTCCATCGCGCCAAACAAACGATCCGATTGTGTTCTTCATTTCAGGATCATCAATGTTCTCTTCTGCAGGCAAATCTGTTCCGAAAAGATCCGCCAGATCAGTATGTTCGCAGAGGTTTATCCTAACGACATTGTAACCAATTGCATGAGCCAGACTCTCGACAATCGAAGTTTTCCCCACACCAGGAGGTCCTTCCAACAAAACGGGCTTACTCAAACTCAAAGCTGAAAGAAGTCGGAAGAGATTCTTCTTTGTTGTGGGTGCATCGAATAGGAAATGCTCATCGGCACTTATTTTTCTCTCAGGATTTGTAGGAATAAAGAATGGTTTGATTCCGAAAGATTCTTCAGTGCTTTCGATAATATCTCCACGCTTTGAAATTATTTCTTCCTCATTGAAGTCAATGCCTACAGTTAGCTTTGCCTGTTCAATAGCATATCGAATGATATTCAATTTAAGTTGTTCGACTTTCTCTAGAGATTCATGTGGAAGCATTTCTAGAGAATCTAAGAAAATTGTCTCTAATCCAAAGATTGCTGCTTCAGGGAACTCGAGCTTCGAATTAACAATCAAATAGTTTGACCAGGCAAGGATATCTCGAATGGAGAACTTAAATTTCTCTACTTTATCGCGAATACAAAACACCACATCGACCAGAAATGAAGCTACCTTACGGACATATTCCATATCCTTTCCAGACATACTCTGTGCCATGCAATTGGCTGCAATATTCACCAAATCTTCTCTTGAATCCGATGGTATGCACCAAATCTCTGTAAATCGATTTCTAAGAGCAGGAGATAATTCCTTCTTGCCGAAATCACCTCCAGGATTCATGGTGGCGAAAAATTGAAATCCTTCGGCTGCTTTAGTAACAAAGTCTCTGGACACAGAATCAACATCACCAACACCTCCTTTTTCAGCCAACAAGACCGTTCTCTCAGGTTCCAGAATACAATTTAACCTTTCAAGAACTGAATCTTCTGCTAGGGAGATTTCATCGGCCATGAAATAACTTCCTTCCACCATTGACATAATCAACGGACCATCTGCCCACTCAAATAACTTCTGATTTTCGTTTGATTCTGAATTTGTTCTGCAAGGCCTCAGGCCACCCAAGAAATCAGCTCCCTCGGTGTGCATATGACAATTTAGAATCCTCAATTGAACATCATGAATACTGGCCAAGATCTGACACACCGTTGTCTTTCCACATCCAGTGGGTCCAACCAACAGAACTGGTTCATTAAATTGAATCGCTTTCGCCGCCAAAACAGCCATTCGTGTCATATTTCTTGTCCAAACAATATCATTTCTCTCAGTGTATGATTTAATTGAGTCTATGATGTTCCTTGTCACAGGTGATGCTTCCTCGCCGAACAACAAATCCAAGTTAATCTTCTTTCTAAAATTTCTGTAAAGGGTTTCTTCTATGATTTCAATCTCGATGTCAGTTCTCACTTTCGCTGACAGGACCAGATAGCCTTCCTCAATCAAATGTTGATTCCAGTCGTATTTTAAGTCTTCAAGAAATTGCTTGTCAGCGAATGTATAACGATTACCCCATCGGAAAAGATCACGCAGTGTGAAGACATTCTTTGTTGTGGTTTTGCGATTCTTTTGCAAATCCCACATGCATTGTACCATTTTCTTAGAATACGATTGTGGAATGAGACAACGTTTCTCTAGAATCACTTCCAATTCATTACGAGGAATCTCAGAAAAATGAAGTTCAATAAACCGATTTTTAAATGCTCTTGATAGAGTTTTTCGGCCTCCATATAAGCCCGGTGGATTTTGTGTAGCAAAGAGCATGAAATTCGGGTGGGCCTTTACGACAGTCTGAGTTTCTGGAATAAACAATTCCCGATTGTCATCGAGAACACGATTAAGAGCTTCCAAAATGTCAGTCGAGGCTAAATTCAACTCATCGAGAATTATCCAAAAGCCATTGCGCATAGCCTGCACCAAAACACCCTCCTTAAAGGATAACTTCCCAGTTACGTCAGATGTGTAGGTTCCTATATACTCTTGCAAATCGGTGTGCTCATGATTATTAATTCTTAGACAGTGGTTTCCACTTTTCTTGGCAACATACTCAATCAAACTTGTCTTTCCAGCACTTGTTGGACCCTGAAGTAGGATTGGCAATTTCCCAATTGAAATGATCCTGGATAGATCCTTCAGATTCTCCCCCACACTCTTGGTGAGGATGTAGCTAAGGCATTCTTGAATTTCATTTGGTCCCTTTTGTATCCAGTAGCCTTCGAAATTCAAGTAATCTTCTCCTGGACGGGGTATTCCCTGCGATAGAATCGCCTTAACATTGCTAAGCAATGAACTTTTTATCAATTCCAAAACAATATTGTGCGAGGCAGGATCTAACTGCGTCAGAAAACTCATACAGAAGCTCTCGTAAAGATTCCTTTCAATGGATCCGCAAAGATTTTTCGCACAGATCATCAATGAACGACAAAGTGTACGCAAAGAAAATACAGGACGATTACCCAGACCATCGTTCAACTCCAATTTCGACAAGATTCGGAGTTTCTTGTACAACTTCACGATATTCGTAACTCGTTTCTTTTCAATTCCAGTGTTGCTTAGATAATCGCTCACTAACAGAGTCAAATCGCCATCAGTGGTTAGCTCATCGACAAAGAACTCAGTGAACCTATTTCGAATACCAACAGGCAGATCTTTTTTACCAATATCCGTGCTGGGATTCATACAGGCAAAGATTCTGAAATCAGGATGTCGCTTCACTGGAGTAAAATCTCCCTTTTCAAGCAAAACAACCGATCCATCGGGTTCAAGAATTGTTGAAAGGCATTCCAGAGTTTCAGCCGAAGCCAAATTGATTTCATCCAACAAAACCCAGTCGCCATTTTTAATGCAATTTACCAAGGATCCAGGAATGAAGGCAAATGAAATGTTGATAGACTTCGTCAGTTGGGAATCCAGCTTTTGCAGTTTTATTTGCAATTGCTTCCACTTTGGCAGATCTTCTTCGAACTTGAACTCACCTTTATCATAACGACTGAAGACAGAATTCACAACGGTAATCATGAGTTTTATGAGGACTTTGAAATTTCCCTGATTGTAGCAAATACTGAATTTATTAAGAAACGTTTCGTTCTTGCTGCCATCGAAGGTTTTACGAAAGAGGTTTTCAAATTCAGATCTAAGGGGTGCCATTACGTAGTTCAGATCGACTGGTTTAAAACCACCAACAAGATCTGAAACATCTGATTGGTTATTCATGTTAACCACAACCAATTTGTGTTGGGTTTTTTCAGCTAAATACTGCACAGATGAAGTCTTTCCCACTCCAGTTTCACCAACCAGAAGAACGGGTTCGTCTTGTCCAACACATACTGCTATGCGTTCTAATAAACAGGAAGCCATTCTTGTGAAAGAAAATGTGGCACTTTTTGTTTTTTGTGGCATTATTGTTTTCTCTAAATTCTTTGCCAGTTTTTGCTTCTTAACAGGTCTTAGAAAGTCATCATCATCATCATCGTCATTTTTATGTGAGCGAGGTTTCAAAAACCCACATGATTTTGACACAAGTTCAGCTCGACCAACTTTGATTCTTTTACTATCCAACTGGACATCGGGCCTGTATTCATCAGCGAAAAATTCACATCTGGATTGAATGATGCCAAGTTTTGCACCAATGCTTGTGACAAGGCGAGTCTTATCTCTTCCCTCAGGCAAATAGGAACAAAATACATCGACGGCATTTTGGAATACAAAATAGGCACACTCAGTACTTGTGACTGAGAACATTGGATTTGAACGAGCACACAACTTGATTAAATCTCTGGTGGACACAAGTCTTCCCGAATTGGTTATGCTACTCACAGAAACAGCTTCAAATGGTAGAGCGATATATTTCTCGGTTGTATCAGCTTTATCATCGGTTTCTTGGATGCGCAAGTTATCAGCAATAGTATGGTTACCACTTGAAAATGTTAGGAACACATCGACAATACGGTTGGCTATGGTGTTTAGTTTGGGATAGTTGGTACTAACAACACGGCATAGTTCATTTCGGGATAATGGAAGCACGTTGATGGTATAAAGATATTTCTCTAGCAGAGAGTAGAGGCACTTTTGGGAAACATTTGCGCCTTTGTTGGTTCTATAATTTAAAAAAGAAACATTCCGATGTAAGCAAAAGAACAATAAAATATGAAAGCTTACCTTATCGTAACAAAAAGTTGGAAACCTGGTTCAATTTTTACACAATCTCTGAATCCGGGAACACTTAGGAAATTATTCTCGAGCAAGTTATTGAGGATTGTAAATGTATCCTGTGTGGCTGAATCTAAATCTTCAAGAAGCAACCAATATCCATTCATCACAGCCTAAAAAAAAGTGGGTAGTGTAACTTAAATGCTAGTCAAAAATTTAAATTTAAGAAACTAAACAGAGGTCGCAACTACAAAAGTTAGACATGCGACTACGATATTATCAACCATTTTGAAGGAAGAGTAGGCTGATCTAAGCAGACAAGCTAACTACATACCTGTGTCAATACACCTGGCAGCCAAATAAATTCACCTGGAACATCTGTACAGCGATATTGTCCCAGCAACATCTTGCTATCTGTCTGGTCTCCGAGCTGAATTCGCAAAAATCCATTCCTTTTATCCAATGCTTCATCAGTGACTTTAATAACATTGTCTTCTTTTTCAACATCACTCTTGCGTTTATTTCTATTGCGTTGACCTTTTTTTTTATCATCACTCTTCGCTTTGGTCTTTAATTGCTCATTATCATTTTTAATTTTTAAATTCTCAATTTCTAGTTTTTTGGGACAAACTCTACCAGTTTTTCTAGCTAGGTATTCAACAAGCGTTGTTTTACCACACCCAACTGGTCCGGACAAACAAACTGCCTTGCCCGAGGATACTCCCAATGCAATGCTTCTCAAATTGACTTTTGTCGAATCCACTCTAACTATGGTGTCATAGTTGCCGTCGGTTTCTTCGTAGAATTTTTTATTTTCATAGTTAAAAATAGGAATGAGAACACCCTCAATATTGGTTACAACCTCACTAGTGAAGGGTACACTTATTATGGAATCTGATTGGTTTGAATTTTCAGAGTCGTTAAGGGTCCTTGTTCTACAAGGAACACGGTGTTGTTCCTTATGAAACAACAAAACCACATCTTCGCTGATTGATTGGTTCAATTCTTTTAATTGATGAGGAGTCATGTGTGTGATTATAGCTATCACATGGTTGCAGTAAAGCTTTTGGAGATCACATCCTTGGTTGAGGTAGTTAGAAACAAATTGTGACCAATTCCAGAGATCTTTAAAGAAAACCGGATCACAAGACAACAATTGATAGCAGCATTTGGCAATCTCCAAGTCGTTGACTGGAGTCGCGAGTGTGAGTTTAGCTTTCTTTTTAAGCGAATTTTCATCATTCGCACGTGTGAATGGTGCTGGCTTATTGGTAAAGTACTTTGCTGCATACCTGAAAAAGGATTTGTTTACAAAAAATGTGAACGCATTAATTTGAACTCCACTGCGAGATTGGTTGTCTATTTAACGGGTGATTTTTTAGCTGGTTTGGTATTGGCAACACTGGTTTTGACAGCTGACGTGTGTTTAGTACCTTGTGTCACTGTCAAACAGCTTCAGTTTGGTTTGTAATTTAACCATGGATCGTCTTACAAATGAACAACGCTTGCAAATTATTGAATTTCGTGCTCGGTTCGAAATGTTCATCGCGCGCTGCTTCCATTTTATGGTCGGCATTCTCGACCTTTTGAGCAGTCTATTCGGAAGATTGTGACCAAATTTCGCACCAAATTTACTTTGTTGGACATTCAACCACCAACACGTTTACGTACTGTGCGTAGTGAAGAAAATATTGCGGCCGTATCAGCTAGTGTGACAGAAGACCGCGAAATGTCGACTCGGCGCCGTTCCCAGCAGTTAGGCCTTTGTTACAGCACTACGTGGAAAATTTTGCGGGAAGGATTTGGGCGTAAAGCCTTTTAAGATACAGCTGGTGCAAGAACTAAAGCCAGCCGACCTACCACAACGCCGAATTTTTGGTGAATGGGCTCTTGGAAAGCTGGCCGAGGATCCGCTTTTTTATCGAAAAATTGTGTTCAGCGATGAGGCTCATTTTTGGTTGAATGGGTACGTAAATAAGCAAAATTGCCGCATTTGGAGTGAAGATCAGCCAGAAGCATTGCAACAGCTACCAATGCATCCCGAAAAAGCCACTGTTTGGTGCGGTTTATGGGCCGGCGGCATTATTGGGCCATATTTCTTCAAAGATGATGCGAATCGCAGCGTTACTGTCAATGGTGAACGCTACCGAGCGATGATAACAAACTTTTTTTTGCCCGAAATGGAAGTTCTTGACTTGCATGATATGTGGTTTCAACAAGACGGTGCCACATGCCACACAGCACGCGAAACAATGGCGCAATTGCGAGGCGAGTTTGGTGAACAGTTAATTTCACGTTTCGGGCCGGTCAATTGGCCGCCTAGATCGTGCGATTTGACACCATTAGATTATTTTTTGTGGGGGTATGTCAAGGCTAATGTCTATAGGGACAAGCCCGCTTCGATTGACGCACTGGAAGCCAACATCCATGCATTCATTCGTGAGATACCGGCCGATATGTGTGAAAGAGTATGCCAAAATTGGACTCAGCGGATGGGCTACCTGAGACGCAGCCGCGGTCAACATTTGCATGAAATTATCTTTAAACATTAAATTGCAAGGTTCAAACTATCGATTCAAATAAATATTTCATTCATTTTTTCGAATTTTTTGTGTTTTTTTTTTTAAAAAGTTCTAAACCTCTTAAAAAATCACCCATTATAATATGCTTATCAAATAAATTTCTTAAAGCCCGGATTTTGCAAATAATGCTCAGCGAAGCATTAAGTTCTTTCAATACAGGAATTTTATTAGTAAATATTAAAATGAACGGGCAAATCTTGCAGTGAGTGGGATTTTAAATGAATTTTCAAGTCAACTTACCTCAAAACATCTTTAGAAATCGGCATCAACTTCGATAAGGCAATACATTTTTTTTGATATTCTTCGAAGTTTGTGCTGGCGTCGTCATTGTTGTTAATTCTCTCTGTAACAATTAGCAAAATGCAGTCTTGAAATGTTATTCCAATGTTCTCCGTATATTGAGAATCCAATAATTTGGAGCTTAGATAATTTAATAATTTCAAAAAATCCGGAGCAGTTATATCCTAAAAAACATTTTTTTTTAAATATATGAAAATCAATTAAAACACGTGCTGCATAGAAGAAATATTTCATGTTCATTCATGAAATCAACTTACTGGTAACCTCAAAAACTCTTTTAAAAGTTTATCTTCAGATTTTAATAAATTCAATAAATCATTTAATGATTTTTTAACTTTATTTGAACTATTTTCCATTTTGGAAATATATTTATTTCAAACAAAACACAATAAATTCAGGAAAAATTGTTAAATGTAAAAAATCACAGACAACGTTTTTGGAAGGTTTGCACTCTTTTCGACCTGTCGGAGAAGTGAAAATGCGTAAAAAACTAAACACGTGTTTCCTTGAAATTATTTGACGTTTTCTCATTATATTTTTCGTATTTTGTAAACAGCTGATTTGTTTACAGTTTTTATGCAATCGGTTTTCCTTTAACTTCGTGTTCTTAGATCAAAACAAACGGTAAAAAACAAGGAGGGAATATAAATTTATTGAAGGAGTAAATGAGATGGGGTAGTTTGTTTTTGTTTTAAATTTGTTTTAATGTTTACTTTCGTTGGAGTGGTACCAAAAAATTTTGTTGCAGAGCTACACTGTTAAAATTTTACAATTTTATCAACAAAATAGTAGCCTAGTTTCTTTACTTTGAAATTCTATGCATTTGTGTGAACTTCTACACAAAAGTCTGTCAAAGTTCTAATTTCTAATAAAACAAAAATAAATTGTGTAGAAATTCACACAAATGCACAGAATTTCAAAGTAAAGGAACACGCACCTGGTACCTTTCAACTTAACTTAACTTAACTTAAAATAATTTAAAAAAAACACCTACGCATGCGTTCTTTATTACTCTCGCATCGATAAATTTCGTCGTGAAACGCTAAAATATTAAACAAATCGTATGATTTCTGATTTATTTTTCAATATTTCTCGACCTATTTCATCGATGCGAGAGTTACACAACGTATACACTAAACTAGCTCCCTCGTGTAAAGGTACACAAGCTCTCATTTTACCACAGTTATTCACCTATCAATTCTTCAAATTTTCAATTATTTAAATAAACTTTAGGCAATAAAGCTAGTAATAACAACGTTTGTTTAATCATTCTGATAAATAATCCGACAAAAAATGCTTAGTCCCCTTTTCACGCGAGGAAACTGATTTCCAGCAAATTTCCGTTTTTATAGGTGAGAAGGACACCAAGTAAGGGGAATAAACGGTCTATGATTGGTGGGAATTGGAAATTAAAAGATAACCTCAAAAAATCTCCAGCAACTTGTTTTCTCATGTGAAAGGGGACTTCCGAAATTTTAATCAAGAAACAAAAAAAAGCAAAAACTCAATAACAGTCAAAAAAAGGTTTATTCGAATTGTAAAAGATATGAAAATAGCGTTCTCAAAGGGAAACGACATTAAGGTAATGTCATCTACAAATAAAAAGTAGCTTCCCGACTTGTCAAAAATAAAAGTCAACACATGAATTTTTTTTCCATTGGAATTTAAAAAAGTAGCGAAAACGAGAATGTGCTACCGACCATTGTTTGACTAAAAAAAACGATTATGTTGAAAAGAATTTTGGCATCACTTTTTTAATACTTCAAAAATTAAATGTCATCTGTCACGTAAAAAGGCGTCTCACATAGAAAAATATTTAATTTCTTTAGTTATAAATTAAAAATAAATAACAAAAACATTTTAAAATAGTTTAATTTCTTAAAAAGTGCTTTGCTAAAATGACTACCGATGTTCGTGATATTCTGGACATGGAGCGAGCGAATACACCCGAGGTAACTCGGGATTCATTCCTCGCTACCAAAAAAAGGAACTTTGAAAAGTAAAATTATAAAATTTTGTAATGAAAATTCAAGCAGATAACTATAAATTGCTTTTATTTAGAGTAAAAACAAGTAAACGCCCTGAAGGGATGCACAGAGAAGTGTTTGCATTGCTCTACAATGATAACAAGGACGCTCCACCTCTGTTGCCCACAGATACTGGTAACTTTTTTTGTTATTGATTTTTCCATTGACAATCAATCTAATTATGCCCACAAAATATTTGCCACAGCTCTTGGTATTGGTTCTGGTTATAAACAGGTCAAGGCGCGATTGGGTATGCGACAAGTTCGGAAATGGGAATGGGCACCGTTTAGCAATCCGGCCAGAACTGACGGAGCTGTATTCCACCATTGGAAGCGCCAATCAGATGATGCCCGAGAGTATCCATTTGCTAAGTTTAATAAACAACTTCAGATCCCTGTGTACACAGTCAGCGAGTACAACACTCATCTCCGTTCTCAGCCAAATAAATGGACAAAGGCACAAACTGATCATTTGTTCGAGTTGGCGAAGAGATTTGACCTCCGTTTCATTATAATGGCTGATCGTTGGGATCATGTGAGCTTTGGCATGAAGACCGTGGAAGATCTTAAAGAGCGATACTATGAAGTTGTTGGGCTGTTGACCAAGGTAATATTAATCTATCTAAAGAATGCTTAAATGTTGAAATGGTTTTTAGGCCAAGGGAACCAACAGTGACAAGAAAGCGTATGTTTTCGATTCCGATCACGAGCGCAAGAGAAAAGAACAATTAAAAAAACTGTTCGAACGTACCACCCAGCAAGTAGAAGAAGAGCAAATGCTATTGAACGAGCTAAAGAAAATTGAGGTGAGGAAGAAGGAACGTGAGCGCAAAACACAGGACCTTCAAAAGCTCATTTCACAAGCTGATCAGGTTTGACAACTTTAAACCCTGTTCTTAGTCTTTGGTCTGAAAAATATTTTGTTCTTATTTCCAGCAAAGCGAATCCACTTTGACAGACAAAGCGACTAAAAAACACGAGAAGAAACTTTACAAGAAAAAAATTCATCATCAACCAAGGCCGTCGAAGGTTGATTCAGTCGTTAATGTATGTCTTCGGATTTCTTTGATATTTTGTCCATTGATTCCTTTCTTATTTTTCAGGCCATTGAAATCGGTGGAAGTGGAATTAAGTTCTCTGATCTGCGTGGATCTGGAGTATCACTTCGATCTCAGAAGATGAAACTTCCAGCAAACATTGGACAGAGAAAGGTCAAGGCTTTAGAAACTGCTATTCAAGAGTTCAAAGTTGGTAAGATCACTTTTTATAAAAAATACACATTTCCAAAATGTTTGCTGCAGTACATACATATTATGTACATATGTAAATATTTTTAAATGTGAATAATAAACTTATAAACAATTCGCATTAATTTTATATTTTTTTAAAGATCCTGCACCACCACCTACTGAAGATATTTGCAACAGTTTCAATGAGTTGCGGTCTGACATGGTGCTCTTGTGTGAGCTAAGAACTGCATTGGCAACTTGTGTTTATGAATTGGAGAGTTTGAAGCATCAATATGAGGCAGCTTGTCCTGGAAAGGTATTTTTGAATGCTGTTTGTTGTTTTTTTTGTATTTGCAATTTTTAATTCGATATTTTTCTGTTTAGACTTTGAACATTCCTGCGGTGTTGATACCACCAGATAATTCATCACAAGGAGAAAATTCAACCGATGGAATTAGTTTAAGTGGAGCATAAGCTTTTAAAATTTAATAAAATTAATATTAATAATAAAAATAGGTTTAATTTTTTTTTTTACTTTCGCAAAACTTTTAATATTTTAAAAAATACATGACAAATTTTGGCTATGAAGACGATGAAAAATACCTGATTTCTTCTTAGTATTTCCCCCTTCAAATGAGTTAAAATTATAAAAAAAGATTAACATTAAACTTAACTAGTGTTTAAATAATTAAAACAAAAACACTGAAGTGAAAAATGACTTTTAAAATTTTATTTTTTTTTTACATGGTTCTAACTCGACTCAAACCTCACTGTTCAAGTTTTCAAAACGTTTTGAATTTTGAGTAATAAAGAAAACCTGCCAAGTAAAACCCACCAAATTTTATTCAGTAATCATTAAATAATAAGTTTCTCTCATAATTTGTAATTTTTTCAATATTTTAATCTACTTTTAATCTATTTAAATTTGATATTAAACCTACATAAAGTAAAAACTTGGCGTTTTAGATCTCAATACTTTTCTCGGCTGACTTGTTACATACAGGTTTTTGTATGGAAGAACTTGGCTTTTTTTTACATTTATGTTTTTTGATCTGATCTGATCTAATCTCACTCCTTTTTGCAAAGTTTTGTATTTTTGCCAGGCCAAAATCTCGAAAGATTCTATAGATATCATGCCCTCTAAATGGAAAACCTTAAATATTTTATTTTTTCCTTTGTACATTATGCACAAATTTCATCAGTCTACAGCAATCAGAATCCATATAATTGATAACGCAGCCCGAATGGAAAACCTCAAATTTTGTCCTTTGTATGCACCACAATACCTACCGCTATGCGAAATGACAACATTCTGCGGTGTCAAGAAGTGCTCCACCCGGAAAATTTGACATTTCATTTTTCGCTCATTATGAGTTTCACACCAAATTTCATGTTCGAAAAATTCCCCGTATTGTCAGCATTAATTTCTGGCCAAATGTAATTCCCATGGACGTATATACATTATAATACGTACATACATGGTAATGCCATTGACAGCCTAATTTTTCATTTATTTTTAGTAGGCGAATGAAATTTCGTTCGGGCGAAACTCACAATAGCTTTAAAAATTCCGAACAACAATTTTTAAGATGAAATATCCTTCGGACGAAATTCACAATAAGGCTGATTATTAAAATTCTTATTAGTTTAGAAAAATATTTGCAATCTAAAAAAACCAATAGATGGACTTAAAATCTTCTTTAATTCTTAAATAATTTTATAATAAAGATTGTATTACTAAAGTATTTCCTTCTACTCTTGTCAGTCCAAAATCCAAGCGAAAATATGACTTTCTTTGTCTTTTTTGAACTACATATGTATGTTTTTCGAAAGTCTTGTGGATTTCTTATTTAATTTTCAAAGATCACTTTGCAGATTTTCTAAAATAACATCAAATGAAAAATTTGGCTTTACTTCGTTTTTTATGTGGAAACGGCGATTTTTCAATTTGGTTTTATTTCGCTTTAGAAAATGAAATAGGGACAAATTGGATTTATTTCATTTTCATGTGGCAACTCAAGATACTGTAACCAAAAAAAAAAAAAAATTGACAAAATTTCAGTATGAATTATGAAAATAAAACATTTCGGACTTTTACTCACTGTGGTGAAAAATTCTAACTTTTACCGATAAATTCTAGAATTTCTACAGTTCGGAGTTTCAAAGCACCTAACATATATTTATGATTATTTATGAATTATGACATATTTAAAGCCATATTATTATGGAATACAAAAACAACAGTTTGTCGCAATATGGTTCGGTCGATAAGGATTAAATTTTTAAATATTTTTTAAACCAGATGGTTAAAAAAATGTCTCCTAGGTTTTGAGAAAACTGAAAATATGTAGAAAAAAATAAGTTTTCATTATAACGGGTTTTTGCGTGACAACACACTAGGAGTTACGCTGCCAAGCTTTCGCACCGGCGGCGGCATATTAATATTGAAGGTTTGGATAAAACACCACTGTGTTCAGCTACCACTAAGTTTTTATAGGCTGGAGTTATAGCTATTCCATGATTACCAAAACATGTTAAAAAATAACCCTGATCCAGTTTCGTAGATAATAAAATGCAGCTATTAAAATTAAAAATAATTTGGTACTGATATTGCTCTTTATGTATTTGGTATTGATGTGGAGGGAATCTTGAAAGAGGAAATTGCACAACAAGAACCGTTTATTTCAATTTGAAAAATTATTTTTGCTTTTATTTTAACATCGGATAAGTTTTTTCATAATGCTTCTGTTCGAAAATTTACTTTCCCGTCTTTTTTTGGACTAACAACCCTATTCTGCTATCCGTCGGAGGGAAACGAATGTTCCAAAAAGCATAGGTACATATACATAAATTGCGACAAAAATAAAATATTAACAATTAGATTTTCTTAAGAATTTCAAAAATAAATTTTGATAGAGCTTTGAGCTCGAAAGTTTGAAGAGTTGTAAGAATAATTTCTGAAAAATTAAGTGAACAATTCACTTTATCCTCTTTACGAATCCAGTGGGCGGACAAACTCAATAGATATCTTTATATGGAAATATGCGTACATGCTTGGACAGCTTTAAATGAATGCTATACCTAAATACGAGTATAAAAGGAAGAGAAACAAAATTAATATTAATTAATGCTTACCAATGAAACCGATTTCTTTTTCCAACAAGTTCCTGTTCATCGTCATGGGAAATTAATTTTTTAACTCACTCACCTGCTACACATCACGACATTACATTCAAAGAGTTTCCTATCCACATTCATCATTATTTTCATAGAGATGCCATAAAATAAAAAAAAAAAAATCTAGGCTTGGTTCAATTGCCGCTAATTGTTTATGTTTGTCCAAAAATAGACTACTACGAGGAATTTTGGTTCGTTGGTTTATAAAAATGCACCAACAACAGAATTACCAAACTCCCTCACAAACGACTCAAAACCTTTAATCTAACCTATACTCTATAGTTTGTCTATTTGAGCAGTCCGGCAACAGTGGGGTAGGTATATTAGTTTTATGGCTGAAATAAATAGGTACAAAAATTGATAGATTTAGAAATCTGAATTTAATTTTTCAATGTTTTTTTTTTTTTATAAATGTTCAAATTATAAAAAGTTTGATAATGTTGACTGAATTTTTAAAATATCACGTAAGATTATGTAGGTACTGTTTCCCATTAGTGACGGAGATAATGTGCAAATTCCAAGTTCGTCTCTGAATTAGTTATTTAGTAGCACGAAAACCGTATGAAGAAGTCTTTTTTAAATTCATTAAAGCTTTACAAAACCTACATACACATGAAGCGAACGTTACGTAACGTTTAGTGTTACACGTAAAGCGTTGAAAAATCTCTTAGCTGTGGATGTTGAAATTTGTATTTTCCCATTCTTTTTTATTTTCAAATTTACGGATTTTACGAAAGTTTTTAAGCATTTGAAGATTTATAAATAAAATTAATTAAATTTTTAAATTTATTCCAACTATTCCTTATAAATTTATCCACTGTACGGCGACGACGATTATCGTAACGAAGTATGAAAGCACCGCACCTTCCCAGATAGGTAAACAAACAACAAAAATATATGAATGAGATCGTTTTAATAGTGCGATCGACGAATGTTTCTAACTAACGCTATAGCTAAAGTTATGTATTTGTATAATGTTAGAACTCACTACATATCTGATGACTGTAGGTATATACGTAAAATAAAGTTAGAGGTATAACTAAAGTAGGCAATTGCCAATTTATAAAAAAGTATGAAATAACACAATTTCATGTAAATGATATCGATGGTAGTTACCTACTTAAGGATTAATGCATTGGTGTCAATTTTAACCGAGTGCGACCATGGGTTTGATAAAAATTGAACTTTTATTTTTTAACACCATGTAAACACATTATCAAGCCAGCAAGTAAAAATACTTAACGCTAATATCTTAGGTTAAATTTCTCACGATAGTGATCCACATGTTTAAAGCATGGCAACCCGATGAGTTAAAAGCCTTTTGAGTTTATACATCTATTCCAAGGTGTGTTTTTCTCTACATCAACTTAACTATGTATATAGATAGTGTCATGATAATACTTTAATATCAGGCATTTGAATTTAAAATAAGCTGGCATTTAGCCGTTCCTGCATAGTGTTCCCGGGGTAAAAGTGAAATCTTGTACGGATTTTTAGCAGTTTTTGTTTTTGAAAACTTTAAGCCTCTTCTTTCTTCATCACAATGACTGCATCGGAGACAGAGTTATTAAAAAAAATGTCAATGCCACATTTTCTAAAAAAAGGGTGCCATTTTCGTGCCATACTAAAAATACGCAATATTTGCTGCTGTCCAACTGCCCTTTTACCATTTGATTCAATTAATTATTTAGTATTATAAGTATACAATACATAAATACACATACTTATATAAATTATCTTTTTCTTCTGGTAAACATAGGTATTCCATGCTATATCTCCCTCTCTTATAGAACTATTGCATTATGATTTATGACATTCTCGAAAACGTTCAAGTGTTTTCATAAATGTTTTTTATGAGGAATAAGCTTCTATAGAAAGTAGGTTTAAATATGATTGCAGACCAAAATTTATAAAAAATAACGGTACCTACCAATAATTAAGCGTTAAAGAAAATATTATTTAAATTAAAAACGGCTTGTTTAAAATTGATAAAATAATTATTTTTGCTACAGTGGGTTCTCGTTAACTTGAACATTCCATTAGCTTGAATAAATAATTTTTCCCTTTACGCATTCTATAACTTGAACAGACCAGACACGATACCCTAAATTGTTCCCTTAAGTATTTTATAAAAAAAATAAAATTTTTCCAAACTCTGCAACTTGAACAAAGTTTAATGATAGATAGATAGATAGATAAATAGATAAGACAGATTTAGATTTATTAATTACTTCAAAATTTCAAATTAAATTTAATTTAAAAAAAAATGCATATAGGTAAATCATAAATCTTGAACAAAGATTTTTGTTTGAATATTTGCAAGGTTCCCAGGGTAAACGCACTTAGTATCCGGCATTGCTAGTGTCCGGACACTTTGTGGTTTATTTGAAGAAAATAAGCATATCACATATAAAAAGATTAAACAAAAAATAAATAAATAAATACTACAATAAATAAATAATACAATACAATAAATAAATACAAATATCCAATGAGTTGACAATTGCCAATTTTCTATCAAGTGAAAATTGTCCGTTTATACGATTCAATGATTTTATCCAAAAATAAGACACATTTTTGGTAGAAAATCGGCTGACAATTTTTTTTCTTTCAATTAATAATTGTCTGTTTACACGGCTGGAAGACTTTAGAGAACAAAAAATTGGTAGACTCATTGAAAGACAATTTTCTTGACAGATGTCAGATGACAGACAATATGAAACTTTATTTTAGAAGTGAAGTATTTGTGAAAACAACAGGTTGTGAAAAAAAAAAAAATTTATAAAATATTATAATTTATAAAAAAAAGTAAAAAACAATATTTATAAGGCGAGAAATAGCGAGAGCGACTATCTTGGCAGCATACCTATTTATTGGAGACCAGCGAAGAGGAAGATGAATTCCCACATAAAGATACGTTGCAAAGTTTGGACGAAAGATTAGATAGCGCGTCGTAAGCAGGAAGGGAAATGAATTTTATTGTTTCCTCCACAATAGAAAAAAATTATCTGCCAATTAAAAATTGGATGATGTTTTTGGCATGAACATCATTTAATATCAAATTATGTACTCAACAATCGTCCAATTATGTGAAAATAAAAATAAAATATTGTGTTTAGACGAGTTCATACGATTGCAAGAAGTCGGCCAATTTTTGGATTTAAAATTGGCCGACGATTGGTTGCCAGGAAACGGTTTTTGTAATGGAGAATCTAATATGTAATATTAAACGCAATTAAAAAAAAATAGCTTTTTTCCAAGTCATCTTAAAAACGTCTCATTTCAAATTATTTATTTATAATATTATTATTTATGTTTTAAAATAATTAAAATGAATTATTATTAAAAAAAACAACAATATTTTTATCTTAATCCAGTAACTTGATCAACCCTATAGAAATAGACAGAAGCCATACTGTATAGTAAAAGAATACAATAAAAACACGAATCAAATTCAAATGTCACTTTTCCGCCACAATTAATTGTCCGGGCAATTAGGTAATTCTGTGCAAAAAAAAAAATGGAGAATTCTTCAAATAATCTCTCAAAATTATTAATTTCGCCCATCGTCGAACAGCGAAACGAAAAGCAGAGACTTGGAGACTTCGTTGTGTTCTTTTTAAGGGGATTTTTCGTCTCGAATCGTTTAGAATCGTTTTAATTTGATATTTTGATTTCATCAAAACTGCTGCAAGTGATTTTGACAGCAGCAGTCCTTGCCCAATCTCCTGACAATTTTGTACACAACTTAAGATAATTTTGCAAAGATGTGTATTGAGAAAGGACACCAACACCTAAAACCTCATTCGTCATTCTTGTTCATGTTCGAACTTGTTCAGCTGTATTTTGTTTACTGTTTTCATTATTTTTTTTGGCTTAATAAAATTCAATATATTTTTTCTACATACCCTTTGAAATCTTAATTTATGAGGTTTGTTTCTCCTCATTTAAATACAAAAATTATATTCAATATAGTGCGTAAAAGTTGCGTACACGCAACGGATGTGATCTATACGTATACCTTACATTCATATCATATAATGTACCTATTACCTCCTTAAACCAAATCCCACATTCGTATAGTTTCAACACGGTTGCAATCGTTAGCAGAACTTCCTATTTTGTGTCTGGAGAAAATCCCACTTAACCATAACCAGGCACACCAGTGCTGTCGCTTTTAAAGTTTAAAATTTAAAAAAATGGCACATTTTTCTTTTTAAGCTAAAAAAAATCAGTGTTTTCGTTTTAGCTCGGTTAAATGGAAGAGCTCGTACTCTGGTCAAAACTTCGGTTTAATATAAGGACCTGCTCAGATCTAAAAAAGAAATAAATACTCAACCCAATTACAAAGTCCCATGAATGAGCTGCGCAGGAAATCAGGTTCAATTTTGAAATTCCGGTAGAAGAAAGTATTACAAAATTGAATCCGACTCCCTCAGCAGGAAATTATCCATTATTTTTTTTTTCAAAAATATGTTTTGTATAGATACAAATCTTGCAAATGATGTTTTGCCAATTTACTAAAAACCAATCCTAGTTATTCGATATAGGATTGGTAAATTTGAAAGCTGAAACATGAATTGTCCTAATTCTAAGTATGGCCGTGTTTGAAAACGTTAATTTAATCTTCGATATTGATATCGTCAAATATGCAATCGTCCTGCCTGCAAAAAATCTATTTGTTGAACGTCAGTCAATTTTCTTGCAAACGCATTTGAAGTTTGCGGTAATTTTATTTTCCTTTATCTTTACTGCAAAGTTGCTCTGTAAAAGAAAGATGTTATCGAACATTTCATTAAAGCAAACTGCGTTATCGAAAATACATAATAGGGGTATTCATGCAACGTCGTAAAGTCCTCGTAAACGTGGTAAACTTGTTAAATGTTCATACAAATTTGACAGGTTTACGTTTAAAACGTTTACGACGACTTTAAACCATTGCATGAATATCCCTAACAATTGTGCATATTAAGTTTTGGGTTTTTATTATAAAACCTGGATGTTTAATTCTTGAGAGCAAAGAAGCAATATAGAAATTAGTAATGAAATAAGTACTTTCGACAGCAGTGAAGCCTACTACTATTATACCTACACACCATCAAAAACCTTTTCTATTCACAAAACTACGATCATATACCTGAAAAGTCTATCGAAGCGTGCTGCGTTCACCTGAATCTGAATGAAATTACCACCACAACCGCAACGCAAAATTGCACACCTTTTCTTTAGACCCACAAATACACAGCTCAACCCAAAAAAGGTAAGACCACAATTTTTGTTCACAAAATACAAATAAAAACAAAAATCCAAAAACAACAACAAAAACAAGAGAAGAAACCGACCGACAACGACGATGACTGCGACGATCATGTGGGTATCAAACAACCATCATCCCACGGATCATGGTTGTTCAACGTTCCAACAGCTACAATAGTTTTAGATACAAGTTCGTGGGCTTCCAGTGAAGACCTCTCTGCTCGCTTAAATTCTAACCAATATATTATTCCAATCCGGGATCGCAAATTCGTTGTGTTTTATTTTTTGTGTTTTCGTAATTTCTAAAAGAGGACATTGCGTCTTCGTTATTCGATCGTTTTGGAGATTCATCCCGGTTATGGCTGTAGCCAGTAACGAATGCGACGGCGCGACAGGTTCTCTGCATTGAGTCATAGCTGTCCCAAGTGTTGTTGTCTACATAGCATATACAGAGCTCCCCGAGGCTACCAGTTCAATTTTATTATTTTAAAGATAAACAAATCGATATCGTAGCAGTGTGTGCCCTTTGTTGATATTTCACCATTTTTTGTTTTGTTTTTATATCATCAACCTATACTCCTCGTGTGTCGATCGGTCGCTGGATTGTAAGTAGACTCCAGGCATAATATGCTCCTATAATATTGATTGACGGTATTGAGCCTTAATGAAGTCATATTATTTTGTATCTCCTTCCGATGTCTGCATATGAATGTGATTATAAGAAAATCGAGTTTTGTTTCGACAGTGACAGTGACCAGTTGTAGTGACAGTTTATTGCATATTGATCAGGAAATTTAACCTTTTTTAACTTCTGAAGAAGTTTATAATGCAACAAGATACGCATAATATATCCAAGAAATAAACACAAAAGTATCTTAAAGATTCAAAAATTCTTTGTTTCCGGTAATTGATATTTTTAAAAACAAAACAGGAGGTGTCCGTTAAAAGAAATTTGTTCTTTCACTATCTTAAACCAAGTTATCATCAGTGACATACCTATCTATCTATTTTTGTATCCCTGTGTGTATTTGTATTTGTATATCTATATCTTTTTAACGCGAACAGGTGCCGTGTAATTGTTATTATTTGTGTTTCGCACGCTGATAGTGCACTTTTTTTCTTTCATTTAATTTGACGTAAGCTATTTTAGTGGGAAGACTGCTTCGAATACAACAAAAGTATTTAAGCTGATTAGCAAAAAAAAAAACGTCGAACGACGGCAACGACCCTTTCAACAACGGACGTGCATTTGTGAATTCTTCATCCGATATTTCATACTTTGTACATACATACCTACATACAAACTTGAATGGAATAAAAAAAAAATCCACAACCTAAACAAAATAAATAATAAGAAAATACAAAGAAAACAATGGATTTATCAATGAAATTTCTTACAATGAGGTAAGTTGAATGATTTATTGATGAAAATATGTATGTATATCTAAATAAGTATTGTATAGCTACACATTCATATATAGTGTTATATTTGTTTGCATTGAGTTAGCGCCTAATATTTATATTATTGAATTAAAAAAAAATTAAATAAGAAAGTGTCGAATTAATGTTAACTGATACTTTTTTTACCTGAGTGCATGCTGAGTAGTGTCATATTAACGTTTTGAGAACCCCAATCATATAAACCTAATGTGTCCTGATGTTGTTTTATTACAGTATGAATATGCTATAACTTAACTTTGAATTCAAATGCCAAAAAATAATATTAAATGAAACAAACGGTTGTATCGTACCTTGCTTTTGTTCCTCTAAGTTATGACGTGCGTAAGGATTGAAGAGCTTAAGTACATAGGTTTATAAACATAGGCGATATAAGATTAGACAGGTTTATACACGCGTCAAGCATGTCATCTTTAAGTAAATTTTTGGTGCTGAATTCTTCATCCGTAACAACGCGAAATATACTAATTTTTTTTTAAATAAAAATTGCTCCAATCGCTAAAAGAATATATCTTCTGAAAAATGAAGTTTAAATCTCTCTAAATATCTCTTTGGTTATCTGAGAAATTCTTAGTTAGTTGTTAGCCTCAACCTAACCCTACATTATTTAAAAAAAAAAAAACAAATATGGTACAAATATTTTGTTGAATAAAATAGGTAATTAATTATTGTAACATAACCTTAAAAATAGGAAAAAAATACGTTTATTTTTTAATAGTTAGTCATATCTTGAAACTGATGATGGCGGTGAACGAAGGACGGTTTTGAGTTCAACGGCCAAAAGTATGCTATAAGAAACACTCTTGATCTCTCGTGTCCAAAAGTTAACCGAAATTACTGTCGTTTTCTATTGGATTTTCAAACCATTCTACACCTTTTCATTTCTAATCGAATATAAAAGTATCGACTTCCCAAATTTATCACTTTTAATAAAAATAATCTAATGGTTTGGTTATGTTTGCCGTCGATTTCTTTGTGAAATTATACGAGTGAAAAACGAGTGAAAAAAGAGTTCTCCGAAAGTCCAAGTGAGAACGTCATAAAATCTAATTCTAATAAAATTGTTAACGGTATAAAATAATTGCCGGTAGAAGAGAATCAAATTAAAAGATCATACTTCTTCATTTCTTCAAGCAAAAACCTTTCTCTATGGCCCGTATGAATCCATAAGAAAAATATGATTAGGTTCGAAATAAGTCATCCTAACATTTCTTAAGTCTTTTTATACAAATCTAAATTATTATATTGCGCAGGTTGTCAAAGTTGGAAGTGTCAGAAATTAAAACTGACTGTTCGAGTGTCCACAAGAACGACTCACCACATCATTAGCAACAACAACAAAATATTGAAAGTAGAAAAGAAAATGGGCACCGGATCTACCATTTTCCTCGATTTTGACAGATAAGCAGAAGTGAGCAAAAATGAAAACGCTAATTATAGGTGCGTTCCTTTACTTTGAAACTCTGTGATTTTCTGCCCAAAACAACACAAAAGTCTGCCAAAGTTCATATAAAACAAAAAAACAGCTGTGGAAAGTAAACAAATATATGTAGGTTATAAAAATTTGACAGTTGAATGTAGAATTTTTCAAAACTGATAAATTTTATTAGCGAATGAAAAACAAAATGGAGTTTACATTTTGGTTTATGGTATAAAGTTTTAAAAAAGGAAATTCAAGATACACTTTTAGAAGTGGTGCCATGCACGTTGGGTATTGCCAGCTATTTTCAACAAAAACTTTCAATTTAACCCGTGTCAATACTAAGTGGGATAGTGTAGAAGGGCTCTAAGCTCTAAAGTTTTTTTTTTACTATAGCTCACTCAAAGGATTATAATTATTTATCTTAAAAACTAACTAACAATTTAAATTTTATTTCGGTACCTTTATATAAAACATGTTCACTGTCCAAGTTGTCTTTTCTTTCAGTGTATTTTGTAAAAAAAAAAAATCTGTTGTTCTTTGTAAGGTAATTTATATTGAATTTGTGAATTTTATATACCTACGAGTAGTACATATGTAGGTAGGTGTCAACTCAATCTGAATTAGTTGTACAAATTCAATGTGTGATATTATTTTAAAATAAATTATCTCATGAATATTTTCGCGCACACTATTTAATTATTTATGTATGAGTGTGGGCAAACATGTTTTTATTTTGTTTGAAAATTTATTTAATATATTTAACAATACCGAAAAAATCTACCTACATTAGTTTTGTTTTTTTTTTTTCTCAATAACCTCTGTTATTTTTTTTTTTATTAATTGAATAAATTGAAATTTTAAAATTATGTTGTTTGAAAAAATAGACCTATTTTTCTTAAATACATATATATATATATAAGCTTACATAAAAAAATCGTTTACAAAATACAACAAACACTGAGGCTTTAAGAATTTCGTTAATCTTGATATCTAAATCAACGCCTATGTCCTTTGCTTATTTGGATATATTTTCTATTTAGTTTAAGAAAGTAAATTTAAACTAACGATGAGCTTGATAATAATTTAGATATTTTCAGATAATGTTTCAGTCTATTTACAGGGTGTTTCAAATTAATGGGGGCTAAAGAGGCAGTTGAAAATGAATAGAAAACTATTAAAAAACAACAAAGCCATTCATTCTTTAATTTTTTGAATAAAGTTGTAGGACACAAATAGAAAAAAGGTCTCTGAAGTCATCTAGTACCTCTGAAAAAAAAAAAATATATTTTTCTCTTGGGAAAAAGTCCTACGAAGATTGATTTTTTATTCTTAATCACCGCAATTACAGAATCCGATGAATCAGTTGCGGAGGGAATAAAAATTTTAAAATGCCTGATGTTAAGTTATTAAAGCAAAATACCAATTAAGAATTTTCTCACTTAAAAGATCTTTACTAGAATGTTTTTTGTTTAAAACATTTTTAACTTGTGTCATATACTAAACCTATTTTCTTAATAATTTCCACCGGAATACGCCATAAACTGTGACAGTTTAGGTAAAAAAGTAAGCAAAGTAAGTTATTGTCAAAGTGACATTTGGAGTTATTTTGGTACTAAAAAGATTAAATAGGCATTTGGTGATTTTAACTTTAATAAAATCTAAGTAGATAGTACGATATTAACTCGTTTAAAATCTGATTTAATATACATCCTAAAAATTGTTTAAAATCGTATTAAAGCTAGAAACTAATAACACGATTTTATTAGTTTTCGTCCATTGAACTTATCATTCTAGTGTCAAATATTTTAATTTTAAATTAAATAAGTTTTGTCTTTTCTTTTGCAAGGAACAATATAATAAATTATATATACATATTATGAACATAATATATTAAATACAACTTTTTCTTAACTTCGATTTAATGTTTACAAAACGTCGTCATTCCGTGTGGGTTCTAACGTACGTTATTTGACATGTTCCTGTTCATGTTAATGGTTTCATTATAAATACTCCTTATGATGTTAATTGATCATGACGAATTGGTGTTCTACAAATTCCCTAATTTGAATAAAATCTATAGCTATTCATTCTCTGAATCCACTATACCTGAAATAATTTACCTTTTTATATTAAATTCCTGCACTTAAATTAAAAAGTTATATTTCTGAGATATCAGGCGATTTCATATTCTCAAAATTATATGTATTTAATTCCTTATAAAATTGCTCACTGTTAGTCTGTCTGTCGAACTAAAAATAAAATTTTGGATTCTTTGCTCAATTATTAGGCACGTTCAGAGAAATTAGATCTCAGAGATTTCGCTCCTTCAAATAATCAAATATAGCCAATTATTTTTTCTCAGTAATTTGACAGGAAAAATTATTTAGGAATTCTGTTCATGTAAATGCGATGATTTGTCTTTTTTCCCTTTCATATGTCACAGAGGAAAGTTTGTGAGTGAAAACCGTTAGATGTGATAAATATGGCAACCCCTTATTTGAAAATATGTATATATGTATGTAAATAGCCGTGTCTAGAATTGACAAAAAAAATGGCATCGGAGCAAAGCGATTTACACGTAAATACAACAACATCAACCCAAGTCCAGATAATTTTCGGGACTTATCTATTATCTTTAGTCCAGATAAAAAACTATATTACCCGTACTAATAATTATCAGATTGCTATGGATAGTCTTTATGGAAACGTCAAATTATCTGAATCATCGAATGAAATCATTTTTTTTCATGAAAACAAAATAGCGATCATTGTGATAGAGTATAGTTTATTTACTTATTAATTTACCTTATGGTCTTATTTAATTTTGAAATGGGGCTTGTTTTCTGTGATGAATCTGGTAAGTCCCGATGACGTTTTTTTTTGTCTAACTCCATGTAGACTTGCAAAAAAAAAAAAAAAACACGCTTAATACATTCCTCTCTCGTTTTGATAAGTCCCGATGTCGTTTTCTTTGTTTAATTCCATATAAACTTCCAAAAAAACGCGCCGCGTACATTCCTCTCTCGTTTATTCACAAACGGCAAAGTCTTTAATTTGTTAAGATTGATATTTGTTTATGCATTTTTGAAAGCAAATAATGGCATTGTGTTAAATATATTATAAAGTATTTTTGTTTACTTCTCAAAACTGCCAATTTTTAAAAATTTTACTGCAAAACTTTTTCAAAGCTCGCATTTCTAATAAAAATTGATAGAAATTGACAGTTTTGAGAAGTAAACGAACAGGCCTATAAAAAGGAAGATTTTTGAAATCAAAACAACAAACAAACTTCTAATATAATGATACGCCTTTTATTTTCATTGGGTAATTTTGCATCTGTCACACTAAACACTTGTCACTTTTCATCTTGACAAATTTGTAAGGTTCCCTAATGGGTGTTTTTCTTTTTTAGTTCAGAGTAGAGTCTGATCTGTCAAAAAAAAAATCGTATTTCTTTTTTAGCTTAGAGCATTCAGAGCTCAAATTTTGTGTTTCTTTTTTCGCTCTTAGCATGTTCAGAGCGCGCTCTATAAGCTCAGAATAAATTTATAGAGGAGAGCGAGTTAAACAGCTGAATACAAATTTGACAAGTGACAGTTGGTGAAGCGTGTTTCTTTAAATAAATCCGAACTCTCAGAGCAGAGCACGCTCAGTTCAGAGATCATTAATTTAGAGTATGTTCGGAGTGTTCAGACTCTGTTCAGAGCTGTGCAAAGCTGATTTTGATAGTTTAGAAATGTCAAATGGTCTTCTAACAGAAATCCTAATTCTGTTTTCTGCTTTTGGCTGATTTCAACTAACAGCGAGCATTTTCTTCTGTGAATATATCCAGCGAGCATTTTCTTCCACGAATTTTTTGCGTAAGGGGACAATTCTGGACCGTAATTTACAACTATATCTTTGAAGATATTGTTAATGCAATCGTGTTCTCTTTCAAATTGATATTTATGCTGAACTGTCTTCTTTTTTTACAGTGTTTTTTACACTATGTAGATATATTGAATTTTTGCAAGAAAAGAAACACTAAATAAAAGTAACCTCTACCTACCTCTTTCTGTGCCACATTATCCTACAGATAAATAAATTGAAACAGATTATTTTTCCCAATACCTGCCCGCCTTGCCACCCAGAAATTAAACCGTGAGAAATATGTTACCAAATCACGCGTAAATAGTTTTATTATTTATCCCGAATGACCGTAACACAACTTGCATTTCAATTGGAAATATTGTGCAGTTATCTGTATATACGAGTAGGTTAGGTAGGTCCCATTGGGTTGACACTTTTTATATCTATATAAACAATTATTTATAAACCTTCAAACGTAACGCTTTAAATTCCTTTTATGGTGCCCCACAGGCATTTGATTCCATGTTCCTCTATATACTTTAACCGCCATCAACACCAATTTCAATTTATGTGCATTCAAAAATACCCCAGAATGGGCATGAAGAAAACTCATCATGTAGGTAATTAATCAACCAAAAGTCGACTTTAATCAAACCTCTCACGAAAAGCTAAGGAAAACAATATATCTGAATCAATTTGATACCCCCGCGCACAACGGCTAAAAACAACAGCATTTTTTATGTCAGCTAATTTCCCAATACTTTATTTAACTCCTTGGGTCTAGTGGTGTGTATTATTGGTTGATTGGTTGAGGTACGGTTTGGTGTGCATTATACGATTCAATTGTAATTTGTGTCATTAAGCTGAAACGAAGCACGTTGCACTGGACTTTAATGTCCAGCTATCGGGTGGTGTACACACTGCACGCTGCACAGGTTGATGAAGGTGATTGTAATTATTGCATTCGAGCATTCTTATTGATCTTTAAGAGCGTGGTTTGCCTTCTGGATTGTATAGGAGTTCTCACTGCGTCTGTCTAACCATAAGCAACTGTCAGTAAGGCAATATAATATTCGAAACATAAGCTTCATTAGGTGGCGAGTTAAAGTTGCCCGCAAATGTTTGTTTTCTTTGGTGGTGGGCCTTCAAATGAATTCTTATCTTCATGTGGTTTTTTTTTAACTGAATGTTAAAAATTATGCTGGCAGGCGTTTTAAATAACACTATAATATGTATGCAGGCGCAGGGTAACCAATAAAAAAAATGAATTGAGGATGGCCAAAGAAAATACCTACATATATGTATGAATGAATCGTAATTCTTCTCAGAAATTCTTAACTAAAGCCACACTGAGATTTTCAGCTATGTACATACATAGATTGTTTATTTAATAGCAAAATTTATTTATGAAAAAACATGACAGCCATATATGTACATATAATAGGTCTGGTTGGTGAAGTGAAATTTATTTAGAATTTACGCAAAATTTCCCAATAATTTGCTGTCAAAATCATAGGAACAAAATTTAGTTTTGGGAACTTGGTTGTAGGATTTTAAATGTCACATTAAGCTAAGACTTAACAACTAAAATATGGTTAAAAAAATTACCTTTACTTGACATTAAAATGATAGGAAGGACGAAAAAGTGAGTTTTGCTATTCTGTCAGTTTGTCTGTGGATATAGTTGATTTGCTTTTTTTATGAACTAGACATCTACACTTAACAGTCTTATTTAGAAACCGATTCCATGCATAGAATGTCTTACTTAAGATAGCTGTCAAACTCAAAAACTTTGTTTATGAATTTTTTCCATAGAAATTGACAATACCACTGACTGACCATACCCACATATTAGCGTTTTCATTTTAGTTCAGTTCTGAACATCTGTCAAAATCGAGGCATTATGATGGAAAAATGGTGGATCCAGTGCCCCATTTATAATTGTCTTATTTTAATATTTTGTTGTTGTTTCTAATGATGCCACATTTCTAATTTCACCAACTATTATTAAGCACAAAATGACGTAACCAATTAAAACAAAACAAAATTGCTTGTCTAAATATGTAGACATACATACATTAATAATGCAGTCGATTGGAAAACACTTTATAAATATATTCCGTTATAAAAAAGTCATTATTTAGATTTAAGACAGTCAAAAAAGAAAATGAAAACAGATATCAAGTGAAAATGCATATTTTACGGTAGCTTAATCGAATTTCGTAGTAGAAAAAAAAACCTGTCATCTTAACTTGGGGTTAACAAATCTTTTTTGTCTAACCAATCGATATTATTATCATATAGAAAAGCGTGTCTCCGGCTACTTAGAACGTTACACTAATTATTTTATTAATCAACTTTAAAAACTGCATTCTTCTATTTATGGAAATAAAAATTTATTTAACTATTTGTTAACGTTTAAATTAAAAAAAAAAATAGGAATATTTATAGAAACTTTTTTTCAAACAATATTTTTGTTTTGAAAAAAGAACGAGAAAGTAGTAAGGTAGCTAACATTGCTACATACCAACCTATAAACCTGTGTTAATATTATTTTTTTTATTACAAAATTAACATAATGAATCTTGATACTTTTTCAGTTTTCATGTATTTTGTATTTTAAATTTTAAGTTTTTTATTTAATGTTATAAGGTTAATTTCATTAACATCTTCTTCAGTTCCGGCAGTAAAAATAGAAGAAAGAAACACTTGAATTAATTTAAAGGTATAGAGATCACAGCAGAGAACCACAAATCAACTGTCACATTTGAATGTTTGCTAAATCGCAACAGGATGGACTCCATCCATTTAGGCGCCCGTCATTATGCGTAGGTGTTCTGTCAGCCACTTTCCATAAACGCGTTCTTTCATTTCGTTCCGTTTTTGTATATATTTATATATTTTTTTTTGTTTATAAATACTTATTCCTTAGCCTGTGAGCTGCGAGATCTTTTTTTCTTCTTTTGTTAAGTTTATTTGCTTGAATTGCTTGCTGCCACAATCTACAAAGAACTTGCAGCATTTGCATATTGTGATGTGTTTCTGTTTTTGTTTTATTTTCTCTCCAACGACAACGACGACGACGATGAAGACTAGCTTCCAAATTTGGCCATATACAAATAAAAATAAATGAGAATTTTTTTGTTCGAATAAAATTATTCGATATGATAATAAGTTTGTACGGACAACGGACTTCATTTAAAAAACAACAACAATAATTGAAAATAGTCAATAGACGCCACACACTTTGGTTTGACCTTAAAGTGTCTACTTCATGACACTTTTGTCAATTACAGTGCTGCCAGTCTAACAAAAAGAATCAATCTCTTTTCTTTTTTTGTTAATTTGTGTAGGCTTTGATTAATAGAGCCGGTTGTAGTGTAGATTTTGTATAAATCTTTTTGAAATTCGTTATATTAATGTTTAATATTGTTCATATTATAATGCATGTATATATGAAAGTCACTGTGTGGTAGGTATATCTATAATTTAATAAAACGCTCGCGCTTTAATTTTAATTTGCTTAAATTTAAATAAAGGTGCACACTAAAGTGTGTATACCTACTTATTGGTAAAACTGTCATCTCAAACCACAGCACAGACACCAAACGCCTCCGCATTATCTTTTTTTTGGTTAAAATATTGTGTGGGCCTTGTTCGACGAGGTTGCCCGCGTCACGCTGCTCTGTATCTCTGAATACGTAATGCATTTGAAGCTTGTACGAGTTTATTTTTATTCATAAACCTATTAGTTAAGAGTGGTGAATGCCCAAAAGCCCACTTAAAAACGCGCGTTTGGATTGTGCTACTCCAATTAGGTTACGTTCACATTAAACATATATTTTTTTTTATATGTACCTATACCTACATACTTTGTAAATTGTAAGAAAAATTCAATATTCAATAGGGATTTTTTGTTCGTTGCTTTTGTTTTTCTTGAAATGAGGATATTCATTCATGAAATATTGAAGAAAAAAAAAACGTGTTTAAACATACGTTGAATCACCTCTTAAATTTAGGTGTTGATGCATTATGTCATATGGCAAGTTTTGGGTACAAACATTTTTTTTTTTATTAAATAAAGTAAAGCTACCAGTTTAATTTTCATTCATCCTTCATCCATCACTTTTATTCAGGTTTTTATTTTTTTTTCTCTTAAACTAATACGATTGTGTGGTTCGTTGATTTTATTTATTACTTGAAGCATAACAGTTGCGTGGGATGTATCTCAATCAATATGACATCTTTATGGATGACATTTGCTATATGTACTATATTGAATAAATTGATTAAAAGTTGAAAACGTTGTTTTAAATTTAAACTCTTTAGTTTCGAATTGTAATTGTGAGACTTTATATATACATACATGCAAGCAATATCTGACAACCGGAGCCCACCTGTTGTATCTAGGAGAAGAGCATTGAATTAAAGGTCATAAAAAACTTTATTTTAAATTTCGTTCAATCCATCAGTCCACAAAAACAAAAACTATAATTCTCTTATTATTTGTATTTTTCTTCTTTCTATAACTGGACTAAGCCCACGATAAAGTAAAAAACGGAAGAAAATGTTACAGCTTGTCAATCGTGTGAACTGTGACTAAAGATAAAATGGCGGTTTTAAGCACGATATCATAAACTACGATACTTTTTTGAAATTATTGAAATAATTCGTTCAACAGAAGCACTAATAATATTCTTTTTTTGTGAACACTATATTACCTATATATGTATATATATCCATTTAAAAATCAAAAGTCAATATTAAACCAGCTGTCAATTTTAAGCTCCTTGACCATTATAAAACACATTATCTCAACAAATGAAGCTCCTTTTCTTTATGTAGATTTAGATGACAGCATAAAATAGTCTCTAAATTTATTTTATCTTTATGCGGATTTCAATAATGAAAATAAAAAAAAACTTGTTATTTCATTGAAAAACAAAAAAACACTCAGAAACAAATCCACCCACTCACTTAATTTTAAATGTACGCCAATTCATTTCAGAAATAATTTAACGTTGATTTTTGTATACATAATGTATGTATAATGTATACCTACTTTTGTTTTAATGAAACTAGTTTATTTATTTTTTATTTTATTTTATATAATAATAACCATCATAGCATATATTATCGCCGCGAAAGAAAAACGATATAAATCAACAAATCACGTTTTTTACTGAGGCAAACAAAATTTAAATAAAACTTGAACTTTCTATTAATCTATTAAAATAGCTAAACTTCTGCACAGTATTGTAGGTACCTACCTACATAAGTTTCAAATATTGAGCTAGAAGATTATTGTAGGTAATTAAAACTAAACTACAAATAATAAATTGAGCAAAAGCTGTTTTAAAGATAAAATCCGCCATATATTTTCGCTCATCAAATTTGCATCTGTCAGCGGCAATTAAATGATTGCTGTCACTTTTGACATTGACAGATTCGTTAATTTCTCTATTGGTTTATTGTTGATTAAAAATCCCGTTAGTCGATTATGTACCTGGTTAAAATATCCAAGTCTAATCCAATTTGGTCTTTCGATCCTTTATATAAACGGTCTTACTCGCAAAATTTAGTAACTGAGGGGATGTGGTTAAATCACAAAATTACTTAGCACAAATCATTTGTCAGTTGTCAAATTTACTTTCACTTAAAACAGTGTTGCCAATTTAAAAACTAAAATTTTGTAACATACGCTTTTTTATAAGAATATGCTCAATTTACAAGCATTGTTATTTGCATATAAATGTATGAGCTTTTGGTGAAATCCAGGCAAGTTCAGAAAAATGAGTTCTCGTAGACTTCAGCAAAATCGTTTATATGAATAGGGTTCTTCATCAAAATTTCTCAGTTTTGCTCTTAAAATACTGAGAAAACAAAATTGGATTCGCTTTTTTACTCATTTTTCTGAAAGACAAAATATAACTGAACAAAATTATCATATGTCAACTGTCAAATTTATTGTGACAGTGCTGCCAATTTAAATACAAACCATCTATACTTATACAAAAACCATACAATTCTTTTTAAACACACGTATGAATTGCAATGCGATTGGAAAGAAAAAATATTTTCAATCTTTTGAATGAGATAGCGAATGTAACTCAATGAAAATGCAATTCAATTACAATTCTTCTATGCGTAGCGTATAGAAATTTTTGCATTCTACCTAGCATTCAGTAGGATTTAAAATTATAACACATTTATAGATAAAAATATACTTACCTATAACATGCTTCTGCAGTCCACAACGATCATGTTGATGTTGTTCACACTTCAATTGAATTTCACATGAACTTTAATTGCAATCAATTGCACAGCGATTAGATTATAATCATTTAGATATCTATTACGAACATGCCATTCCAAACTAAATGTACCAGCAAATTGACCCGATAATATACTTAACAGGTTATTAATCTTCAGTTATTTGCAATGCGAATGAATTTTTTTTTATTTTGCTTTTTTACATTGAGAAAAGAGATATTTTTTTGTATTCACATTTATATATGTATGTAGATAGAACGTGAGTGAAAATCGTTTGCCTAGAATTGAATCATGTAGAGACTAGAGACCTATAACAAGCATCTCGTTAGGATTTACTATCAATTTATTAATAAGCTCCTTAAAGGCGTTCATTCCGTTATGACGGTAGTATGACGACGGTCACAATACCTCTGTTCGTTCACTACCTATCCCAAACTCTAAATTTCTGCAACTTTTAGTCCAAACTTCTGTCAAAGTAATAGGTATAGTAGGTAAGTTTGCAAAGTGAACGAAAAGACCTACAGTCATATATTATTAGATTTTCGTGTACTTAAACACAATCTAATTATTTTCAAATTGGTGGAAATATGCTTTATTTAATAAAAATAAATATCACATTATTCACGGTTACGACAATCTAATCTTGTATCTATTTTAGGCAGCTATAAGACAACAATAAACAAGGTTTTTGAACACATTATTCAAAGTTGGACAGTTGTCTAAAGTTAGACAATGTTTATAAATAAGACCACTAATGTTCGTACATACTTTTATTATCAGTTTTTTTTTTTTTTGAAGAAATGTC
Source organism: Epistrophe eligans (assembly GCA_951394125.1). Classification (NCBI taxonomy): domain Eukaryota; kingdom Metazoa; phylum Arthropoda; class Insecta; order Diptera; family Syrphidae; genus Epistrophe; species Epistrophe eligans. The sequence goes on from OX596030.1 coordinate 72,529,448, forward strand.
TAGGTCAAGCAGCACTTTTTTCGTGATGCGCAATAGATTTTGAGAAAAAAGTGCGCTTTACTTAATAGCAAAATCCTCACTCTGTGGAGACTAACATCTGTTTGCAACAAACTGGTTTAAAGATAAAATTATTTTAACATTGCAATTTTGCATTTGTCATTTTCAACAAAATGATAGCTGTCACTTTTGTAAAATTTCCCTTTATATAATAGGTTTTTTGATTGGTAAAATTGCTTTTAAACGCTGCAATCACCCCTTGCGATTTTAAAGCACGTAGGCGGGGGACGTATGCAAAGTTGCAGAGGTTGAAATAATTGCAGAGTTATCGCTCTTTCTTCTTTGTGCTTTTTCTTATTGTTTGATACACAAGCGGAGTAAAGAGTGTGAAGAGATTTTTCCTTCTCATTTAACAAAAAATGCAGCTACTAAAATTTGCAGCGTTGTTCCGAAAGAAACTCAAAAGAGAAACGCCGTTAAAAATTGCAGTCGTCTGAAAGCAGTCTAATACATTTTGCTTTAAGAGTCCCAAAAATTTTCTGGGCTAATCCTGTAGGGCATTGACCTATTATAAAGTTAAGTCAAATCTGTAGGGGATTAGTTGTTATTGCATTTAAATTCGTGAGAAAAAAAAAAAAAAAAACAAAAACTCAGTGGAAATTTACATGATAAGATTTGCAAAACGAATTTCGTCTTCAGTAACTCGATGTCGATAGGCACCCAAAAAAATACATTGGCTACAACTAGATACACTATATTGTAGGCAAAATGTAAAAATTTTATTATCAGATGAATAAAATCACCGTTAATAAAATTTTCTTACATTTCCTCAATGATTTAAGTTTTTTTTTGTGTGTTTTAATATAACTTTTGATCTCAGCTCCCACATTCTAAATAATCATCACAACGAATTCCATCCATAAATTAGAATTAATTGCACTTTTTTTTGCAGCCCCGATTGTAAGCTACGGGCGGCGGCGCTACGCAGTAATGTGGCTTTTTAGATTCACTTGTAGATGCTTAAGAATTGCTTGAGATTGTTTTTTTTTTTTTTTTAATGATTAGCACCCATCCGCTGTTGCAGTCAAATATTTATCTTTCTAACATGTTTGATAGTTGCGGTGGTGGTGTTGATGGTGTAACTTTAGTATTTTCGACTGCAGTCATCGTTGTTGTTGTCGTTTAATTTCGCAACGTGAGAATTTATTTCCAGTTTAAGATTTCAAACTAAGCTAAGCCAAGTCGGTCGTCTCCTCGTCGTAGTCGCGTCGTCTGTCGTCGTTGTCGTTTAGATATAAAATGTTTGATAATATTGCACAATTTTAAATAACTGCTGCCGTCAAGTCAAAGCCGGAGGTCATACTCTGCATACTATGCACACATTTCCACCTGAATAATAAAAAAAATCGTGCTCAATTCAAAAGATAAGTACAGCCAAAGCAAATTGTGTGCACTCGTTCAATGGATTGTTGTCAGCTTGCCTACCTGGCGGGCGGCATGTTATTTTTTGTATTTCATTCATAAAACTTCAGCTAATTAGAAGGTTCGTGAGAGTTTTAAGCCCTAAAAGATTAAAAATACTCTTAGAATGGTATATAAGAGTCTTTTGTTAAAAGAAGTTCTGGTGAATATCTTAAACCGATTTTTATTTTTATATTTTTTTCTATATAAATACTAAGCTAGTGGTAGATACTTTAAGGGTAAGTTTTGAATTCGAAAAAAGAAATAAACTGTCTAGATTTAAATCGATTAGGTTAGTTTCCTACGGTTCCGTATTTGATTGGTATTCCGACGTATCAAAGTTTTATGATAGAAGTATTAGGGGTGTTCATACGACACGGTAAAGTCCTCCTAAACGTGGTAAATTGGTAAACCTGTCAAATATTCACATAAATTTACGCAGTTTACGACGTTTACAATGACTTTACGCCACTGCATGAATACCCCTATTATTTTTTTTAATTAAGTTTAAAAGTGTAGGTTTGTAAATTTCTTCCATTTGGGGATTTTTTACAAATATATGCCATTGTTTCACTTTTAAGGCCTTATCGACCTTACTCCGAAATCTTAACCTAGTTCAAAGCATATCTAACTTTAAACAGCTGCCTAATCTCTTGTCTAATTTCAATATTTTGTTGTTTCTAATAATACGGTGAATAGTTCTTGTGGGCACTTGAATAGTTATTTTTAATTTAATTTCTGACACTTTCAACTTTGACAACCTACGGAATATATTACCTTAGATTTGTATTATGTGGATTGTCCAAACCTATTTTAAAATGGGTACGTTCAATGAATAAAGTAAGGCAAGTTTCTAGTTACGAATTGAAAAGTCATCTTAAAATTAATGAAATGTTCATAGAACGCCTCCTAAAGTTCATGAAATTGACAGATAACATAACCTATAAATTGACAAAATGAAAATGTTCAATCAATTTTGAAATAATGTTATTATATGTATTAAGTTTTCAATAGAGCCGAAATGAAGTTATCGTTTGACAGCTCATTTCATTTTATTAAAAAAAGTGCAATTTGTCATTTATTTGACATTTAAGTAAAGAAATATTTTCTTAGCTGATTTCTTCAATTTTAAGAAATTATATGAGCTTTTGCTGCATGACTGTGCGACATAGTCATGTGCTTTATTTAATTTAAATAACTCTAAGGAAACAAACACTCATTGACGACCGACGACGATGTCATTAATGCTGCACCACATCTTCTATAGTATACCTACCTGATGCATTCATTGTTCCAAGGCGTGTACTTATTTTTTTCTGTCCTATAGTATGTCCTGTCCTATTAGCCACCCGTATATTGTAAAGGTATGCTATTGCTATACCATTGTAAGTTGTACTTAAGGTACATTACTTAGGTAAAAATATTCAAATGAAATTGAATGCGCGCGGCTGATATGCGACTCAGATGAGTGGGTATCGCTTTGTCGCTTTGAATGAATTTAATGCCCATCCGTATAGCTCTTACTATACCTATATGGTCGTTCCGTTTCGTCTTCCTTTGTCATTTGGAACTTGTTTTAACGGAAGTAAAGAGAATGTGGGGCCTTTGTCAAATATCATTGTTGTTATTTCACAGTGGGGCAGACTTGTATCAAAATTGGGGAATACACTGCTTATAGCTTAGTTAAAATTTATGTTTCTAGAAATAATTTTTTCTTTTTTTAAAAGCCGGAAACGCACATGTGATATCAATCGCATAACTTTTCAGTATAAAAAAATACAACACATTCGGCTAGAAACGCACTTGAAATTTCGGTTATGAAATTCCTAAAGCTTTAGTTTTAATCTGATTGCTTATAAAAGTCTCCTACTTGTATCAATTCCTAGAAGATTCGATTTTGGCTTAGTTGACTACAACAAATCGCAGCATTAACAGAGGTGTCATGTATTTAAGTGGCTGAATAGTTGTGCGATAAAAATCCCTCTTCAGGTTCTTGTGTTGGTTTTATTTCAGTTTTCGAACTATTTTGTCCCACTGTGCGTCGGTGTACCAGTACCAGCTAGTATCAGATCATCATCAGCGCAATAAAGGTAAAAATAAAGGTAGGACAATAAAGAGGTAGACATAAATGTATGCACATATGTATGTACATATATGTAGGTACACGGTACAACCGGGGCTAACAAATAGAAACGGTCACGCGTGCGTAATCCAGGAAATCTATAGAACTATACGTTCACATCAGCCATCAGGGGAGATTATTATTCATTCGGATATATGTACATATATGTATGTATCTACGAAAAATTGAAATTAAAGTAAGGTCTGTGAATAATTGCGATGATGTCGAGCTCGAGACGAGAGACTCATAGAGTTAGGAAGTAAGGGATTTTTGAAAGATGACCATTTCATTTCATTCATTGTTTCAAAAGCGGATTTTTTCGTTATGTTTGTTATTGTTATTGTTATTGTTGTTTTTGTTTTTTTTTAACTTTTGTTTAATTTTATTTTGTTTTGTGACTGTCATCAAAAGATGGTAATTGGATATTTTGAGCGGATGCATGACGGAAGATGGCATGTTGGCGCAGGTGAATAAATACGGTAATTGTACTGTATATACATATGTCTGATGTTAGTGGTTTTTGTTATTCAATTATATTATGTAGATATTAAATTTATATGGGAAATGGTTTGGAGAATAATGCTGGGCATGGCTAGGCCATGGAGTAATCATACGGTTTCATTATTTAAATAATAGAGCGGTAATGGATTCTTGATATCATTTTAATTACTAACAATATTTTGATGTTTCTACTTTATGATGAAAGTTTAAATAAAAATTATTATATTCTTCTAAATCTTTAAAACTTTTATAACAGTAAATTAGAATGTTAAAATTAAATCGAACAGACTAATTGGATCACCAATTGCCAATTCAATCTAAGAATACTTTTTTTTTCTTTTTTTAACATAATTTTCCTTCGAATGTAATCTTCACTTCCAAATTAATTCTATATAATAAAATTTTTCAGTTGTAAGATATAATTTAAATATCAAATCTCTGAGCAAGCTGCGTATTTTTTATGTTGTAAAGCTAAAGCCTCTATCTATGAAAAATAAAGTATCTATCTATCTATCTAACCTAAGAATACAAACACTGATGTCAATTAATTGTTCCATTTGTGGTAGCCATATGTGTTACTAGAACTAATCCTAGGATTGGTAGGTCAATTAATGGAATTTCGAATGAATGTTGAAAGTGGCCACGATCTGCCAGAGAACTATAAGACCCCTATTAATAAAAAAGTATACTCATCTTCTTATTTACAAATCAACTAAAAAGTTGATCAACAACTAATTCGCAGATTAAAATATTAATTAATAAACAATCAACTTCTTACGTTAAATTTAAATTAAGTAGCAAATCTTAACGACAACCTACTACATTTAACAAGAACTCTAGTGTCAGGTACCTATTATTTAGTATTATTTGGTCCGCACACACAATACACTTTCTCACAAAGTATGAACTTTTACACATACATACTTTCATTTCTTTTTATTTTGTATAGTCATTGGCAAATAAAATAGTAGAGGTAGGTATGTTTTCAACTTAATTAATTTAATTAATTAACTAAAATGAATTGTCCTTAATTAACATGAATACAATTTTTGTTTGTTTTATTGATAAGAATTCACACTTACTTCACTAGTTAAAAAATAATTCATATTTAATTTGAATTTATTAATAGGGATGTTTTGGTAATTGCAAGTTTTACTTATGTAACTCCTGTGTGTCTGACTTTATTGGTACTAAAGTTTCGAGGGGGCTGTATAAAAAGGCTGAAACACATTTCAGTTTCTCTTTGTCAAAACTTAAAAACTTTTTTTTATACTAATAATGATTTGCTACCAAACTGTTTGTTAGAGTTCCATTTACATTCATCATCAATTGTACAATGTATATACGCCTCTGTAGATGTCAATAACTATATTATGTAGCTTTAAATCACATCGATTTAACGATCCCGATGATCCTGCATTTAATTAACTCCGTTTGTATTTTTTTACTGTCTGCATATGGAGCAGTAGCGGATTAGGGTTACTTAAGTTTTTTGCAATCCTTTTTAAAAGTTAAAATTTTTGAAATTATATGTGTGTTTCAAAATTACAAATTTAATTTTTTTGTATATGAACTTTGACAGACTTTTTTGTAGATTTTGACAGATAATCACAGAGTTTCAAAGTATAGGAACGCACATTATACTTTTTTACGCGCGTTGAAAGTGAACTTGACAAATTAATTATCAAGAAAACACCTGAATTATTTTCAACCAAAGTGACAGGCAATTGCTTAATGTCATTTTTTTTTCAAGTCAGCATGTCAGCGACATGTTTATTTTGATTTTGATACTTGTACTCTTGGTTTGTTGTGTAAAATCTCATAAAATGATTCAGAAGTTACGCTACACGTCAGTGTGAAACAAGCACAAAAAAAAAATAGTTTGACAGGTCTTGTTAGGGAGAAAAGGAACACTTTTTCAAAGGCGCGACTAGTGAACAATGAACATTGAGATTTTTCGTCGTATTAGTAATTGTATTGCATTATTTTCTCCCTATAGTTAGAGAATGAAAAAGAGAAAAGTCAAACACTGTTTTAACTTAAAGGAACTTATTTACAAAAATTGAATTAAATAGGTTAAACCAATAACGAGAGATCCGGGATTAAAAGAAATATATGACCATCCAAAACAAAATTCAACAACCAAACAAAATTCTACAATATAGAAAAGTAGGTACACCACTTTAATTTATGTAGTCTGATTATGATCAGAGTACACATTATTATAGGTTATATCATTTAGAGTTTTCTTTTTTGTTCAGGTCTGCACATCTGTAAAAATCGAGGAAAATGTTAGATTTTTTATTATATAATTTCAAAATTTTGTTATTTCTAATGATGCGGGGAGTAGTTCTTGTGGGCAGTCCAACAGCCATTTTTAATTTCTGACACTTCCAAATTTGACAACCTGTGCAATATATTACCTTAAATTTGTGTAGGTACTGTGGATTATGATATCTTTGTTTTTTCTCTTTCTAATTTGACAGTTCTAACTTGAGAGAAAACAATGCAATGATCAAAGAATTTCTTATTAGTTAGTTTATCGTTAAATCCAGCACTGGTAACAACTATAAATATAGCATTCATGATGTGCCCACACACACAAATTCCTCTTCTTCCCTCACTTTTTGCATTTAATTTCGGATGAAATAAGGTTTCTTTTTCGACAATATTTCATTTGATGAGTTTTTTTTTTTTTGCTTTTTTTTCCAACCAATGGACCAATTTTAAATTCGTGCGAAAAGTGCCCAAACTACTTTTCGTCCATTTAGACTTCTTGTTTCAATATAAAGGTAAAAGAAACTGAATAAATATAAAAAAAGACATTAGAATACACACTTCTCACCGACAATTGTGTTTCCTGAAATTCATGACTTTTATTGGCACCTTTTGGATATAAATTTTAATTTGACATAAACAGCTCCGAATCAAGAACGAAGGATCACGATATAAAGTGCCTACACTCCAAAGCAGGCGACGACGACGACGGCGATGCGACGACGAAGATGACGATGACCACGACAAAAGTTCCATTGTGCCTCCTCAATAAAATAATACAACAAAAAATAAAATAACAGAAGGCGACGAGACGCGCCAAGTCACAGAGCTGGCTATAGTTGGCTGGTGGCTAAAAAGAGCGATAACATGTTTTTGAATATATTTCGCGAGGGTGTCATTATTCTTCTGCCCAAACCCAAACCAACTCCAACATGGATTTCGTATTTCGGTTGAACTGACATCGAGATGAATTTACGTATTTGTTTGTTTGTTTTTTTTTTTTTTTCAGAGCGCGTCTTCAAGATATCAAATCAATGTAACATTAATGAGATTATCGAGTCGATTTCCCTTTTTTTTATTTTAATTGACACCCCAACTCAATGCATATTAACATGAAGTGTTTGATTGAATTTCTTTGTTTTGTATATTTTTTTAATTCCATGTTCAATTATGAAAAACTTTATAATAAAAAAAATCTACTTTGAACAATATAAAAAAGAAAAACAAAATCCATACCTAAGCTTTGTGTTTGACAAAATACTTAACATCGCATATGGACTTTCTAAGGCTTGTAGTCATCAAAATGATTTTTATTGCTTTTATTTCTTCACTAAAGTTGGTTTTCTATCAAATATTTTAACACTGTGGCTGCTTTATATCTTATAACTTCATATACCTATTCCAACACCCACTCAAATTTCTGTTTTCGAAATGCATAATATTATTACAACATTTCCGTTCCGCCTTCTCGCGATTGAAAACCAACAACAACAACAACAACGACGCGACAACGCACGCAGCTTTAGAGAGTTATAATATATAAAAAGGTATATCAGGGTTTAGATTTCTTGGCAATGAATGACCATGATGTGCGGTGTATCATTTTAATTCCAGCGTGCATTATGCGTTTAGTAAAATATCATTTTCAAACTCTTTTGCCAGTTATTCAAATTAAATTTTTGTGAAATTCCATTTTCGTTTTGATTTGTTGGCAGTTTCAACAATAAAATTTTTATTTAAACGTGCGTAGGTTTAAATGTGATGTTTTTTAAGCATTTATATATATTTTATGTATCAACATGTTGTATCAACATAGTACCTAGGTGAAATGAACAATTTTTAAAATAAATTAAATAAATATGAGAGTCAGTTATTTTTGTTCCATGTATGGGGGTTCATATAAATACTTCAAACAACAAAGAATTTCATTATACCCCCATTCATTATCGCAGATTTAAATACATACCTAGGTCAATTACAGTATACCTCATATTTATGAAAGTCAGTTAAACATTGGCACCGGGCAAATTTTGGGCTGTGTCCTGTGTGTATATATTTATTTGCCGGCAGAAAGAGCGGGAAATATTTTATTTATTGAAGAACAAGAATTAAGTAATTATTATTAAACTTTTCAGTCTAACGATTAAATTAAACTTGAGTTATATACCCACTTATTACAAAGGGTACATTTTTGAATCAAACAAATTCGATTTTAGCTACCTAAACTAACGCAGATTTTGTACAATTCTCAGTCATTTTTAAACTGTAGTTAAATTAAGTTACGTAGGATAAGTCAATTTATAGTTTTCTGAGGTTTAAAGACTATTGCCCAGATCGCGCTTTATTTTAAATTTCATACAAAATTCTATCCAAAATTTAGCCAAGTTAAAATTAAGCAAAGCATTTTAGTCGAGAAGTACGCAGCTCCAGGTAAAAAATCAAAATTGTGTTTCTTACTGTACACCACTTATGTATGTATCTGCCAAAATTTAGCGCATGAAATAATTGTTCGACACATTAATTCTCCAACAACATTTTGGGAGATTCTGTAATTCTTAAACATATTTGGTCTTATTTATAAACGTTGTCTAACTTTAGATGATTGTCCAACTTTAGAAAATGTGTTCAAAAAACTTGTTTATTGTTGTCTTATAGCTGTTTAGTATTTAGACACAAGAGTAGATTGTCTTAACTGTGAACAATGTGATATTTATTTTTATTAAATAAGGCATAATATTTCCACCAATTTGAAAATAGTTAAACAGTGTCTAAGTAGATAAAAATCTAATAAATACGACTGATTGTGTTTAAACTTTACTTTATAAAAAAACAAAATCAAAATGGAGGAATATTTGTAAATAAACGATTTATCTCAGCCTAAAGCTTAGTATCCAGCTGTGGTTTCCAAAACAAAAGCGAAAACGCAAACGAAAAGAATAAGGACATTAATGCGAGAGTTTTATCAGATGAAACGTAACGAAATTTGTTTGTGGTCTCACTTTTCCGCACACAATATTAACCGTGTTTTGGTGAAAGTGTATATAGCAACTTAGTAAAATTTTTTGCACGCAAACAAAAACAAACAAAAAGTTACTTTGTTATTGATTCATACACATTTGTTATTTTTTGCGTGTAATAATTTTACTGAGTTAATATACACCTTCACCAAAACACGGCCATATATGCAAATAATTCAGTGCGAAAAAGGATCGGAAATTCCTCCAAATACTATGCTATAATTATTAATTTCGCTCGTTGAACAAATTATGCAAAACGTAAAGCAAAAAATACATTTTATTTTATTAAATTCACTTGAAATAATGAAAAAAAAAATCTTTGAAATGGTTGAATATAATTTATTCTCAGAGAACAGCTGTTTTCCGTGACATATTATTTTCCACAACGCTCTTATGTCAAAATATAGCTATAGTTTTAGCTAATGTTTGAAGAGAAAATGAGAGCTAAAATTTTGCGTGATCTGCGTAGTGCTTAGTAGGCTTTAATGATGAAGAAGTCAAAAATATAAATATTAAAATATAAAAAGATGTGTTTTCGAATTCTAGGGAACAATTGGTTGAAAAATGAAGTTCTTATACAATCTTTCGATAAAAGTATGTAATTTACGTCCGTAACGCAGTTTTTCTGTGCGCTGAAGTTGAGCCCCCAAAAAGTCTCTGGGCCCACAGGGAATTAGTTAGTGTTGCGTTTAACATGGTGACTGTTTAGACCCAACGTGCGTCGTTTTTTTCGTCCAATTGCTTCCGGGCTTGCAAAAAAACACGCTTAAAATAAAATTATAAAGGATAAAGATCGTTAAAAGCTATTTAGGATCAATAATTCAACAAGTCCAATTAAAATGGTTCTAAGTCTTTCTACTGACTACTTGGCTGATGTATTTCATTAGTATGAATATAGAATTTGTATTATTTAAAAAAAAACTTCGTAGAATACTTTTAAATACTACTTTTAAATTTCAATAAAAAAATATTTCAAATTTAAAAAAATGTTCGCGTTCTTCGTGAAATGTACCTAAGCATTCGATTCATTTAAAATTTCTTTTTTTGCATTCTTGTATATTTAATTAAAAAAAAATAAAAAGATTCATAAAACTTTATTATCTAGAATCACTTCATGCATAAAATAAAATCTTTTCTATATCTTGCAAAGAATCTTTTATATGCATGTATATTATTGTTGTATTTCCGCCATTAAAAAAGATGCGTCGGATGATGAAAAACAAAACCTAAAAAAAAAAGAATAATACATAGTATCATCTTCACCTCTTGTTTAAGATATTCATTTCCAATTTAAAAAGAAACAAACAAAACATGCAAGAATCCATTTGACACCTACGTAGCTGTAACCATCCACTTATTGTTTTGCTGCATTTACAAAGACGATGATATGAAGATGGGGCATCAGTATCATGAGATGAAATACCTCCACAGCATAAAATTCAGTGTTCCCACTTAATTATTCAAATGCAAATTTTCCGCATTTTTTTTTGTGTTTGAAAATCATATAAATTGAGTAAGATGTACGAGTGAATTAATACAGATGTTTTTGTGGTTTTAAATAAATTGCAAAGAAATAACATGAAATGTAATAAAATAAAATAAATAAATAAAAAAGGGCAAAACAATAATTTAAAAAGATTATGATTTTAATAACTAGAAGTAAAATCGAGAAAAATGACTTTCTTACCCAGAAAGCTACTACTACAAAAAATACTCTAAGGCGCCATGTTATAGCTTTCATTGAAACTCATCATTGAAAAATTTAAATTTTTGGAAACAAATTATGTTAAGTCATTAGCTTTATTTTGGCATAAACATAATCAGTGATTTTGGTTTTTAAGTGCCTCAAAACTTAAAAATAAAAATTGCAATGATGGTTTTCAATGATAACTGGCCCCTAAAAGTGGGAACACTCTTTACAGTCCCTTTTCCATTAATTCTGTGCAACAAGTAACAAGAACAACAACTGCATAGATTTCACCAGCATGCGCCATCACAGCACAGCCGAGCGCATCAACGACGGCGGCGGCTTCGCTCGTCGTAACGTCAGTCGCAACCACCAGACCATTTATTGAAATTGATGCGAGAGATCTTCTTCTTTGGCTCCGGATGCATCCGTATATACCGTTCCTTAAGTCGTTCGTACGTAACCCGTGCCATCAAAGCAATGCGATTGTGATTTATGAAAGTTCATGTTGTCTGCTCTAGAAAAGTCTTTGGTAGGTTAGGTTAGGAACTTCCATAACATAGATGCGAATGTGTTCTTCTTTTATTTTAGTTATTTTGTTTTTTTAGAAAGTAGGTATAATTTTTGAATCTTTTGAATAACAATGTGTTCAGTTGACTGCTTTTTTTGTGGGCCAATAAAATAACAACATTAAGTGGGTTTTTCTTCGTTCCAAAAAAAAAAATAAAACAAAGGTGTTCGTGTATAATAGTGTAACCTTTTTGTAGAAATTCTTTGATGGTATGTCTTTTAGGTGGGTGGGCAGGGTATTGATTTACTGAATAATAAATTGACGAGAATGTTAGATTTTTATTGATTCAGGAAATATTTACATCAATTTTATCTTTATTTTGATACTATAGAAAACAAGGTTATATTGGTTTTTGGCTTTTGGTTTTATCACGATGACAAGGGATTTATGTTTTTTTTTTCTGTTGAAAACAATGATAAATGTGACATTAATGATTGCAATCAATGAAGGTATACCTATTTTACATTGAAATAATATAAGTTGTCAATAAAAATTTCAAAGAAAAGAAACATGTTGTGTATACGTTGTGAAATGTCATTAAAAGTGAAATCTGATATCTTTTTTAATAGAAGTGCGAATCAACGACATAAAGTCTCCATCAATCCGACCTAAGCGTATAAAATTATTCAAGAGGTCAAATGTCAAAAATACCGTTTTTTTGTTCCCTATAACTTTCAAACGGTAAATGCAGCTATCAAAAAATTCTTCAAATTCTTCTTCTTCAAGCAAGCGTTTAAGAATTATTGGCCGTGTTTTGGTGAAAGTGTATAGCAACTTAGTACATTTTTTTACACGCAAACAATAACAAAAAAAAGTGATATTACTTTGTTCTTATTTCATACACAAAACAAAAAATTATTTGTTATTGTTTGCGTGTAATAAATTTACTAATTTGCTATTCATACACTTTCACCAAAACACTGCCATTATGATTTCAAAAATGTCAAATGTCTAAAATAGGTGCTCTTTAAACGATTGAACGGGGAACCTGGGAATCCATAATACCTCAATTTGGTTTTTGACTAAAAAAAACTTAATTATTGTACTTACGAACAAATATTTTGCATCTTATAATTATTTGGATATTTGCTCTTAGATTGAGATTTAAAGAATTTCGATTGCTTGGTTTTAAAGTTGTTTTTTACCAAGTATCTCCATCTTAGCTATATGGGTGCACCTTGATAGGGTTATATTTTTTACTAAAAATGAAATACAAAAAACTAAGCACTTAACAATATTTTTCAGTCTTCATTGATACAGCAACAAAATAATTTAATAATTTTTGGGGTAGCTTGCGCCTGGAAAGTAGTGTCCCGTAATGTTAGGGAACAAAAACTCCCCAGAGCAACAATAGGCTTGTTTATTATGCAAACCCGGGGGGACGGGGAATCGGATAAGAAAAATGATGTCGGTGCTAAACAATCATCATGTTTTATGTATAATGAACAACAACTGATCCACTCCGGGCTAAGCTAAACCTAGAGAATTCTCCGGGCTTAACTTAAGCACACAGAAAAACTGTATTACCGGCGTGAATTATATAATTGTTATGGATAGTTTGTATGAAAACTCCATTTTGTTTCTGTAATGGTGTCGTTAATCCCTGTGGTCGTTTTTTTTCGTACAATTCCCTCGATCTCGATATATTTTTTTAAGTGGATATTTACGGTAAATCAATATTAATGTTTCGGATATGAGATAACTCTGGTCAGACTATAGATAAAACACTCAATGAAAATTGCAAAAGAAATTACCAGTTACTATATAAATACACGTTCGAACACACACATTTCTCGACACTCGTTCCAAACCTTATTCTTTGACAGCAGATGATGAAACATAGAACATAAAACGTAAAAGTGAATCAATGTTGCCACTGCCACTGTATACTTCAGGAATTTATCATATAACTTGTGTGTTCCTCTAAAAATTACAATTGTAATTGTCAAAGTGACATTTGGTGTTAGTATGATACTAAACAAATAAAATACTAATTTAATGATTTTTATACTTTAATAAAATGTTAAAAGATATTAAAATGTTAACACGTTTAAAAATTTGAAAGCCCTTACTTAGCATCGAACAATGATTTAACATTGTATTGAATGGTGTAAAATTGTACTCCATTTAAAATGTAAAAAGACGTTTATCACTTTGTATTCTAAGCTTCCAGTTCTTCAGTGCGAAATCATACCAATTTAGTAATTCAACCCGAGTTAACTCTCGAAAAGTGTTTTCAAACAATTTAGATCCCGGCTTTCAAGTTAACTTATCGAATTTGTTGAGTAGATTAACTGAAAACATATTTCTGACAATTTGTTGAGTAGATCAACTGAAAACATATTCCTGACAGATGTTTGTAAAAACACTATCAAAATAGAGAGGGCGACACTATCCATATACTGCCTAATAATGTCGCCTTCTCAGTTTTGATAGTTATAGTGCATTTCCATAGGGTTGCACTTTGAATTCGATAGATTTTTGAAAATTGAAACTTAGAGTTAATCCAACCTTTGAAAAACTGCTTCTGAGTTAACTTGGATTCAATTTATTTGCATAATTAACTAAATCTGGTTTAACTCAGAGTTAAATCGTGCACTGAAAAATTTCCTCTCAATTGGCAAAACCGTTGAAAAATATAATGTGTGCTCAGTTTGTAGCTTATGAAATTTTTTATGGGGAACACTGCGTAATGACTAAGCAGAATATAAGATTGTCTGAAAAAAAAATCTGACCAAAAACAACAACAAAGACTATAGGAGATGATAAAAAAAAATGTATTGACCAAAAACAAAATGGAGAGAAGGTGGAGCTAACCGTCTCATATAATTCCTTTTTGGTGGCGACCATATAACTTTTAATCTTTTCTTCTATAAATTAAGTTAACATAAATAACCAATAAAATTCAAAATTAATATTCAATTCACAGCGCCAATTTTTTTAAATTTTCATTCATCTTCTTAAATGTCAATTTTTAAAACAAACCTTAGTACCTTATTCATATATCTTATCGAAAAATATTTGTTATTTTTGGGTTTTACAAAATATATCGTTAAATCGAATCAAATCAAATCAAATTAGCACATTATTTATGCCTTAGATAGACAAACTAAACACTTTTAAAGCATTTTGGTAAAGGTATAATATGGGTAAACATATTTGGAATAAATTTATATACATATTTAAAGCGAGCCATTATGATTTGATTGAAATGAATTATACTATAGACACTTTAATTAAATTAACACAGCAAGCAAGATGGTAATGTTGATATTTAACCAAATTAAAACAATAAAAAAGTAAAATTATCATTTAGATGGGTTTTTTTGCATCAAATATATAAACATGAGTGTAGATTTTTTCTTTCTTAAATAGTTTAAAGAATTTCAGTAAAGTATATTGTTTTAAGGGAAACTACATATATGTATATAGAAGAATTATTTATGAAGGCCTACATTTTTAAAGCTTATAAAATGGCTTGGGAATATATGTATATTTAAGAATAATATCTATTGGGGGAGAGATTCTGAAACATTTGACAATACCAATGAATAATCCAACAGAAAAAAAGGCAAGTTTTTGACAACCTTGACTAAACTATCTTGAAAGTTTTCTTAAAATGTATACGTAGAAGGAAAAAATGTCAAATCAAACCGCTCATATTTTGTATGTTAAGATTGCTTTTTAAAAAAACTTTCTTAATTTTTTACTTATATGGAATAACTCCCTGAAAGTATATATACCTAACTATGTAATTCAATTTAAGTTACACAATTATCGCAATCAAAATGAATTTGATTGCTTATAAAAACGGAAGGTGAATATAATTCACCTCAATTCGTACTTATATTGTACAAATATAAAGCCTGCTTGTAACACATAAAGTTTATTCACCTTAAAAATACCCCCTTTAACTTCGAATATAGGTACACTAATAATTTGGTACTACCTTAACAGTCTTTCCATGCAACTTCCGTTTTGTCGTTGTTATAATAATATCTGCGTTTCCATAATGGTAAGTAATTTATGATTACCAAATAAGAAAAAATGAGAAAAAAACACATGCCAAACAAATTGAATAATTTATAAACACCACAAATTGATGTCCTTATAAATCAACAAGAAATCAAAATGTTCCACAACACTTGTTTTCTTGTAATATCATTAAATTAGTGTTATCAGATTAAAATAAGCACTTAATTTAGCGATGAAGTTAAATGTCTCCTTTATATAAGAAAAAAAATTAATAACCTTATTGTTTAGATGTATATAACCCGTCTATAGATATATTAACCAGATCTACTTATGCTTATACTTTTTGATCTGTATACATAAACTGCCTTGAGGTAAACCATCAATACCAGTAATTAGCATGCATATCATGAGACTTGACGTCCAAAAAATAACAACAACAATGTGCGAAATTAAACAAAGGTAGGAATACATTAATTGTTGTAAAGGTTTCACTGCTATCTGTTTAAATCATGTACCTAAGTAAGTTCCGTTTTGGTGCATAAATTTGTAGAAAAAAAAAAAAACATTTAACCAACGAAACATAAATATGAACAAACTACGAAGTGATATGAATAGGGCTAAGGTAGAACATGGCACCTCCAAAAGCAACAGTCATCTCTGTGTGGAGAACAGACTTGTGAACGCATTTCGTGCCATTAAGTTTTCAGCAATCATATTTTAATTCAAATCCCAGCCAAACATATTTTCATTACATGGTTTTGAAAAGCTATCGAAAACTTTTCCCTTAGGGTTAAAATCGCAAAAATTTTACATCCACTTTTTTTTTCAAAATAATTGAGTTATTTCGAGACATTGAATTTCACCCTTCTCCCAAGACCTTAGGCTTGTCACAAATTTAATGAACTTTTTAAGAAATGCTTAAGACGTCAAAACAAAGTTTTTCGCCAAAATTCAGCTTTGTCATAATTTTTTTTTTAAGTTTGTCCATTTTGCTGTCTCATTTTGCCTGGACTATCCCTTGTCAGAAAAGGATTACCGTTTTGTGACACCTTTGACACTTCACTACTTAATTTTAAAAACACACAAATTCAATAGAAAGAAATTTTCAAACAATTTTAATCTTAAAATGCTTCGAAAATTCCATTTTATATAAAACTTAAAAAAAAAACTAACGAGACGAAAATGCAAAGGTTATTAAACAAAAAAAAAAAACCTGATGAAAAGTGAAAATTCATCTCTCCATATTTATACACCAATTACTGTTTTGTGATAAACAAAAACAAAATTTTTTTAAATTGTTTGCGTGTAAAAATTTCACTTAAAAAAAAACGACTATTATTTTCGCTAAAATAAGAAATAAGTCTTCACTTAAACAAAAGTTTTAGTGTTAGGAGTGAGACTAACTGTCATAATTTTTCATTAGAAAATGTATATCAAATAAATTAAGACACTTCACTTTTTCACGGCACTAGAATCAGGCCCCAGGGTTGGAATTGTGTAAGGTTATGTCATAATTGATAGCTAAAGACTAAAGAGCTATCACAGCAAAAAAATGTCATTCAATTGATTGCAAAAATGGCAATCATATTTTAACAAATGTCATTGAATTGAATTGAATTGAATGACGAAAACCTCAATGACAATAACATGTGACTATGATTAATGTAACAATCAGTCATCACTTTAGCCGATTCTATCCCAGACTTTTAAGGTGGTGTTCACATTACGACTTAGGTGGGAGTGAGATAAAACAAAGAGACATCAGAATAAGTCCGGTAGAGTGAGTGCAATGTGCACACCGTTTAATATCTAATCAGATATCAATAACTTTTTTTTCATTTTTGCTGTCAAAAATCTGATACAAAATTTGACATATAGATATGTTTCAAATTTAGTACAGATCATTTATATGTATATATACCTACTGATTCACTTATAGTTTAGTTTAGTTTATTTTAGTTTAATTTTAAATTACTTCGTACACAGATAGTAAACAGAAATTTAAATAATATTGCATTTTAGGTTTTTTGAGGAAACTGATTTATTTTTGATTTATTTATCATGTATATCTTTTTAATGGCATGAGCGATTTTGTTATAATTTTTATCTGGTGCCTTTATAAAATTTTGACAATATTCCATTTGAAAATGTAGCAAATTATTTTTTAAAACCAGAAATAAAGTCAAATAAAAATACATTTTTGTAAGATACTTTTGACTTTTGACATGTTTTATACCTACATTTCTCGTTAAAGATATTAATTATTGATATACGTATGTATGTATGTTTATCTTGAATGAAGCTACATTATAGTCTTTAACCACAGGAGCCAGTTTATGTTACCTAGTGCATATTTTTTTTTATTCATTTAATAATCTAAAAATTCACTTCATTAACCGTACCTACTGATGCAAACTAATTTATGTAGGTGGGGAGTTTGCAAAAAATGCGTTGCAAAAACATTTGTTTAGTAAAGATTTCATAGATTTATGATAATATTTTTAATTTATAAAATTTTAAATAATTACATTTCATTTTTGTAGTGAAAATTATCATTTAATTATTTTCATTTCTTTTTTTTTTTTTATTTTTAGGTAAGTGGGCCATTTGTTTGTCAAACAAATCTAAAAATGTAAGTTTTTTTTTACCGTCGTCAGTAAAAGAACCATTTTAATTAAATTTATCGGCTAAATGCGTAAAGATATAATAATCTCACTTTTGAGATTTTGATGTAATATAACGTATATGTAGTTGTTGAAGAATTTAAATGAAAATCAGTTTTCATTTGGATCCTAATGCAAAATTGGTATGTTTTTTTTTTGCTCTTCTGTAAAATTTTCTGACTAAGGCATTTAATCTACATTCCCACATTTCCTTTTAGCATCGTGGCACTTACTGTTTTCGATTTGTATCAATAACAATCAGAAATCAATGAAAAAAAATGACAAAATGATGAAGAAAGTCATAATCATAAAAAAAAATTAGAAATCACAAACGTTAAATTCTTCAGAGTAGCTCGGAAGTTGAAAAGTGAGCGAAAACCGAAAACAGGTAACTTTAATTGCTCCGTATTCCGAGCAACTCCACGCAATTAGTTGCCGACAACTAAGTTAAAATTAGAAATAAAAGATTTGAATAAAAACGATACCACATTCGAAACGTGAAGACGACAAATCAACATTTATAAATTATAAAAAAAGGCAATCCACTTAGGATTCAAAATTTTGTAAAAAAAAAATATTATTCTTAATCTTAGTTTAGATTTGATAAATCTATGTTGTGTTTCCACCTCACAAAAAGATTAACAAGAAGATTTACTTAATATTGACAACACCCTTTAAATGGAAGTGAGACAGAAAGCTTCATTTATATGAAACGATGAAAAAAAAAAAAAATCGAATCCCGCTCAGCGCAATATGGGTATTCGTGAGTTCGATTTCTAAGATCATTAGTCCCATAAAAGATTTAACAAGATTTATTTCTAATCTCAAATGTATGGTAATTCTTCGAGATTTTAAGAAGATAAAGTTAAAATCTTCGTAGTTGTATAATGTTATACATCATCGTGCATTTTCTAATCAGATAAACTGTCTCCATAAAAACAGACAACAAGATTATTTTTTTAAACATTCGTTTCCCGGATTTTACAACATCGTAAATAACCTGCAGTTTGTTTTCATTTTCAGTTCAACGAATGCATAACTTGTCATTCTACTACATTAATCTATAAAGGGTGTTTTTTTTAGAGTTATAGAACTTTGAAATGGAATAAAACAAAGATGATTTTTTAAAAATTGACATGAATTTTACTTTATTCGAAAGATAATCTCCTGAAATTAAAATTTAAATATGATTTCTAGCATATGACCGCCACGGCTTGCTCGGACGTAGTCTAATCTGGAAGTCCAATTTTCGATGACTTTTTCCAACATTTGTGGCCGTATATCGGAAATAACGCGGCGAATGTTGTCCTCCAAATGGTCAATCGTTTCGGCCTTATCGACCTTATCGACGTAGACTAGCGATTTCACATATCCCCACAGAAAATAGTCAAGCAGCGTTAAATCGCACGATCTTGGAGGCCAATTCACGGGTCCGTAACGTGAAACTATGCGGTTAACAAACGTTTCTTTCAATAAATCAATTGTGGTACGAGCTGTGTGACATGTTGCGCCGTCTTGTTGAAACCACAGCTCCTGCACATCATGGTTGTTCAATTGATGAACGAAAAAGTCAGTAATCATGGCTGTATAGCGGTCACCATTGACTGTAACGTTCTGGGCAGCATCGTTTTTAAAGAAGTACGGACCAATTATTCCACCAACCCATAAAGTACACCAAACAGTCAGTTTTTTGTGGATGTAACGGTGTCTCAACATACACTTGAGAATTATCATCACTCCAAATACTGCAGTTTTGTTTATTGACGTTTACATTCAACCAAAATTGAGCTTCATCGCTAAACAAAATTCGTTTATGAAAATTGGTTTGATTTTCAAAATAAATTTGCACAATTTGGAAGCCATTGTTCAGGCGTCCGTCAGTCTATTCATGTTGAAATGCCAAACCATACTAAAAATAAATCACTTGACAGAATGACAAAACGGCCGCCAGTTAAAATAGTGTTGCCAACTTAAAGTTCTATACCTCTAAAAAATCACCTATTACTTACCAAACTTTTTGAAAATCTCTGATCATCACGGCAAATCATGAGATATTTTATACAAATAATTATTTCAACCACCGCGACGAGACGGTCGCGTTGTCGTTGATCCTCCCCGCAACCGCCACGTACAAAATGATCACGAACAAACAAACCTATATATGTACATAAATGTATTAAGCGCCATACAGAAACATAATAAATGTAATTTTGCCACTGTAAACTTTTAGCAGTTTTCAATTATAGCATCTTGAAAGCTGGCAATTGTGGAATTTGATTGTCAAACGGTATAAGTAAACCTTTCATTAATAAAATATTGAAGTCGTGTTGTGGCAGCTGTAGCTGAACTGAGCTGTAGTGTTACCTATAGCTGGAAATTGCAGCGATATATGTATATGGTGGCTGCTGTCCAGTTAGGCACACATTGCCAGTAAACAGGACAAATAATGCTAATTACGATCGTGCTAACTACTGACAGTTGTCACACTCACGCAATAAGCAAATAAGTCTAACATTTTATAGTAATTTAACATTTTTACTATGTTTGGTGGCGGTGGCCAGAGGTTTTCCGTAATAGTTGTATTTACTTAAAGCAAACTATACCATCGATTTTATTTTAATGGTTTTAAAGATAAAGTGCTGCCAAACAATATGAAACCGGAAATTGACTATAAAATGGTCACAAAATTGATGTCATTACACAAATAACCGAAATGACACCCATACCTATAAATTATTATGATGGTTGAAGTTGGAGCCGCTGCCGCCGGCCGTCTCGCCGGAGGCTGAACAATCATTTTGCTACCTGTTCAGCTTTTAACGATTTTTTATTTGTATCTCGGATCTTGATTTGATTTAAGTGCGTACTTAAAAAAAAAAAAAAATATCGGAAAGACCGAAAGAGTTATACAGCATGAATGGAATCACATTAGCTATTCAAACGTCATGTCAGGTAGTTATAGATTTGGCCTTAAGTGGAATTGATTTTTGTTGTGATGCCAAAAGTTGTTAGATAGTAATTTTTTGTATTTTGTATTTTTTGTTTGATTTTAAAATTAAAAAAAAAAACTTGTGATGATGGTTTTTATTCCACGCATTTATGCCTTTCTATACCTGCACCCACGCAGATTTTATACTTTGTTTTTGTTTTTTTGTACTAGAGTATGTTGAGCAAACTTATATACATAGCTGGTTGCTGAGGGGGACCAGATTTAACGTGATTTGTAAATAATGCACCAATGAGTTGTTGAGCTGGTTTTATAATTTGATTTTAAATCAGGAACCTACTCTTAAGTACAATAGATATCATAATTTATAACAACTACTAACTATGTGCATATAAATGTAGATTTGATTTTGATAAAATGAATTTATTATTGAATTATTAAAAAAATTATTATTCAAAATGTTTTATTGTATGTATAATTGATGTGTGCTTTGAAAATGTAGGTTTTAAATAATTTTGTATTAATACTGAGTATTTAAATTCAACAACTTGAGTGTACTAACGATTAAGTTTATTAGCTGCAGTTATAGCTCCTTCACGGTGACCAACTTGATTTTCAGATTAATTTAATTGGTTCCTACTTAGTTTAGTAAATTAATTTTTTTTAAAACCGTCTCAGATAGAAATAAAACAAAGACCAATATACCATCAAGCGCTTCAGAGCCGACATCTTACGAATCGCTCATTCAAGCCCACCAAAGTTATGGAACTAATCACGGGGCTAAAAAGCAATATATTTCCCAAAAGAATACATTTGATAGGTCTGTTTCCTTAATCGCTCGAAATATCCTGTGGTATCCCAAATCTACCACGGAAATTCTTACCACGGAAATTCTTGAGCTTTTGATTTTTTGCTAATTTATTTCATTTCCCCTCCAGCAAGAATTTACCCGAACATTTTACCTGCTGCTTTTTCTTGCTTGTCAAACTACTAATATTTTCTGTTGTCAAATATGACGTTTACCCAGAAACAAATCAGAAACATCCCAATTGTGTTTCTTTACTTTTCATTTCTGGTCAAAAATTACAACAACGACATTAAAAAGCTCAAGCCCAAACTTTTTCCCGAACTATTTCCCGAGAACTTTTTATTTTAATTTAACAGTTTTATTTTTCAACATATCTTGCAAAGTTGTCGAAAAAATAGGAGAATTCTGGTCTGAAATGCACTTTATTTTAAAGCACCTAACTCTCTAAAAGTTTATGTAAGCTCCATCTACGCCTCTTTCTTTATCTTTCATCTTGTAAAAAGTACATTTCTTATTTAATTTATTTTCTCCAATTCACTTTATTTATTTGGAGGAAAAAATGGAAACAGAAAAAGCGTGCCATATTGAATTTTATCGTGCCACCGTGCCATGATAAAATTTTCGTGTCAAAAAGGCACGATCGTGCCACTTCGGCAACGCTGATCGGCAGTGACACCTACAAAACTTTTTCGTTTTTTCGGCTGTCTGTTCGTTTACAATGACTTTACGTCATTTCATTAATACCTCTAATATATTTTAGAACAAATAATAAGAGAACGTAAAAACATCCCCAGCAAATTGTTTTCTCTTGTGAAAAAGGACTAAGTGTTGTGCTTTAGCCGCTATGTTAATGCTGTTAACTCCAAAAAAGTTGCAACGAAAGAGTACAGTGAAGGAGATAGAAATCTCTTCTCCATTGAAAAACTTGCGAATTTCACAATTTTGTGAGTTGCTTTGCTATAGAAATAATCTATGTACAGGTCACTAACTAATGAAAATTCTACGACATATATGTACTCAGTCATATATTTTGTATACACCAAAGCCTATGATATAGCGACAAAGTCACCAAAATGACAACCCCGGTCATAATGGCCAAGCCCCAATGTCATATCAGAAACAAATCTACAAAAAAATAAAACAAAAACAATGAAAAAAATTTAAGCTATCCAAAACTTTGTATTGCATTACAATATCATTGGTTCATCACAATATTATATTTTTGAAATGTTATTATCTGCGAATTTCATTTAATCTACAAACTAAATTCAAATTAGGCAAATTGCTTTTCTGCCGACAAGATGTATTCCAACCTCCCCAATGTTTAAATCCATCTCGATTGTAAACTTTTTTCACACATTCAACATCGTCAGCTATGTTATCATTCATGAAATCTGAAAAAAGGAGAAAAAAAGTCATAATTCATATTCTTTGCCAACTTGTACATAAATGTGAAATAATGGTAAGTGTATTGACAAACCTTCACAACGGGCATTACAAATTCCACCCTTTCGTCCTTCTTTACACCATTCTTTATTGTTTATCTATAAATAAAAAATTGTTGTATTTTTTCGTCATTAATAATTATAAAAATTGACTTTGGAAAAGATTATTGTATTTTTGTTTTTAACTTATCAAAATAATTTAATTCTTTTATTATTTAAATATAAAAATGACTTAAAGACTCGACTTAACTAATTTTGTTGGAAATTTAAAAGTTTGTTTCTATTAGCAGCGAAATGGTTTAGAAAGTAGTTTGAATAAAATCCGCTATCTGCAACGCTCACTTTGTTATTTTTAAGTTTACCGCATATTGAAAATCCTCAGAACGTTTAAATTTCGATTCAAGTTCCCTTCAACTTAAAGCTTGGCATGTATTATTGTGTTATTTATCTTGCCCACCACCACGCCCAATTTAATTTTATAAATCGGAGATTCCTCCTTATACTTTGCATCTCTAAAACATTAAATTTTATAGTTAAAATTTCGCCTACACACTCTTCTTATATTCATGCATAAAGTTTTCTTTGAAAAAATAAGTATTTTAGTTTGACAAATGTTTAATATGTGACACTTCAAAGCGTGGCAGGGTTTAGCTAGTAATTAATTTATAGTCAATGTCAAACTAAGACTTAATACCACAAACATTTCTAATGTAACAGGCTAATGGATTTAATTGTCTAAAGGACAAAAACAAAAAATAGCATGTATTACGAAAATGATATGTTATAATAAAAATTATAAGTGCAACTGACGTTTAATTTTTACATTATATAGGCCGCGTTCGAGTGATAGGCCGATAGGTTATCTTATTTTATATATGTATATTTTATATTTGTTTTTGTTCGGTAAAAATCTAAATCTATGTAAAAAAACACAAACTAGAAATCCCACGTGTTCTTTAATCCATTGCCACAGAAAGTGAGAGATCAGATGACACTTATTCCAGATAGATATCATCTTTTTTTCACAAAAATCTGGAAAATTTTAGGATACCTTTCATTTTGGAAAACAGCTGGTTTGTTCATCAGCTGTCTTTTCCTATACGATTACAACAAAATCAACCAATCCGGATCGCTTTTAAATTTTACTCGAACGCGACCATTGACATTTTGTGTAAGTTATGACCAAATACATAACGAACGAACGAATAAACTTGTCCATTTTTTTCTGTCACTCTGCGATTATTTGACTTAGTGTAAATTTGTATGTAATTATGAAAATAATATTTTGTGCATAATTTTTTCCAGTTTTGTGACAAAAATATCTACAAACATATGCTCATTTAATACCAGATTTAACAAAGTTTCCCGCGAAAAGTTAATCTTGTTAAGGTTTAATAAATCCTAGGTAGTGTTTCCATCGCACGAAAAAAAAAAAAAAAATGGAACAACTTTGACAGTAGCTCTTAAAATGCAATAACTTTAAATCTCGTTTTAATATTGGGTTGAAAAGTAACATTTTGTTTAATAAATCTATGTTCTTATTTTTATTTAAATATTAGTTTACCTGAAAAAGTCCATAGCTAGCACTTCCATTTGGATTTTTAGTTACTTTTGTCGTATCTCTTTCGCTCTCGTGCTCAATCATACAAACCCCTAAAATTAAAATTGCTTATTAAGTATACGGATACTTTAAACAGATTTATAATGTTTTCAAGAAAAAAAAAAAAAAAAAAAAACTTACAATTCGAAAGAAGAGTCCTATCAAATTTGTACTTTTGAACTAATTCCTTAACCATTTCACATCGCATAAATTTTTTTGCATCTGAAATTGTTGCACAGAATGCAAGGAATACTAAAATTGCGAGGAAGAATATTTTCATGGTGTTTTTCTGAAAAAAAAATTAAATTAATAATTATTAATCATTTAATTGAAAAATATAGAATTGGGACACCATGCACTTAGATAAGAAATCAACTGATAATTCGAATTTTTGTGGGTTGAATGAGATAATAGCAGTGTTTTGGTACAAACATATAGCCAGCTTAGCAAATTTATTTACAAACAAATTACACGTAAACAATAACAAAAAAAATTTTTATAAATACTTTGTATACAAAATTAAAAATGATTTGTTATTTTGTTACTTTGCTAAGTTGATATACACTTTCACAAAAACACGTCTTATATCTCAAGCTGAATAAAAAAATAATAAAATAAAATCTTGAACTTAAGAGAAACCAAATTCAGGGATTCTGGGAAATTCTGGGTTAAAATTTGCAATAATGAAAAAAGATTTGATTGAAAAAAGCTTTTAATTTTTCACCAAAAATTGACCTTTCACCTTGGCGATCTCACTTGAACTCATCATTGTTGACTAGAGACAAAATATTTGATTAAACTCTAGAATTTTATTATAGTTTAGGTACCTAAAGCATTCCGGCATTCGTGTAGTTTGGCTTAAAAAACAAGAATCTCCATGCTATTGACAGTACGTGTGAAATTGGGCTCAATTGGCCTAAATAACGCCACCGCTCGCCCCACACTAGTTGGGCGGTTGGGCCTTATCAGATTTTTAAATTTAGGCCTGGCGTTGTGAAGTTACAATTTTTTTTTGTTTAATCAAAATAAAAAAAAAAAAAAAACAAATAAATAATTGCACTTTGTTAAAATATTCATTGGTCCAAGAATACAAAATAAAATAAATCAAATCAAATTAATATTGATTGTGTTAATAAAAGCGTATGCAAAATTTAAAATTTTTTATTTTAAATTGTATCTCATTAACTGCAAATAAAAATAAATTATAATATTATCATTTCTTCTGCAACAAAAATTTAATCATTTTGATAACTGATTACTTATACAGTTCTACCGGAAATGAATCACTTCTCGTTCAAGTCATACTGCGTAGTCTACTTGCTTGATGGACTTGCTTAAATAATTATTTATGTATATGGGTTTTACTTTAATGTACTTGAATTTACAAAATGATTTAATAAGGTGGATCACTGATGTAAACAAAGGTTATATAAATAACTACCTGAATAAAAAAAAAGACATTTTTTTCAGAAATGCTTGATTGACCCTTACCCCGAATCAATTTTTAGCCACACTTTTGATTATTCTGTGATCTGTGATATTTTATATAACGCCATAAATAATTGTCATTAAAGACAGCAATAATTTCCTGATTATCAGCCCACACACTGCGAGTCACTTGTTTGAGGTCACTTTCTTTTTTCGATAGTTTTTTGTTATGTAAAATATACACATATTATGTATTTAGGTAGTAATGACGTTTTAGAGAGATTTTAATCAAACATGACATTAGGATGAGCGAAGTCGAAAGCGAGAGAGTGATTCTCGCAATTCTGTCCGTCAGTGTGTCTGCAGCCTAAACGGGTGAGTCGGTTTTCTTTAAACTTGTTACCTAGTGTTTTTTGGTCTCTTTCCAAAAATGTTTTTTTCAAATTTTTGTAGAACCAAAAATAAGTTCCTGCCGTACAATTTTTGTTACTAAATTATGATAATCTTATTTTTCTTAAAAACGTGCCTAAAGCTTTTTTTTTAAAAAAAAAAACTCAATCATTTTTTTACAAAAAGGCTACCATTTTGAAAAAAAAAATGCAAAAACCTTTTTTTTTAGTAATTAATAATTCGAAAACGACTTGATCGGTTTTTATTCAATTTATCATTCGACAGTTTTTAAATATTCTTTTTACACAAAATAACGGTACCTATACCATACAAGTGTTTAAAAACCTTTAAGGAAAATGTTATTTTTCTCAAAAACGTAGCAGTCGTGTTTGATTTAAATTCTTCTGTGAGTTAATATAAATACCTACGGTTTACCATATTATGGGAACAATCCGTAACAGATAATCTCTCATTATCTGTTGAATCGATTTTCATATAATTTTTTACACAAGAGCTTCTAATAATTTTAAATAATATTGCATATATAATTTTCAAAAAATAAATTTTTAATTTTTAAAAACAATTAAAAAATTTTTTTTGTTCATAAATTAAGATTT
Source organism: Epistrophe eligans (assembly GCA_951394125.1). NCBI lineage: Eukaryota > Metazoa > Arthropoda > Insecta > Diptera > Syrphidae > Epistrophe > Epistrophe eligans. The sequence goes on from OX596030.1 coordinate 72,556,954, forward strand.
GTCTAAGAAATCTTTAAACATTTATTTAGTCAATTATTTTCAATGAGTATGGCCGCCATTTTGTTTTATTAGGTCTACCATATTTAAATTGAGTTACACGGTTTTTTAATTTTCTTTGATTTTTGTTCGCGTAAAAAAATTATTTTCAAAATTTTTAAATGATTCTTTGAACTATTAGGAAGGTTCAGATTGCAAAATATTAAAAAAAAAAAACATGAAAATCGTATTGCAAAAGCATAAACAGCTGTTTTTTTTACATTCACAATCACTTTTGTCATTACAAGTTCAAAGTTAGTTTTTGAGAAAAATTAAAAAAAAAAGAAATAATAGTACCGATAGCAGCTACCTGCTCTACGTGATCTAAAACAAAAATTCGAATTTCTCCTCTATAGAATCACTTAAAAGTCATCAGTACAAAACTTCAAGCAAGTCCGTTCATCTTTTCTCTCATTTTTCTCTCACCATCGGAACCGCAATGTAAATTAAATGCTTTGATGTCGCTATAACACATTTAACATAACAGCTGATTACCTACTTAAATCAAGTGCATTGCAATGTAAACAGATGAAAGGAAAGAGAGTAGTAACAAAATAATAATACTTAATTTATCTGAGTTTTGAATCTTCAATCTTAAAGGTCAAAAAAAAAAATATTAAATATTAAAAAATTAACTAGCTACGTGAGAAAACATTTATACTTGTTTAACAAAAAAACACACACCACTCACTTGAAAGTCTGCGCGCGTTTCGTTACTTTAAGTAATTAACCAACTTGTACAGGTAGATCTCGATGAAGTCTTAAAACTGCTTACAACTTTGGTTTGCGTTACCTATTTAAAGAATTTTTTTTAAATTTAAGCTGGACCTTTTTTTGTTTAATGATAACATTTTGATACTCACGCTGATGCTTTACCTTTGATGGTGTACCACTGAAACTATCACAACTGTGGCGTCAATTAAAAAGTCTCACCACCACCGCCGCCGCCGAGCCGTTTGTTGACAGCATTTTGCACGTACATATATTGAGAGACCACAGCTCTCATCAGGTTTTTGAATTTAAGTGGGGATATATGGGGACTTCCATAGAAGCTTTTTTGTTTATTAAATATATAAATTTCAGATTGTGGTGGATTTGTTTTTGCCAGTTGTAGGTATACAGAATAATAATCAACTTTTTATGGAAATTAAATACTTGCTTTGGTCTCTCTACCTAATACCTATACCTATTAGATACTTTATTCTTTTAAAAAAAAAAAAAAAAAAAAAACAATGGTTACCTACATTTTTGATAAGAATTTGTTTTGATAAATAAAATATGAGATAATTTCTCTTACAAAGAGAGTTTTGAAATTTTTTTCTTTTTAATTATTTTGATAAAGTTTTAAGACAAAATAAATAATATAAATCGATAAAGGAAATTATAAGAAAAATTGTTCAAACCAGATTGCCATTTAAGTCGTTCCAAAAAAAAGAAGAACAAAGAACTAATTATGAAACCAGTTAAAAATTTAAAATAATTTAATTTTAAACAAAATTATTCGAAAACAAAGGCAACACTTTCCTACAGTTTAATTGTGAAGCTTTTTATTTTAACTTGAAGTATATTCTTGTTTTTAAATTAAGTTATTTCAATAAATGGTAAAAAAAAAAATAAACTCAAAATAGTTTAAACTAAACTAATCTAATAAAGTACTAATTTTGGTTTTATTAATTTATTTTTGAATGCTCCAAACTAGATGGTTTTACATTTTCTGTTTTATTTTAACTGATTGTTACACAAATCTTATTTTTTGCGATATTTAGTAGAAATCTAAAATTATTGTTAACTCGATTAGCAACGCCAAATTTAACACAATAAATTTAATAGGTACGTGTAAGAAAATAAGTGACTTTTTTTCAATTTTTGTTTCTTCCACTATAAACATGGGCCACTCTAATGTAGGGTAAAAGTATAATTATGGCAAGTATGTCGCATCATTCCAAAATCATATTCACAATCAATCCTGTGAAAAGTGAAACCGTTTCTTCCGGTTTTTGATTTCAAATGCCAGAGAAAAGAAATGGTTACCTACTATTAAGAAATAATAATGGGATTGGGGATATTTCGATTTTTGTTTTGTTTTCATTGTTGGGGAATAGATGCATTAGTTGTTGTCACATATAAGAGTGGAATATTCAATTTATCAATTTAAGGAACTTTGAAACTTTAAAACTCAACTTACAGAGAAATTGAAACGAATGAAATCTTTGAACTATTATAAAAATAAAATTGTTAATTAAATTCAATATGAAGAGCTGCCGAATGCATTTACTGAAATCGTGATTTGCTCAGTCAGTTAAGATTTCCTGAGCTGTAGAATAAGGAATGTAATGCAGCCGCTGTCGATACTTCTACTCTGGAAGCAGAGTGTTTTGATTACATGAAATTGCATTAAAAATTCCAGGAAGGGAAGGTGCAAGATTATTATTTGGTTTCGAAGTTCAGTTCCTTTTTTTTTTGTTAAAATAATTGAAACTTATGCAGTGCCAGCATATGAACGAAATAAATTTCCTACTAAAAATACAAAAAATCCTTTATTTGTATTTTAGCCTCACGATGAAAAAAAATCGTTGACTTTTTTTGTGAAACAGACAAGTCGCCACAATTTCTTTAATCTTTACCATATAGTCTTAAATCGACTATCAATATTGTCAGTTTTCTGTCAAAAAAAAAAAAAAAACTTTGAAATATTTTACAAAATTAATTTTAATTTTTTAAAGTTTTTTCCTGAAAAAATGACCATGTAATTTAAAAAATTCAATAGTGTCGACACAGTTATTATAGGATGCTAATAAAATTGAAAACTTCACTTGGACTTTTCACTTTTTTATTGCGAAAATACTAACAAATTTTTATTAAATTTAATTCCATAAGATTTAAAAAAAAAAGTTGGTAACCATGATAATTTGCAAAATGAATTTTTGAAACTACAATCAAAATAATTAAAATTATCATTCATTTGATTGGCCGGTTGTAAATTATTACTTATTATAAGTGAGCTTTACTCGAATTCAGAAATTTCCCAGAATTAAAAATTGATCAAAGTTTATTTTAAATATAAACATATAAATAGAAATAAAGTTGAAGGCCAAAGTTATACTATATCTACCTTACGAGTAATTATGTGAAGTGTGTAAACTGCTATATTTGTTTAGCTAGAAGCTATTTAATTAATTGATAAGAATTAAAATGATATTGCTGTACAGGTTAATTATAGTTAATAATGGTAGACTTCGCATTAATAATTTAAAAAGAAATTTATGTAATATAAATTCAATTAACGAAACAATTTAGATAGTAAGAACATAAGTATGGGTTTGGGACTTTGTTAAATTTTATAATCATTTAGAGGGTTTTGCGTTTTATCTCCTTTAAATGTTTACTTCTTTTTTATGGCCTAGTGACCTGAATCAGTCTTTTGGCTCGGTCGTTATTGCTGAACAGTCCGCACAATTCCAACTCCACTCGCTGTTTATGCAAATGGGACCAAACTTCTAGGGACTTATCCCCTTAAAACAACGTTAAGCGTCTTCGTCTACCATTTCAAAGATCTATATGATCTTGCTCTCATTGACTGTTAAACTCATCTTCATAGTAATTGCTTCCAAAATTCGTTGGCGTAAGCTTGTAATTGGACAGACATTATTGTTAGACCATCCCTGTGGTATTAAGGGCGAGGTTACATAATGTTGTTTCAGAAACAATGTTAAATAAGTCGTATGACAGCATCCCTCGTCCTCGGCTTGTCTTTTAAAATTTTTCTGTGAAAAATGCATTAAAGCAGTATGACGATCACATCAAGGTCAAAATCAGAATCACCATTGAATTCCTCGTATTAAAGAATAACTCAGATTAGAAAAAAAAAATCTTATCTCAGAAAATTTAATATTCTTTTGAAATAAGGCATCTTTGACATTTTTAAAGTTGTTGTGAGATGAGTGCAAGTCATCAATTCACTTGTTCTCAATTAAACAGTTTCTTTAAACGTATTTGTTTTTATTTGTATTTATACTTTAATATAGTAAGGCTAACTTATAAATCGTCTATGCCACATATAACACTTAGATTTAATAAATTCTCTGGTTTTTTGCAACTTTTAACCCAACCATTCCAATGTTGAAATCCTTCTCTGGCGTAAATTTTTTTTGCACATGCAACATCATCGGCTATGTTATCATTAAGAAAATCTTAAAAAATAAATAATAATAAATATATGAAGTTTGTAGTGAAAATATAGAAATAAAATTATTATAGACAAACCTTCACATTTAGCATTACAGATGCCACCTTTTCGACCCATGGTACACCAACCTTTACTGCTTATCTTAAAATATAAGAGAGTTTTATCAGTACAAAGATTTTTGTTTTAGAATATTATTTTACCTGAAAGATGCCATAGCTTGCACTTCCATTAGGTTTTCTGATTACCTTTGTAGTATCTCTTCCACTCTCATGTTCAATCATACAAATCCCTTTAGAAGAATATTTAAATAATTAATAAACATTTTTGGTCTTATTTATAAACGTTGTCTAATTTTAGACAACTGTCCAACTTTGGAAAATGTGTTCAAAAATCTTGTTTATTGTTTTTTTATAGCTGCCTAACTTAGACACAAGAGTAGATTGTCTTAACCGTGAATAATGTGATATTTATTTTTATTAAATAAAGCATATTTACACAAATTTAAAAATAGTTAGACAGTGGTCTAAGTAGACAAATATGTAATAAATACGACTATTTGTTTATAATTTAATTACAAAAATAAATTTTTAAGCTATCAATAACCATTTTTATACTTTTTTATACTTGGTGGAGCTTTAAATGTTTTATCTTTGGCAATAAGTTCATAAGTAGTTATAAATAAAAAAAAGATTGTGGCTGGTAAAAATGCTGTTTAATTCAAAAGCAGTATGTCACGTGACTTTGGTAGCGCAATGCATAATGTACATATATATGGCTCTGAAGATGCTTTGTTTAGGTTCGGCTCCAGGGGGAGGGAAACAGTTTTTTTTTCAAATAAAATTTAACAAATATACCGAGCAGGTCTGATGATCGGCCTGTCAGCCGTGAAATAGCTTAACTCCAACCTTTAAAAACTTGGTAGAAGCTCACCCAAGTGTTCGATGTTTCATTCGAACCTTCTATGATGGTGCGAAAGCTTGGCACCCTATAACTGTGACATTATACAAAACCCCCATTCAACCAAATAAAGGGACTTACAATCCCAAAATGCCTATTTATTGCCTAATTCACAAATTGATGCAAATTTAATCTACGAATTAAAACTTTTATCAGTAAAAGGTATGTCTAATTCACATTTAGTACTAAATCTACACTAAAATCTACTACAATCAACAAGAATTATTTTTTTTTTAACGAAAGGGTTGTTTTTCAAACTGTTCTACTGCTTTTTGATTCCAATCGATTATGAAAACACCGACTTCCGTAACTTAAACACATCTCACACACACTTCGAAATTTAGGGCATTCTTTAAACAATTAATCCGATGAAAAACATTTCCTAGTCTTGAAACAAATTGGGATAGAAAAATACTCCGAAAACATTACCCCCAACAATAAACCCAAGGTTTTTGGGGAATTAAGAGTAAAAAAGTGTTTTAAACATCAAAGTGAAAAATCACTTTCAAATGTCAACTTTTACACTCACACTTTCAATTAGTTGATTAATATCTACCAATTTACTTGAATATTATTTTGATAAGAGTTTGCACTAAGCCTATTTATGAAGATAAAATTAGACTGTTTGATTTGGCTTAAATTGAAAGATCGTGACTTGAATTCCTAGAAATTAAAAGGTAAATAAGAGTTGTTTTTTTAATCCGCCCGGCAAACCACTAAAAAACATGAACACAATCATGGTTTGAAAAGGTTTGCTTTGGCATCACTTAAAATCCCCATAGTCTGCATTTTTAATTTTCAGTTATGGTCAAAACTTTAACTTAAGGTGCAATTGATACTTCAAAGATATTCACACGTGCATTTCTCGTTTGCGTGAGATAATTCAATTAAATTCAATTCAATAATGACATTTATCAAAATCATGGTTACCATGGTGATTTTAAAAAAAAATATTTCCATTTCAATGAACTATCGAAATTATAGAATCAAATGGAATTATTTGCAATATTGCAATTATACCTGTATATTTGGGATTTTTCGTTTTTTTTTTTTTTTAATTATTGGTAGTTGGCTTTTAAGGTACTAGCGTATTATAACTTAGCAATTTTCTAATCTTAAAGCTCTTTATTAAAATGTTCTTTAGTTTTAACTTTTTAACTAGTATCAAACTAATGTTATTTTCTTAATAAACTACAATTAAACACGCCTAAAAAAGTGATAGTTCGTGCAAATAAACAAACATACCCTTTGACATATTTTGTAAATGTCAAAGTGTCATATGGAATTGTATGGTATTTATAAAAATATAAAATAAACATTTGGTAATTTTAAATTAAATAAAATGTCAAAAAGATAGTACGGTGTTTAATTCATTTAGCTAAATTTTGGAAGACAATATATCAACATTCGCTCCTCTTGATATAGCTTTAAAAAATAATATTTACATATTTTCTATTAATACTCACAGTTAGATAGAAATGTTTTGTCATAATTATATTTTTGAATAAGTTCTTTGCAAAGTTCACAACGCATGAATTGTTTTGCATTTGCAAATAAAAAATGATAATTTCCAAGAATAATTAAAGTTGTAATCAGGGCTTTCATTTTTTTATCACTAAAATAAAAAAAAAATAAAACCTATAATTCATTAAAAATATCAATTATAATATAAAAATAATATCATTGCAGCTATGATTATTAAACTGTATAATAATTTTCTAATAAATTCAACATCGTATCAAGTAATGAAAATAAAATATTCATTGCAGCAATTAATGTTAACTCTTAAATGATCTATTTAAAAATTAGCATGTATTTAAAACTTAACTTATAAACTTACAAGTTGTATATAAACAAAAAGATAAACAAACATCAAAGCCGCAATCAAACTTGCAAAAATGGATACTTCTGAACTAGTTCAAGTTTTCTCTTAATTAATCATTTGTATATCTAGATGACAGTTTATAATATCCGACACCTGTTTTGATAAACGAATTGTCAATTTTAATTGCCAAGTTGATGGCCCACTTCAGCTTTATCTCTATTTTATTGTTTAATCGTAATTGAAACGTTGCTCGGTAAACTGTGTTAACTTATTTTTTCGTCATTTCATTTCTCTATTTTATAAAGCTTTTTCTTATAAAATTTCAAAACGAATTAAAAAAATAATTATGTAGGTGTATAAATATTATAAAATAATTTATAAATATATTTAAATTTGCTTTTAAATTTTAAATTTTATATCTATAATCTTTATAAATATGGAAACCTAAAGTGTAAAAGCTCAACAATTCCCTTAAAAATAAGTTAAGAAGGTTTTTCAAGCATTATTTAATATAAGATAAAACTGCAAGAGGTTATCGAATTAAAAAGAAATCACAACTTTACAAATAAAAAATTAAAAAAAAAATATTGAAAAGAAACAGAACTTTTTCCCAGAACTTTGAGCAGAAAACTGAATTAAACCGGGAAGTATCATCAAGTTTTATTTCTTAAAAGTCTCACTGATTTCTCACAACCAATAGATTAATTACTTATTTTTATGAATATATGTAGGTATGAAGATATAGGTGTTTAAATGAACTTAGATTATACTAGACGCCAGCATCAGAGTGAACATTAGATAATTGATCTGTTGTATAAATAAAGTAATGATAGTGAATATACAAATGTATCTATCTGTCTAGCTAACATATGTAGATGTTCTCTGAAGCGGGTGATTAATCAGGTTGTTACATTATTTTAAGGTTCAGTTGAAATTTTAATTTCTTGATAACAAAGCTTAAGTCGAAGATTAAATCAGGGCCGCATTTACCAATAAGAAAAAACTTAGAAAATGTGGTTCTAGAATGAATAACTTAAAATCCTCGAAAGAATAATATTGTTCAGTTTTCTTTATTTATACGGCGGCCTTGTTGTTGGTTAAAATCGATTACTTAAATTATGGTGGCGTGACAGAACAAGTCGTTAACTTACAATAAACTAATATTTACTACTTTTTTTAAGTTAGTTATTTAACCAATATGTTTTTGCTTAAAAAATCGAATTATAAAAACAAAAGGACAATCAGGAAAGCAGAAATCTGATCTGTTTCGATATTTAATTCGTTACATATTTGTATACAATTTTTTGGTCATCAATTTGCCTAAATCCGGCTCTGGCAACAACATTTTTATTTTGCTTTTTTTATACATTTTTCATTAAATTGTATGTGCATTTTTTTATATTTTGTAGTTATATCTACTTACGAGTATTTACTTAGTCACAATTTACTTAGTTACAATCTGGATTGCACCTAAATCAACAACTTCATCCATCACAGTACACATATCAAATGTAATATCATAAGCGTTTTCACTTTTGTTCAGTTCTACGCATCTGTCAAAATCGAGGAAAATGGTGGATCCAGTGATCCTATTCTGTTGTTGTTTCTAATATTACAGTGAGTAGTTGTTGTGGGCATTCGAACAGCCATTTTACATTTCTGACACTTCCAACTTTGACAACCTGCGCAATATATTACCTTAGATTTGTGTACTGTGGTACTACTGTACTACTACATTCTGTCACCTTGCGTTCCATGAACGATGTTCACATTGGACGTTATGTGCATCCGAATTCTAGGCTTCAGATACAAACTAATGTGAACACAACCGACTTCCTCAGAGTGAGAAATAAGTTAATCAAAAAATTTGACGTTTACCCAGAAACGAATCAGAATCATCCCAATTGCGTTTCTTACTTTTCATTTCATATTACATTACATAAAATTAGACTCGAGCTCAAACTTTTTCCCGAATTTTTCCAAAACAGTAAAGAAACAAACCTATTAGGTGGGCTAAACGTCACATTTGGGAAAAAAAATTATCAGTGGTTTGACAAACAAAGAAAAGCACCTTTCAAGCAAATTCACTGACCCAACTTTGTCGGTCTTTCTTGGATCCTTTCAAAACGGAGTGCCATACACACATTAGCACATTTTCTGTAAATGCATGCACAAAAAAAAAAAACACGAGAATCGAGAGTACTTTTGTATACTCCAAAAAAAGAAAGCATAGACGATAAACTAATGGTTATTTATTTTTATGGACTGAAAACAATCAATGTGTTATACGTTAGTACCAAAAAAACAATTTAAAATCAAAAGTGAATATTTTAATTATGAATTCAAGTGCGATCACAAAATTGTTCCATTATTCAAAGGACATGTGTCCAGCAACAAAAAAAAAAAACGCATCAAATTCAACTGTATACCTATATTTATGTTTATTTTGTGCATAAAATATTTTGTCGAAGTTGAATAAAAGACCTCTTTTAAATTTACTTTAGGAATAATTAAATTTTTTAATTAATCAAAAACGAAAAAAAATAAACCTGAAAAATAGAAAAAAAAATAAAACTAAAATTTTTTATTTTGGTTGTAAAATGGCACAAATTGTTTTCTGTGCTCGATTTTAGCATTTCAATGCCTGTATCGATTCGTTCATTTTTTTGGATCCCATCTGGATCTGATTTGGTTTCGGTTTTCGCTGAGTATATGGTGTAATGGTAAAAGCACCTCTCTCTCACAATACATGCACAAAATGGGTCCGTGGTGATTCTAATTCTAAGTTTTACGGATCCATATTTGGATCCGTAAACGAAGTCATCCATACGTTATTTACTACGTGCGCGGATCAAAAGCGGATTCGTTTGCTTGAAGGGCAGTAGGTAAAATATTCCAGTAAATTCTTGCTGGAAAGGAAATGAAATAAATTAAAAAAAGTCAAAAGTTCTTGTATTTTCGTGCCCGAAGAAAGTGATTAGATTTGGGATACCACAGGATCCGCAGGGCGAGTAAAGAAACAAACCTTTTTTTCTGCACCTTACTTTTGGAATGGAGCAAATGAATTAGAAATGTCAAAGCGTCAGCTGATTTATGTGTTTGGCAAAAAATTATCAAAGAAGTACATTTATTGAATTTTTAGATTTAAAAGAGTTTGAATTAATAGCCGTGTTTTGGTGAAAGTGTATAGCAACTCTGCAAACATTTTTAAACACAAACAATAACAAATCATTTTTTGTTTTGTGAACAAGCAAACAAATATTTATAATTACTTTTTTCCGTTATAGTTTTCGTGCATAAAAGTTTTGCTGAGCTGGCTATTCACTTTTTCAAAAAAAAGTTATAATTTACAACTGTTTGAATTTGAAATTTCACACCTAAGCAACGGTCAACCCCATAAACAATAAAGCTTTTTTTCTGTTCTGTTATATATATATATATATATATGCTTTGTTCTGATCTACTTTTTATTTATTCAACAAAGCTAATGTACATAAATAAATGATTGTGACATTCATTATATATTTTAAATATTTTGTATTTATTTATTTAATAAATTCGATTTTTCTTTGGCCTTATAAATATTTATTAAATCTTAAAATTATACATGAAACATAATAAAATAATAATTTATATATTAATATGTATGTATATTTAAACATCAATATCATTTATAAAATACATATTGTATATAGTAGGACCTATAACACTTTTCATAAGTTGATAGGTTTTCACTATCATATCACTTGTAATTTTTTTTATTAAAATTTGTAAATATAATTTTAAGATTCAAGATATAGAAATTTTTAATTTTATGAATATTATGAATATAAAATTATGATTTCTAAGTATCGATGGAATTTTGGAGTACAAAACTGAAGAAAAAACAATCGGTTTTTATATTTAAAATAAAAATAAAGGGCAGCAGAAAATTTGTAAAACAGAATTTTCAAAACAATAATTTTGACATATAAATATGTACGTACATATATCTGCTTTAAACCCGGATGCAAATAATTTATTTAACCAAAAAAAAATTAAAAACAAAAACCTATATAATATTCCTAAAAAAAAATGTGTGTGTTGGCTTATTTTATTTCCAACATCACACTGCATTAATAAAACTATTGATATATGTATCTTAGGTTGTTTATTTTTTGTTAGTGTCATATTATTTCTCTTTGGCAGTTTAAAATTTTATTTTATTATTTTTTTTTCTTTTTAATTTGTATATCTTGGTTTTCATTTAACATCTTGAGATGTCGGGAAGACTTCGCCCACGACATTTGCTAACCCAACCAGGCCAAGCCTGAAAGCCATGTCGATTGAAGATCTGCTTCGCACATCTAGAGTCATCAAGAATGTCGTCGTTGAGGAAATCTATACAAAAAAAAAAACAAAAACATAAAACAAAACATAAATATCAATATTGGATCGTAGGTTGAGAGGTATACAGATTTTAGATTTTATTAAAAAAAAAGCAAAATAAAACAAAAGAATTGACTTGACTTGAGCCACCCACTTCTTGATTATAATAATTTTATTGCTTTTAAATTTATAACGAGCAAACGAACACACTTTATTATACATTCATATTTATAGTTCAGGAAGAACTGTATTTTTTATTTTAGAAATTCGAGGGTTAGGTATACGTAAGATGGACTCGAAAGTAGTTCAAGCGCGTTTTTGAATAAATCGGAAAAAATGAAAAAAGTAAAATAATAGTATACTTCTTGATGCTATGCTAATAGGTATAAAAACAAAATTATTGAAAACTGACCTAGTTTAAATGAATTTTTTAATATGTAGGTACTTAAAACCAATTGAAAAACTCTTTAGAAAAAATAGTTTACAAACATGTATATGCCTTACCTCAAATTGTAGCAGAAGTTGCGAAAGGTGTTTTTTTTTTTTCTTAAAAACTCATTGAACCTTTTATTAAAAACTTTAAACTAACTTAAAATGTGAATTAAATATAAACTCTTTTTGTTTTCTTAACAAAACTTCTAATTTCTGCCAATTTAATCCAAATTTCTATTAAAGTTCTTATAACTAAGGTGCTAAGACTGAAAGTTCAATGGGTTTTTAATAATTATCGATATAAATAATATTACTTTATAGTGGAATAAATATATTAAGCAAATACATTTACATAAATAAATAAATCAAAATAAAAAAATATTAAATAAGCTGAAAATACCCTTGAGACCAGAGAAACATAATATGAAAAGAAGACCAACAACAAAAAGGAACCTTGTTAGTATTTCTGACTTTATCGCCATTTTCTCGCCTGACTTCGATTAATTTGTTAATATTAGATGAGTTCCTTTTCTTTGAAACTCTGTGATTATATTATAATGTCCAAAACAAGAAATTTTATTTTTTTATATGAACTTTGACAGACCTTTGATTAAAATTCGTAGTTTTGGACAGTTCGGCACAAAAATATTAGGTCTGTTTCCTTACTGTTTGAGAAAATTTTGAGAAAAAGTGCGGGAACAAGTTTGGATTGGAGCTTTTTGATGTTGTTGTTAAAATTATCGACCAGAAATAAAAAGTAAGGAATCGCATTTGGGATGTTTTTGATTTGTTTCTGGGTAAACGTCACGTCAGATTTGACAACAGAAATTATCAGTAGTTTGGCAAACAAGAAAAGGCAGTAGATAAAATGTTCGAGTAGATTACTTGCAGAAGGGGAAATGAAATAAATTAGTAAAAAACAAAAAGCTCTAGAATTTTCGTGCCAAAAGCGAAAAAAGTAAGGAAACACATTTTGGGTACATTTGGGATACCACGGGATCCCGCAGGTGAGTAAAGAAACAGACCTATTATTTATTTATTCTCTTTTTTTAGAACTACTATAAAAGATGACATCTTCTGTAAACTATTTTACTCTCTTCATTTGTCTTTTTAAATTTTACCCATTTCTTACTAAATCCTTTAAAATTTTCCGCCTATATTTTTAAAGCTTAAAATTAATTCTCAAATGTTACCTCACAAACTATATAATTTACCTTCACATTTCATATTACAAATGCCACCTTTACGACCCTTACGGCACCAATTCTTGCTGTTGACCTAAAAATTTAATATTGATAATTAATTAGGAAAATGTGATTATAATAATAACAATAATTAACCTGAAATAGTCCATAACTGACACTAGTATTTGGTTGCTGCATGACTTTTGAAGTACTTCGGCCGCTTTCATGTTCAATCAAACAAACCCCTTTTTAATGATTTGTTTGTTTAATAATAATAATTATTATTATGAGTGATTTGAAATAGATAGTTGATGTAATGGGTTTGGTTATATTTACTTACAATTTGAAAGATAACTCCTTGGAAAGTCGTGTCTAACTAGTTCCTTGGCTAATTGACATCGGGTAAAAATTCTTCCTTCAACTTGCCAACTTCCATTTAATGAAAGAATAACTATAATAGCTAAAGCTATGATTTGTTTTGAAGACATTTTTTTTTTTTTTAATTTTCTTTGAGTTTTACAAGATGCTGAACCTAAATGAAAATATTAAAATTCAATTTATATCTCCCAAAAAAAAACAAGATTAAAACAATACATTATTATATTTCTATTTCTACTTGATCTAACTTTAACACTCTGCAAACATTTTGTTAATTTTAAGCACTTTTTAATTAGTACCTACTACACCAAATCTATTTTCTTAATAAACTCTAGCTGAATACTCCTAACATTACATGTTCTTTATTTATTCCGGATAAAGAAACAAAACTAAAACAAATAGAATTAAAATAAATTGTGCACTGTTATGTCAAAAATATTGAATAAACATATATTTTTATTTTGCGTAATTATGTACATATCCCTAAAGTGAAAATTGTGTTAAATTTTCATTTTAATCCGTGGCATTTATGGTGTGCGACTTTTATTCACGTTGTTTTGTTGCTTAAAAAAAAATAATTAAAATCCAATGTGAATTAGCCATAAAAGAGAATTGGTACGTCATTTGCACTGAGCACGCCTAATATTCCTTTTATTTCACTCTGCACTTGGAATAAAAATAATGCATTCTAAATATTCTTGAATTAATAAAAAAGAACATAATCATTTATCCGGAATACTCAGTTAAATAAAGAAATTCAAAATGTATTTGAATCCTATTTTTGTGTGCTTCAGGTCTTTCTTTCTTTAATTATATGTTGATAGACGTAGTTTCATACGTGTTTACGTAAATACTTCCTCAAGTCTATTCTGTCCTAAAAATTATTTGAAAGAAGAATTGTGTTTTTATCTCTTTTTCAGATTTTTGAAATTATATTTAACTTTTAAATTCTTATTCCGAATATTTGCTGAATATTTCAAATGAATTAAAAAAAAAGGCTGGGTGCAATCCACACTGGTATCTTCCCATTGGTGCCCGTGGCAACTGGACACCCAATGGTATTTTGTTATAAGTTTATAAGGAAATTCTTAATTCAAAATCTTAAGAGACCTTATCAAATGTTCAATATGGGATCAAGTGAAAACCAAAGTTGAGGCGTATTATATTTTTAAACTATTTAAGTTGAATTTTTGGCAGATGTTTTTGGTTTAAAAAAAACTATCAATTTATTTTTTTTACAAACTCCATCATTTCATAGTTACAGCATTGTGTGTAAAATAAAATTATTTCGGAGTCGATAGCTTTGTTTGTTTTCGAGATATTTGACTCGAAAAACATTTTTTTTAATTTTTTTTTAGTGGTTTTAGTTTGAAAATTTATTGATTTAAAAACAACTGTCCATTGAATAATTCTACAAACCTTATCAGTTATTGATTACGTCACTACGTATAGAATACAATTGGCCCGGATTCTAAGCTAGTGTTTATTTTCAAAATATTCGAGCCGAAAAACGTTTTTCAACGATATTTAGTATTTTCTTGCTTTAAAATGTGGCATCATGTATAAAATAAAATTATCCCGAAGTTAATATCGATGTTTTTTTTTTTGAAAATATTACAAACGAAACACGTTTCTCAAAAAATGTTGGCATGTTATTTGATCTATGTTCTTATCTATGTTTTATTACGTCATAAGGTGTAGAATAAAATTAACCTGAAGTCGATGGCATTTTTTGTTCTCGAAATATTCGAGACGAATTTTTTCAATTGCTGTAGTAAAAAAAAACCGCTAATTGAATTTTGTTGGGAACCCTTTCTGCACTTTGTGATGTTATTATCTGTAAAATAAAATTTATTCGAGGTCGATATCTCTATTCGTTCGCGGGATACAGTGGGATACGATCGAAAGGTTCACGATAGTACGAACGTACATACACACACACATACAGACATATCTTTAAAATTCGGATTCCTGGGACCTCGAAACGTCGAGAAACGTCAAAATTTTCAATTCCACAAATCGGACCAATTACAATAACTTCCAATGGGAAGTTATTCACATTCAATGTGATACTGAAAAGATAAAATTTGGTATTTGTTGATTTCTACTTTAAAAAATGTCAAAAAAAAATACCTACGATCCACAACTCTTTTAAAATTTTAAAAATTCTCTTTTAACATAGTTTTATATTAAAAGTGGTTTAACGTCATACTAATCCGTCATCAATCTATAAAAACTTTACGCCAATTTTTTTGAACAGATTTTATTGAAAACTGCTAAAAAACCACTCCTATTAATAAACTAAAATGATACATGAATTATCTTTAATCACAATATTATATATCAATAAAACAAAATTGAAGTTAATTCATGTTAATCTGCTAATTCACCCAAGTAGGTGCATTAACGAGTGATTAAGTTTCAAAAAATACTTAAGATATTTTTTCCAAAGAAAACAAACGCTAATAACACATATCTTTGTTATTTTCAAGCTTAAGTGAGAAAGAGAAAGCATGTTCATAGATATGTGTGCAAAATTTTCAAACTTTGTGAGACAGTGTATGTATGGATATTTAATAATACTCTTTGGCGATAGTAAAGTTTTGGTGAATGTAGTAAAATATCGTTAAGATTAGCTACTTAATGTCAATTAACAGTTAATTGTTAATTAATAAATATTTTGTGATCTGTGGATTAGAAGATTATTAAGCATTTTTTTATTAATAGGGGTGTATATATTTAAGGTGTTTTTACACTTTGAAGAAAACTAAGTTACAGATTTTTGCCTTAAAACAAAATTTTGGAGTTGATGGTTTTGCAAGAATGAGTGTATTTCTTCCATCATTACCGTTTGCTTTTTACCCAAAAAAAAAATAATTTTTGTTAATGCTTATCCATTCTGTTGTATTGTCCTGTTGTTGTTGTAAATTCATATAAAAGTACTATATTCTAAATATTAAATATCTTCAATTGTGAATAAAATAAAAATGATTTTCTGAGATAAGAAATGTTAAAAAAAACTTTTAACCGTAATATATACTCGTACAGCTTATTTTATCAAAGGATTTGGCACAAAAATGTTCTTATTTCAACGATTTAATACCTATAAGCGTTTTTTTTTATCTTACTCCTATTATCTATACAAATTTACTTTACATTTTTGTTCCTTACTGTTTATATTTTTAAATTCATATTCATAAAAATTCAAACTAAAATTAATCTTGGCACAATCCCAATCTTTAGAAATGATCAATAAATTACAATGTTTACAGACTTATTACAAACAACTTTAATCTAAATTTTGTATAATATATGTATTTAAACAAACACGCTGCTGCATTTTCAGTACATATATACATATAAATTCATGCATTTTGTTTAGTGTCAATATGTCAAAAATGGAAACGAAAAAAAAAACCTACCCTGACTGATAATTCATTTAGCACTATCAAAAAATGCAATACAGCAATTATCACTTCACGCCAACAAACTACACTCTTTTTAACAGAAGATGATTATCTCGTGAACAATTCGCAAAGATTTATTTTTATTCTATAATATACTTTGTACGAGCTCTTTGCGGCGAGATACTTTTTAACACACTAATTGCAAAAAATAGAAATGTGGGCCTTTTAAAGACTCGGACAGTGCGTTAGGATGTTTTTACAATACTATATGTTGCTCTACTTGAATTATGTAGTTACACTCTGTGTCATTTGATCAAGAATCATGTTTTATTTTTTTTTGACATCTGTTTCGGTTATAAAATTTCATAGACATAGGATCCATTTACGTTTCAGAGCAACACAAATTTGTCTGTGTAATTTTTACGGAAGGAATGCGGAGCTTAGTAAATTGCATTTTTTTTTTGTATGCTTTAGA
Organism: Epistrophe eligans; assembly: GCA_951394125.1. Classification (NCBI taxonomy): domain Eukaryota; kingdom Metazoa; phylum Arthropoda; class Insecta; order Diptera; family Syrphidae; genus Epistrophe; species Epistrophe eligans. The sequence goes on from OX596030.1 coordinate 72,574,202, forward strand.
CTTTATACCACGAATATCAGTGGATAGATAAACAATGTTGCTTATTTATCTTGATTTTTATTTAAAATTTGAATTAATTTTGGGAAAGTTTATAAAAAAATCTGGAGCAACACAATTGACCACAAACCAAAATCGTAGTAAAAATCTATCATAAATCCCTTATAGCGAAATTTTGTATTTTCAAAAACTAGCATTTTAAATTCGAAGGCGAAAATTAATAAATATACATATAGTCTATTTCAAGAGATTTTATGGTTTTGCAAAATTTGAATCTTGGAAAATTTTAAATTCAGTCAATCTTACGAAGATCAAAAAAATTTAAATCACACAGACACAACTATGCATACAGAAATTTAATTAAAAACAGAAAGTATTTTTTTTTTTAATACTAGGAAAGATTTTGGATACAACATCAATCAATTGACGCGGAGTGTTTTATGCGCAATTGTAGTTTAGCGATCAGAATTAATATTATTTACAACCCATGATGGAAACGATTTATATAGGTACATTTTATTTGGTTATGATGTGCATTTTAATATACATAAATGTTTATGTGTAAATAAATAAATTAAAAATATTAAACAAAATTTAAAAGCTAGAAGATAGGATTTTATAATAGAAACAAAAATTCAAACCGAGGATGCATTGTTTTTTAATGCATTAACGTAAATGAAGTTTAAACCAAATGTTTAAAATGGTCTAAAACTAACATTAAGTTTACTTTTTTAATTATTGTCATGAAAGAACTAATTTTTCTAGACTTATTGTTTATTATTTTCATAGAAATATTGCGGCAAGAAATCCAATTTGAAAATTTTTTTAGGAGAAAAGCACGGAGTCGATTGATTGTCAGGAATATTTTCCAGTACAGGGAGTTAAAAGCTTTGAATATATAATTGGTTAGTTTTTTGTTTTGTTTACAAATAATAACAAAGTATTTATGATCACTTTTATTGTTATAAGGTGCGTTCCATTACATTTAAACTCTGTGACTTTCTCCCAAAACTACACAAAAGTCTGTCCAATTTCATATAAAAGAATTAAATTGTGTAGTTTTAAATAGAAATTCACAAAGTTTCAAAGTAAAGGAAAGCACATATTTTTTAAGCCGAGTACGCAACGAAACGAAAATTTTCTGCGGTTTCAAAATCGAAAAATAAACGAAAAGACTTTGTATAAATATTTATGGAAAGTTTTATCCGATCATGCGTAGTGAAATTTGTTTGTGGTCTCCAAAACGATAACAAAATGCTTAAAACCTCAACCAGAAATTACCCATTGGAAGTGTCACTTATCCAAATAAACTCCTACAGTTATTTATCAATTCCGCTTGTTGAACAGTGTATTAAAAAACGAAAAACAGAGCGAAATTTTTTGTTTATGGTTTCGCTGTGTCATTTTTGTATGCGAATTTTCGTTTCGTATCAGCAGCGTACTATGCTTTACGTTTAAAAAAATATGCTGATCTGGCTACACACTTTTACGAATACTTGCCTTATAACTTCTGTGACTACTTTAACGTCTGTCATCTACGCATTTTAATTTTAATTAAGTCAAGATCGTTCAACTAAGGTACATAACAAGTGGTTTCCTTAAAAATCCCATTTAAGTAAATTAAATTAAAAACAAATCCGCGATTTTTATTGCATCTCCCAGCTTTTGGTTGGATGGAACTCAAAATGCTTTTGTTTATACATATTTATGATCAGGTAATGAAGAACTTCCGATTGCACCGATTTATTTGGTTAGTTAATCCAGTTATCTAAAAATCACTATAAAAAAATCTGCGGGGGTTTTGCTTCCAATTAACCTTCTGTCATATTCACACACAGGTAGTCGGAAGCTTCCAAATGTTTTCCGAAAAGTCAATAAAAACATTTTTGACGATGAACAACTGTCGGGGATTGGGCAATTACCTTAACCTCAGTCATTACCATATATATGTATATGTATATTTATTATATTTTGTCTAAAAAAGTAACAGTTGATCGAAAGTTACTTAATGCATAGTGTTGGATGATGGTACAGTGAAACCTCTCTTGGACGGATAGCGACGGTCGCACATTTGTTCGTCTAAGGGAGTTGTCCGTTCAACGGAAAAAAATAAGAAAATAGTTATACCAAGAAACAAGATATACAAAAACAGACCACAGCTGCAGAAATAAAATACTACACTACACGAATGTGGAATGCTTTACCCGGCTCAGTGTTTCCCACTCATTTTAGTGTGCAGACATTCAAAACCAATGTGCATCGGTATCTCCTTTCCAATCCTATCCTACTTTCCTAATTGCTCGCACTGTGTTTAACATTATAAGGTTATTCATAACCTCTTGTATGCACGCATAATATAAAAAAATAAAAAATAAGTGACATTTGGTGGCATGCACTATACAAACACACTCTGAGCTACATTGTTGTAATTATTTTTGGCTTCTTTATATTCATTTCATTTGTTTATTTATTGTCTTGACATTTTTTTCCAAAAAACTGATTTAAAAAAAATATATTTGGGCCATTTTACCCCATCAAATTCTTAAGGCAAATAAATAAAGCTTTTCGTTAAAATTCAGCTTTAAAGAAGACTTTTCGAAGTTAAAGTCTAATTTTCTGGAGTACAGAGCCAAACAAGGTAAGAATTTTTAAACCTTATTTGACATTTAAGTTACCTGAAATTGGTCCAGAAAAAAATTGTGTTCAAGAGTAGTTTCCATTTTATTTCTTGCCGATCATTCGATATGATCGAAAAAGAAAGATTAAGAGATTTTTAATTTATCTTTAATTTAAGGATAAAGGCAACTGACAATATCAGAAATAAATACCAAACAAGATCCATAAAGCCCACTTTTTGATTCATATTTATCAAAAAATAGGTCATGTAAAAATGAACTGATAATACTCGTAGCATTTGTGAAGATTATAACGATAATGTCGGATTCCATTATATATATGTACATATAAATGTATGTATGGTTCTAACTTTTTTAAATTTCAAAGCAGATCAGAGAAGCTAACCTCAACAACTTTGTATCAGCACAATAGGAATGATATCATAATATAGTCCCTAATATGAGCTTTCACAACATGATCGACAAAATTAATTAATTTATTTACTCATTTCTGAATTAATCCAACCTATCCCACACCGCTTATCATATGATTTGAATAATAGGTCAAATACCGTCAATCACCTTCTCATATGTAGATCACCAATCACATCAACTAAAATTACCCCTCCAACACATTGCGATCTTGCCACAATTTAGATCTTGTAATTTATCTAGATACTTTAGCTTAGACCCCCGAGTGTGAAAGATATAAATCTTATTGTTTGATTAGAGCGTATGCTTTAACTGGCAAATTGTTGAGTAATTTAACAATTGCATTTGCACGATGACCATGCTAATCAAATAATGCGTAACGCATTCAACCTACAAAAATATTTTCGCGTTTGTTTGTTCAAATAATAAATGCAACTCTTTATATATATGTTTATCACTTGACCCAAAAAATAAGCATTTTTATGACCGATTTTCTTTTTTTCATTTTCAGAAACCATATGACAGTTGTAACAATATGTTGTTTGCTTTTATTAAATTCATTGGTAAGTATAGAAGCTACTGAAGATGACATTGAGAGCAATACCACATTATCTACTTCAATCAATCAATCGGATGAAAGTGTTACGTCACCTGAACTTTCATCTTCTACAACAACAACTACTACAACAATAGCAACACCAAAGAGTTCTGTAAAATTTTTCCAAAAAAGCTCACCAAAGAAGAGAAGAGTTCAAATAGACTCCATTCCGATTGGTCAAGATGTCGACGATTGGAAATGTCCGAACATCACGAGTTCCAGAAGCTTAGAATGTGGATGTGATTTACCGCACACTTTAAGATGCAATGGTGATCTTCATGGACTTTCGGTAAATTCATCAAAAGTTAATTTCAATTACAAAACTTTTATTTTAAACTAAAATTGTCTATGTAGGTCCTATCAGAGAGTCTTAGAGCTTCACCGTACCCCATCTCGTTGCTTGACTGTTCGTTAAGAAATGTGAGCTTTTTAAGTGATGCAAAAATTTTCGAAAACATATCCCTGCATGGTTTGGTGATCTCATCCGGTGAAATTAAGAGAGTTCATAAGTCAGCTTTTCTTGGCCTTAAGACACCACTTCAAGCTTTAGGTAAAACTTTTTATTCAGAATTTTGTATAAATTATTTAATTATTTATTAATATTTATCAAATTCTCACAGGTCTGCCAAGCAATGCTCTTCTAAGTGTTCCTTGGAATTCAATAACCCACTTAACATCATTGGAGCGCCTTGATTTGTCAAATAACAAAATCAAAACTCTTGGCACAGCTGATTTTTCCAGTTTACAAAATCTCATTTATTTAGAATTAAGTAATAACCAAATATCCAGCATTTCTCTTCGATCTTTCACAAATGCCAAGAGACTTGAAGTCTTAAAGCTTGGAGGCAATCGTCTTGGAGACTTTCCTGCAAGCTTACGTTCTCTAAGGCAATGCTATAGCTTGCGGTAAGATTTTGAAAATATTACAAAAAAAAAAACAAACAAGAATTTTAAACTGTTTTCTTTAAATTTTAGTCAACTTGATCTCAGTTCCAATTCGATAAACGGACCTCTGTCTGCCTCCACGATACCTGCACTTCGGAATCTTGAGTCACTTAATCTTGATAAAAACTTAATCAAAAGCATTCAGAATAAAGCTTTACAAAATTTTACCCACCTAACTAGTTTGTCACTTCGCCACAATCAAATCGATGTTCTACAAGATCATGCCTTCTACGGACTTGGAGCTCTTGAAATTCTAGATCTTAGCTATAATGGAATTGTTGCTATATCAAGTTCTTCACTTCAGCATTTGGCTCGCTTGAAAATTCTCGATATAACCCATAACTTCTTGAGGGCTTTAACATCCGATTTAATTGCTCCGTTGCCATCTTTGAACGAACTACGCTTATCCGGCAATGACATATCAATTGTGGCCAAGAACGCATTTGACGGTGCCAAAGAGTTGAAGAGTCTGTCACTTCAAGAAAATCCATTATCATGTGATTGCACGATTCGGCCATTCGCCGAATGGCTTCAAATGGCCAAATTATCTTCACAGGATTTAATAAGCCCCACTTGTGTTACTCCACCGAGATTAGAGGGAGCTCCGCTTATTCAGGTACCAGTTGAATCATTGCACTGTGATATGGATAATATTGAAAAAGATAATGCTAATATCTTGGAGCAACTTGAAGCTCTATCAAGACAGAATAATTCAACCAACATCAGAGACCTTAGTGAAAAGGTAAAAACATTGTCTAGGGTTTTTTTAATAATGTTACTTGATTAATAAAGATTTTGCATAATTTCAGATATCTCTGTTGGAGTTGCATTATTCAACTGATTATGGACTTATTTTGCAATGGATTTTAAATCTAAGTCAAGATGATTATATGTGTGATGCAATTTTTGTTTATAAAGAAGAGAACATTAACGAAATTTTGATTGATAAATCACCGGTAAGAATTCATTGATTTTAATTATTTTTACAATCTTAAATCGGTTTTGCATTATTGGTAGTACAGAATAAGCGTCCAGAAGACAAAAGACTTTGTAATTGTAATTTTATTGTTTGTTGATTTGAGAGATGTCTTAATTCATTTCTATTATGGGAGCAAGTGTAGGTGGAATTTGGTTTTCAGTATTAAATACAAATTGAGCTTTTTATATCCTGCTGATTAATGAAGTGGATTCACAATTTTAACACAAATGTGTATATTTTCAGTCGTATTTATTAGATTTTTGTCTACTTAGGCACTGTCTAACTATTTTAAAATTGATGGAAATATACTTTATTTAATAAAAATAAATATCACATTATTCACGGTTAAGACAATCTACTCTTGTGTCTAAGTTAGGCAGCTATAAGTCAACAATAAACGAGGTTTTTGAACACATTTTCCAAAGTTGGACAGTTGTCTAAAGTAAGACAACGTTTATAAATAAGACCATTTATGTTTTATTACTTAAATCAGGGTTAGAACATCAGTACTAAAATTTCGGAACAGATTTGTATAAAAAAGTGGAGTAAATCGAAAATTTCTGGAGTAGATTTGAAAACGAAAGAAAAAATCTTTTCTTTAACAAAAAAATTATTTGAACAAAATAAATATAAAAAAAAACAAATCACATAAGTTCTATATTCGTTTCAGAACAGAATAAAATTTGAAATTCAAATAGTCAGTCAGAGTTTGTTAGAAAAGTGAATAACACAGCGCTGTCATTTCCTTCCATGTGGTTTGGCTGAAGAATTTTTTTAATTTTTCGGTAATAATTTGTTTAAGTAAGAAACAAATTGTAATCTACAAAATGTCATTAAATTTTAAATCTATACTCAGTTGGAATTAATAATAAAAAGACTGTGTCACACACGTAACAATTCGGAATTTCTAAACTTTAAACTTAAAAAAAAAACTATCAATTTAATTTTTTTTACAAACCCTGCCAATTCATAGTTACAGCATTGTGTGTATAATGAAATTATTCCAGAGTCGAAAAACGTTTTTCAACGATTTTTAGTATTTTCTTGTAGTTTTTTTGCTTTAAAAAAAACGTAATTTTTTTTTAAATTTACATCAGTAACCAAATATGGCATCATGTATAGAATAAAATTATCCCAAGTTAATATGGTTGTTTTTTCTCAAAATTACAACCGAAACACGTTTTTCACAAAATTTTGGAATGTTTTATGATTAAAAAAAAAAACTGCCCGCTGATTATTTTTTAAAATCTTTTCAATTCTTTATTCCGTTATTATGTGTAGAATAAAATTAACCTGAAGTCGATGGAATTTTTATTCTCGAAATATTTGAGATGAAAATTTGTTTACAACTTTTTTTTTAAATTGCAGTAGTAAAAAAACCGCTAATTGAATTCTTTTATAAACCCTTTCCTTCGTGATGTTATTATCTGTAAAATAAAATTTATTCGAGGTAGATATCTCTATTCGTTCTCGAGATACAGTGAACGATAGAAAGGCTCACGAACGTACGAACGTACATACAGTATACACACACACATACAGACATCTCTCTAAAAATGATAGATTCGGATTCCTGAGACATCGAAACGACGAGAAATGTTAGAATTATCAATTCGACAAATCGGACTTAAATTACTATAACTTCCAATGGGAAGTTAAAAATTATTGATAAATTTTTGAACTCGAAAGATTGAAGAGTTTAAAGAATATTTTGTGACAAAAATTAAGTAAATCAATCACGTGAATAGAAAAATTTGATCGGATTGGATAGCAAAATAGGGATTGGAAGTGTTGTTTCTCATTTTTAATAACTGTTAATAATATCAGGTGAATATTTGAAAAAAAAAGAATGAGATAAAAAAATTGATTGTAATATCTTACATCATACGAAAATTAGATAACATATAAGTAAATCACTAAGTTTCTAAGGTCACATACGTTACCCAACCAATTTTTTTTGTATAGACATCATTTTTTTTCAAGTCTCTTTATATAAATTTTGAAAATTATGCGAATTTATAAAATCATAAGTCACACCCGTAACTGTATGGTAACAACGAACAAGTCTCCTTCTTTGAAATTTTGTTCAATATTTAAAAAAAAAGTAGTGCCTACAAATTTTTATTGCATGCGTTCTAGTTTTTTTCGTAAATTATACATAGCGTTACGTAAACATATACAAAATAAATAATTTGGTAGCGCGACAGCTCGTATAGAGAACCAGGGCCTATAACGAATTACAACCTTGCTGAGTTATTTGTTGGCAGGAAAGGAGGGAGGGTTCTGCCGAGCCGAATCGTGGCAAGAAACACTTTTAGAGAAGTTGACATTTATTGTTAAGAGGCTGTGCCCCAGGAACAAGAAACAGATATTTTTATTTCTTGCAGTATGACAGTTCTACCATTATTTCTAAAGGACACTATCATAACACACTAAGGAATATTAAACCCGAATTATTTAATATCAACGCTGCATGGTTGCTGCTTTTTTAGTTTAATCGAAAAAAAAATTCTTTTATAGATAGATTTTATTTTTTTTTAACCAAGATATAGCGCCAACCTTGAAAGGGGTTGATGGTCGAAAATTTGGATTCTATCGATTTCGATTCATAAAGATGTTTAAAAATTTTTGTTACATCTACGAATTTTTCTATTTCAAAAAATTATCAAGCCACACAACAAAACAAACGAAAGGCGCCCTAGTCCGTCATAGTGTGAGAACGGCTTAGCTACATATGTCTGGCTGGGCATATATTTTATAATTTGGAGATAACAATTTTTTTTATTTTTAATCTTTTCTGTCGAGTACGCCAATGGTCTCTGTAATATGAAATCCAAAAAAATTAGGTCTCATATCGCGGAGGTAGTGCAGTTCCCCTTGTCAGGATTATAAAAGAGTTGACTATGTCTACAGTGTTACGGCCATCATGGTAGATTAACGGAACTCCCATATATATCTTGAATCTACCCTCGACTGACTAAATAATAAGCATTGTAAGGGTAGTAAGTCTCGAAAATTAAAATGTTCTTTGAGAAAATTGTTCTTACAATTAGGCCACGAGTTAGCTTTAAAAAATAATTATATCTATTCATTTGATTTTTGCCACCTTGCGTAGAACCTCATTGGAATATAACATCATGCAGATAGATAAGAGTACTATTCTGGTGGTCTCAGTAATCTAAGGCAGCTTCTTAGATCTCTTCCTCTAAAACACTCGAATCTTTTCCATTTGAAATGGGAAAACTTTGAACTATACCGGTTATCATAATATCTCCAAATCCTGTCTAAACAAGCTGTAAAAGAATTCTGAGGAACTGGCCTTTTTGACCTGTGAGTTTAATACTTATACTCTATAGACTAGACAAAGGTTTAGCTATTTAAAAAAAAAAATACAATATTTTTTAATGACTGTAGTGTCAAACGTAAAAGTATTTATTTTCTCTTCAAAAAAAAAACAACCTTAAAGCCTTCATCAGATGTACCAAATTTAGAAATGAGCCTCATAGTGGAAAAAATAAAAAAGTACGTATACGCCCAAGTGTACGAAATTGAAAAATTATTTATTCTCTTACGCACAACAATCCCACCCCTTCACTAAACTTTTATTAGTAAGGAAATCCCATCTTTAAAACACATCATTATCTATTAAATGAATGGGAATGTAATGTATGTATAACTAAAATTATTGATTTTATTTAATTATTATTTTCTTTTAAAAGAGCAAAGAACTTTCAAATTTACTTTTATAAGAAACTTTTTAGGGTTCGAATAAAAGTATATGTAGATATATATTGTTATTACATATGAAGGAATATATAGGTACTAATTCATTTTGTCACGACAGTATAATATGCCATTGCGTGTTTTATTCTTGTGAAATTGAGACATATGATTTAGTTTTACCAGTTGAATAGAAATGAAATAATAATAAATGAAAAAATAAATGAGTACAACATAATATTCACCTGGTACGCAAATTACAATTTTCCATGCTTCGTTCTTTTTTTTTATTTAACACATGTCAGAACAGCACGTTATGGATTATGTGAAATTATTTATGAATCAATAAAAATATATGTAGTGTTAAGAAAGAACCTAAAAACTTAGTTCTAATCGAGGTGGTGAAGGTCACTTCGTTTTTGGGTAATAATCAAGCGTTACAATTTTTTGGCAGAACTTTTATAAAATATACTTGATTTATTAATACGAAAAAAAGTACCTGAGGAAATATTAAGCCTTCCTGTTGAGACACCCTGTATATATTTTTCATTAACAAACTATAAAGAAATGTGATTTAGAACTCTTTTCTTATGTTTAATCTTCAGTAAAAATTTATAGAAATACCAAGCAAACAGCCGATTTGATTTTTAAATAATTTTATCATCGTAAAGTTTATTATCACAGAAACCTAACAATCACCTACATATACCTTTAACATTTCTTTTTCTTTTTTTTTTAAATAAAGATTCATTGCGAAAGTAAAATCATAAACGGCCAGAATACAGTGAGCGTTATTGTTCCTGAAAGTTCTATTTTAAAAATCGGTGAAAGGTAAGTCCTCAATCTTCAATTTTTTTTAGATTTCAAATCTAATATATTTTTATTTTCCCAGCTATCGTTTTTGCCTTGTTCTGGTTCAAGAGGACGATCCGAAGTCCGAAGTTGTAATTGGTTGTTCTAATATAACTAAACTCCAACTCAGCAATCCAAATTCTGATTTCGATATTCGAACTCGAACTTCAGGTAACCGGCGACCAATTTACCCATCTGATATTTCAAACTTTGATCGAGTTTCAACGCATAGCGATGAGATCAGTGGAAATGAAGATCAAATTCAATTTACCAGTGGTCGAAAATATCCCATATCAGAATATTCAAATGGTGATAAAGTTCGAGCATATAATTTCATAGATAGCTTGAACAAAAGCTTCCTGCCCGGACTTGGTCTTGGCATTTTAGTCACTAGTATATTTGTTCTTATTTGGGGTGCAACGAGAATAAGAAGTAATAGTCGTCCAAATACCCCTACCGCAACAACATGTTATGCAGCTTCTGAAAGAATTGCCCATTTAGCAGATCCAGAGCATGGAGCTCGATATTTAAAACTCCAAGCGACTACAAGCCTCTAGGGTCCTATTTGTGAGCAATTTTGTGAGTTGATCCTGTGAAAATGGATTTAAAACTCTTGTGATAATTCCAGTACCAATGTGCCGTGTTCTGCAAATGTACAACAAAAAAAAATTCTTTTATTTTTGTATTTTTTTATAAAGCAGCTATCACTCAATTTTAATGAGAACAACACGAGAGGGGAAGTTAAAAAAAAAAAAAAAAACAAACAAACCAAAAACATTTTGTTTTCTTCTTCCGTACTTAAAATTTAGTTTTTTGATTTTTATTTTATTATATTTTAATATATTATATTGTATTGTTATTATGTAAATTAAAAATTTAAATTGTTAACATTTTTTTCTATTTCTGTCTGTCTCTCTCTATATTTATTACTGACATTCGAATATGTTAAACTATTAGCGTTAATTTATATGCCTTGTGCCATAAATAAGTTTGTATATTAAGTAATCAGAAAAAAAAATTAAGAAAACAATGTTATTTTTTTTCCAAAAATATTTAAGTCATTAACAAATAAAATTAATTTATTGTATAAAGTATTTTTTTTTAATTTGTAAAATGGTAGAGATGTTTAAGAATGAAATAATATTATTTTTTTTTTTAAATAAGATTTAAGTGTTCAATTTAAAGTATTTGCATTAAAAATGTTGAAATAAAAATTAAATAAAAAAATATTAATAATAAAAAAATTGCATTGATTGAATATTTAAAATAATTAGTTATGAAGCTAAAGAGACACGACTTATGGAATTCATCACATTTGGTATAATGTGTGTTTTTCCCTAATGAAAGGGGGAATTAAACGAAAAAACGATGTCGTGTCGGTGCTAAACAAAACAACAACAAATTCCCTACAGGTTTAGTTTATACATCGGTTATCAGCCAGGTTCTACATTTCACTTTCACTCGAAATTGATTGAACAAAGTGGTCATTCAGATCACAGGTCACCAAAAACAAAAAGAAACAAAAAATCTGCTGCACATAAAAAAACACAACAAATACAAACGCTAAAAATGTCGTTTTTTGCACACGATTAACGTCCCGGGCCACTCTATGCGAAAAAGAGCGGAGACTTCTCCAAATAATCTGCTACAATCACAGCAATTTTGATTATCGAACAGTGAACTTGAGAACAAGAGTCAGACCGAAATTTTTCATGTATGATTTTGTTGTATAATATTTTTTATATAATTTTTCGTTTCGCATCAGCAGTGTACTATGTTTAAAGCTGCTGATGCGAAACAGACAGCCAAATTCTTACGAAAACCCAACAGAAAAATATCCTTGGAGATTTTTACCAATTGCAGGGACAAACAAACATTATTTATTATTATGCAAAAATCACAGAAAGCCATGATGTAAGAAAAGAATCAATAAAAAAAAACAAGGTTGAAACTCAAAAGTCGTTTTTCCACGCAAAATAAATAGTCTGTAAATTAATTCAGTGCCAAAAAAGGGTGGAGAATTCTAATAATAATCTGCTCCAGCGTAATGTAAAACGAAAAGCCAAAACGAAATTTTTCCTTTATGATTTCATTGTGTCATTTTTGTACGGGATTTTTCAAAATTTTGCAATCTATAGAATGGGTAAGGGTTAAATCAAAAAAGGGGTATCCGATTCAAAAGATTCTTTTTGTGTTTGAAAAGTAATAAGACTTCGAAGATTGCTCAAGGGCCTTTTCAGAATTTAATTTTTAATAGGATGAGACTCACCCGAGAATTTCGAGGATTTTTTAAGAGGTAAAAGCATCATGTTCAGCCTTATTATAAGTTTCACCCGGAATATATTTCACCTTAAAATTTTTTGTTTGCCCGGAATTTTGAAATCTATTGTGAGTTTCACCCAAACGAAATTTCTTTTGCCTAAAAAAAATAAGAGATCATTTTTAAGCTCTCAATGGCATTACATTCCGCCCGAAATGAATGTTCACATTTTTTAAACATGAAATTTCGGGTGAAACTCATAATAGGCAAAAAGTGAAATGTCAAATTCTTCGGGTGGAATTTTGTTCGGTTGAAACTTATAATAGGGCTGGTTATATTCATTTATGTGTATTCTCTTTTTGTAATGTTTTAAATTTATATTTTTATAACAAAAAATTATTGGATATTACGAAGCTACGTGTCATATAATTACATATGTAAATATGTACATATAAAACAATTTTGAATAAATTTCAATAAATTTTGGTTTTTAACTGACATTTAAACAAAATATTTAGTGAAAACTTCAAACTGTTCACCTGGCTACTAACACTGTTAACGAAACACTTCGTGTGCTGGAGGCGCTAGTCTTACCGTATTGAAACCATGACCTTAATGTAAAAGAGTTATAATTCAAATAATTAAAATTCAAATGAGACAAAACCTTTAACAATTAACGCTAGGTTAAGTACAGGATTCCAAATTTTAAATAAGTAATCATAGTATCTACTACTTTTTTTAAAAATATTTCTCCAAAGTTATTTTTGAATTCCTTCCAACCAAAGAATCGATTTGTTTTCGGATTGTTTTTTTTTTGTCTGGAATTTGAAAAAGAATCGATTTTTTTGAAGCAAAACGTCAAGGTTGTTATGAGAAAAATGTTTTACAAAAAAATTAAAAAAAAGTATATTACCCAGCTTATACAAAAGCGGTCGAACTTTTCGTTTATTAATCAAAAACAAAAGTAAAGAGTAAAAATGACTGGATGCACTTCCAAATCAATCAAATAACCTGTAAAATTCAATCGGCTTGATGATCCACACAAAAGATAAAAAGACATAGATAACGATTCACGATACTAAAAAATGTCAAAAATTTCCTAGTGTGTGTTTGCTAATCGATGAAAAACCTTTTTAAATCATGGGTTAATATATGCAAAATTTATTTTGACAGAAAAAAATCGATTTTGACAAATTTCTAACCTCAAATTCATTGGTTGGATGGCAAATTGCAAACAAATCACTAAATGGTTATTTTATCTTAATTAGGCTTTTTATAAAACATTGTAATACTTAAACTGAAATAAAAGTCTTAACTAACTAAAAAAAAAAAAAAAAACTAACTAACGCCAATGTCACTTTGACAATTACAAATGTGAAAATGGTATGTTTGCTTACTTTTTTCCATGTATTATCAATGTTTTAGGCGTGTTGAGCTGAAGTTTATTAAAAAATCAGTTTATTACGATGCTAGTTAAAAAATTTTAAAACTAGAATATTTTAGTACAGAGCTTTAAAGCTAGACAATTTTATAGTGACCTAAGAGCAAGCTGCAATCTAGAGTCAGAGATTTATCATAAAATGCATGTATAATAACGGGTGATTTTTAAGCTGGTTTGGTTTTGGCAACACTGGTTTTGACAGCTGACGTGTGTTTAGTACCTTGTGTCACTGTCAAACAGCTTCAGTTTGGTTTGCAATTTAACCATGGATCGTCTTACAAATGAACAACGCTTGCAAATTATTGAATTTTACTATCAAAATTCGTGCTCGGTTCGAAATGTTGTTTATCGAAAAATTGTGTTCAGCGATGAGGCTCATTTTTGGTTGAATGGGTACGTAAATGAGCAAAATTGCCGCATTTGGAGTGAAGATCAGCCAGAAGCATTGCAACAGCTACCAATGCATCCCGAAAAAGCCACTGTTTGGTGCGGTTTATGGGCCGGCGGCATTATTGGGCCATATTTCTTCAAAGATGATGCGAATCGCAGCGTTACTGTCAATGGTGAACGCTACCGAGCGATGATAACAAACTTTTTTTTGCCCGAAATGGAAGTTCTTGACTTGCATGATATGTGGTTTCAACAAGACGGTGCCACATGCCACACAGCACGCGAAACAATGGCGCAATTGCGAGGCGAGTTTGGTGAACAGTTAATTTCACGTTTCGGGCCGGTCAATTGGCCGCCTAGATCGTGCGATTTGACACCATTAGATTATTTTTTGTGGGGGTATGTCAAGGCTAATGTCTATAGGGACAAGCCCGCTTCGATTGACGCACTGGAAGCCAACATCCATGCATTCATTCGTGAGATACCGGCCGATATGTGTGAAAGAGTATGCCAAAATTGGACTCAGCGGATGGGCTACCTGAGACGCAGCCGCGGTCAACATTTGCATGAAATTATCTTTAAACATTAAATTGCAAGGTTCAAACTATCGATTCAAATAAATATTTCATTCATTTTTTCGAATTTTTTGTGTTTTTTTTTTTTAAAAAGTTCTAAACCTCTTAAAAAATCACCCATTATATTAAGTATGACAAAAAAAATTTAACATATGAACGTAAAATATGAACATATGTATGTATGTATGTTATTCCCTTGCGAATACATTTCCAATAACCAGGCCATTCTTATCCCAAACAATAACCGCGTCACTTCATATTATTCTTCCCTTTTGGTTCGCAAAATCCGTTCATTTTTTTTTTTTTGCCCAACCTACATATATAACAAATTCAAGGTCCCGTAAAACATGAATTTACCTATAACTTTGGAGCCAAAACTTAAAGTGGAAAAAAGACAAAGATCTCTGTCGCCATCGCTTCTACCACAGGTACATTTATTAAGGTACCTATACATATCCAATCCTTGAACTTAAAATAAAATCAAGGATAAAGCTCAATGATGTCACATTAGGTACATTTATCAGTCAATAGATCTAATCGCTTTCAGTGAAATAGTACCTGCACATACCTACTAACATCTCAGACAAAATATGACAAAAAAAAATAATATAAACACCTAAGTCACGTATAAACTTACATTTTTGGTATTGATTAAAACTTTCGTTTTGCCTTAAAGAAAACAAAACAAAACTTAAAAAAAAACATAGTCAACATTTTATATTCTTTTTCTTTATAAGGACACACACAAAGCAACGCAGAATGTGTGCCATCACGACACAATAATAAAAGCTCAAAAAATTAAAAAGAAAAAAAAAAAATAATAGAAAAAAAGACTATCCTAAAAATACACCTTCTCATGCATGCTTTTACATTTACAGTGTAAATTAGCGCGCAACAAAATACACAAACCATATAACCAGCCCCTTATAATAGTTTATTCCTTAAGGCTCTGCCCTAGCTCATTCTATAAACACCTTGCTATACCTACATTTAAGGGTTAATTACAAATGGAAAACATTTCGCCATTGTTCCATGACTAAAAGATGACGTAAAAGGTCCTTGTACGCGCAAACATCCTGCGACTATACTGCACATTATTACACCTAAAGATAGATTACAACAAATGGATGCCACCATACCCAGGGACGGACTATTAAAACCTCAAACAATACAATTTTATTATTATGTATTTATTGAATTCCCAGTTGGCATCAAAACTACAATTATAGACCTTAAGCTAAAATTGCCTTGACCATTTCTGTTTATTTCTGTTTAAAGTTTTATCGCTTATTATTTATCGTTTTCTATAATCTAAAGAGCTATATTTGGCACTTTGTTTGTTCGACACACCGGCACCGCTTAAGAAAGTTGGCAACTATGATGAGAAGGAAGAAGGAAGGTAAACTTTTTGTTGTTGCTATCTTTGAGCTTTTTAACAAACTAAAATACTTGGGTTTGACCTGGCCCCTGCCTTAAGATTTTAATGGCTCAGAAGCAGATGTCTACTTAGCTTAATAATTTGAAAATCCGGCTATGTCAATACCCATCGCCATCACCACCTACCTGAATGATCATTACAAACTTAAGAAAAGAAAAAAAAAAACGGAAACTAGGGAAAATGTGTTACTAATGTAAAACTATTCCCCATACGGATATTTTCGTCCATCGTGACTGAAACTTCCACCACTATCAACACCCTTTCCCCCACTCCAACGATGTCGCGTCGACGTCCTTTTTACCGTGAAGTTTGTAGGCGCACATCGTCTTGTTCATACAGTTAAATCGTGACATTTGCCTTCTGATCGTTGCCGTCGGTCGGTCGGTGGCTCCTTGCGGGTGAAATGTTTAAAAACTTCAACGGAAATACTTTGTCCCAGTGGAATTATTGTTCTCTTAATTGTCCTGCCGAAATAACATTTCGTTGAATTAAGAAAGTTTAATCGAAGTGTGTTAACGACTTTCGAACGCCATCGACTCGAATAATAATAATTTTATTGACCAATGAAAGTTCGATTTATTTTGTGTTGAGGTGAATCCTTGCCAAGGTGATTGTGCTTATGCTTATGCTAATGGTGCTATAGAGAGGTGATGCGGTGAAAGTGTGCGCGGAAGTATATAATAGAACTGAAATTGGCTGCCAAGGTTTCCATTTGTTATGGTCAAGTGGAATGCAAATTTTCCGTTAATTCCGAAACACTCGAAAAGTTGCTGAGTACAATATATAAATTCATGATTTTATATATAATTATTAAATATAACTGTGCCACACAAAATTAAATATAAAAACTCTGTAAATTCAAAACTAATGTTAAATCAAATTAAAAACCAACATCAATTTAAACACGGATGATGTTGGGATTCATCTATTTGATGTTGATTCTTGGTTGGATTTTAATAGTGTTATTTTTGCGATGTAAAAAGTCGATAGCACCTCATTTTGCATTCACCGATAATTACACAGAAAATGTTGGTAAGCAAACTAAAAATAAATATAAATTTATTAAATATTCCAACCACACGCATAATATTTTAAATATTCGGGGAAATGCGTTTTTTTTTAATGTTGTTAATTATATTAAATATTTTAACAGACCGTCGACCATCGGTTCACGTTATCGAATTGCCATCGGATGATTTCAGAGACGATATGGATTCATATTCGCAGGTCAGTCGTTCAAGGCTCGATTCGTATCGGTCAAGGTCTGTTATTGATGAGAGGACCATTGAAACTTATCCAACGGACGCCGTTATAAATCCTGCCTATACCAATGATGAGGAATACATTCTAAATGGTAACATAAAATTAATTTATTTTATGGAATGTTGTGGGTGTAGCGTGTTTCGTGCCAAAATGTTCATATCTTTAATAAAACTAACTCAAATTACATATTCATAAAATGGTCAGGCCCGTGAGGGTCAACGTTTACAAAAAACTAAAAATAACTATGATGATATTTTAGAAGCTTTCATTTTATAGGGGATAATGTTTGGTAGTTTAGTTTTATAAAACGGGCCAAAGTATGTACATACATATGTACATACATAGAAAATAATTTTGGCAAATGATTTGCAGCAATATTACCTACGTACCTATGTATACGGACATATGTAGGTAGGTATCATAAGAAATTGAATGAATCAGTAAATGAATGAATTTATTGAAAATCAATTACTGTATATAATAAGCAGGGATAGGATTTTGTTGACCTAAAAATTAAAAAAAAGGCAAAGTAAAACATCCAAATAGGCAAAAAAGGCATTTATTCAAACAGGAGGGAATAGAATAAAAACTTAACTATAGTTACTTTGAACCATAAGTTTTTTTAAATAGTCAATGCATAGAAAAAATTATGTGGATCCGAAATATGCATGTATTTACATTGAGTAAATTTACTTTTTGTGTGTATATTTGTCAAGAGGAAAAATATGAGAAAAGGCAAAAAAAGGCAACAACCAAAGAAAAGGCTTTGTGTAAAGTCTAAAGTGTCATACGATTGCGCAAAAAAAAAAAAGGCAAAGTCAGCAAAATCCTATCTCTGATAATAAGTATACACAACATTTTAGTGGTTTTAAAAAGGGTATTTTGTAAATTTTAAATGAATGTTTTTGACATTTTATTAAAGTTTAAATCACCAAATCCTTAATTCAATACTTTCTTGTTTGACTTTTATTGATTCTGAAGTAATAGTTGTATTTCGTTGAATCTATTTTTGAAACGTGAGTCGAAGGGAAATGACAAATTAAATTTTTTTTATTCAAAATAATTTTTCATTATTTTTTAATATTATTATTATATTATTATTTATGTACATATATTATTTTTAAATATGTTTGAAGAATACTAATTTAAAAACTTCTGATCCGATTCCGAAGAAAATTCTGAGACTAATAATGTGTGGATGGGTACTAAATAAAATTATGCTCCAAAATTGATTTATAGTACAAAAGTAATGAAATAAAGTATGTATGTAGGTTGAATTGAATCACAAACGAAATTCCACAACTAAAAAAAAAAACTGACATGTCACTATTTTGATGTCTGAACAGTGCGTTTGTGTACGCGCTTGATTCTTTTTTCAGGTCCAAAATTGATTCTCTCTACTTTTCAGAAGAAGACCTCTCAGAACAGTGTTGTCACTTTACTACAATTTTTGTAGTTCTATAACATTTAATGAGATTTTTTCAAATCTACCACTTCTACCCCGGGAATTAAAAATTCTACCACTATTTTCTGAACCATACCTAAATCTACCACGGTTTTAAATTCGAAAGTGACAACGCAAACGCTGTCTTGGAAGCAATCAGAATGCTTCTGGATATATGACCAAACGAAGCGTGTTCAGCTGGAGTTTATTGAGAAAATACCCAATGACAAACAGTTTTAAACAATCCAATGTTAAAGTATTAGCATGATACTACCTACTATTAAAAAACTTTCTAACATTTAAAGATTTTCACTAAAATGTTTTTAGTTTTAAACACTTTTTAACTGATACCTATAATATTTAAACCTATTTTTTTTATAAACTCAAGCTAAATATGTCGTTCGTTTGGCATCGATCGACTAAGAGGTTTCTTAAAATTCTCAGAATTTCGTGCACATAGAAGCTAATTGACATGAAAAAGTTTTTTTTAGAAATTTGCTTCGAACTAGTTGCGCTAGAAACCCATTTTCACAGGTAAACCATGTGCCAAGTAGTAGCAAAGCTGGTGGCATATTTAAAATTGTTTCAACTTAAAACAAATACACTTTGTTTGTGCTAGAGTCTAAACAGATTTCCTTGAAATTTAGTAGGAGCAATTATCTTATGTGATTCCCTAGTGATGGAATTCGAATTTTTGACTTAACTCATCCTTTAACGAGGAGCCATCAAATAGAACGATTTTGTTTTTTTTTTTATTTTTTTTCAAAATGGGCTTTACAATTTTCTCTTGATTACCTATGAGTACCTATTTTGCTATACATATGTAGATACTGTATTATAATATACATATGTATGTACACGTACTCTATGTTTATACCTATATATGTACGTATATATATTTTTTTTTAATTACAAGGCACTTGAACTGTAAGAGGAAGTTTGTGAATCGTGCGACTCAGCTTTGAATTTTATCTGATTAAGGACCAGTTTGTTAACAACGGATTAAATCTGCATCTTCACTTTAATAGGCTTTAATTAAATGACGCTAATCAATAAAAATAGTCTGATTAGCCACTTTCATGATTAGGAACTCAAATTTTGGATTCCTTGAAAAAAAAATGGTAAACATGTACATTCGAGGATTTACCAGTTACAGTAATCCTTGATTAAAGATGATCAACAACTGTGAACAAACTGGTTCTAAGGAATTCCAAAACATAAACGTTTTCTAAGTCAAATTTAATATTTGATTTATAAAGACTATCCACAATTATATCTATAAAATTGTAAAATTAATTTCTTTATGTCCAGTTAACCAAAAAAACAATAAAAAAGTAATTCAAATCTACAATATTTGGCCTTATTTCAGAACAAATGGCCAAGTTTTTATTTTAGCTGTTAAATTTGTGTTTAATGTTAATTTATTTAATTTATTCCAATGTTTTAAACGTTTTTTGTAACAGAAAAGTAAAAAAGTTCGCAATAGATATTAGTCATGAAATCTATGTAAGATGAACTGAACTTAACAGAAATTGTGTATTGAGAAGGCCCTCGACTAGTTAACTGATGAGTCCAAGTGAGATCGTCGTCGGGACAAAACGTCAATTTTTGTGAACTGAAGGCCACAAAACTTTTTGAATCACGTAAAAAAGTTCTTAATAATAATGTAAATTAGCGAAAGGTCCTGGTAGCTAGCGCTATATTTATTTAATTATTGTTAATATAATTTATTAATGTTTTCAATAAAAGTTTTAATAATAATAAAAAAAAAATGTAAACTTTTACTCTAAAAAGATGAATTAGTGTTTTATTAATTGCATCCAATGATAAATTTATCATTCATTAAAAAAAAAATTATTTAAAAGGTCAAAATGAATTTGTAAAGAATGCAGCATCATTTAAATTTCTATGAAATATTTTTTAAGTCTTACAAAATTGAATTAAATTTTTGATTAAAAAAATAACTTCTTTTTTAATTATATAAATACTTTTTAACTTTTTTAACAACTTTAAAAAAAAAATGTATATTATTTTCTCTTTCAGCTCCACCGCCAACTTATGATGAAGTAATGAGACAACCTGAAATTTATCCTCGAGTCAGTGAAATCAATAAATCACGATCAAACATTTAAAATACAAAACAAAAAAAAAACGTCACAAAAGTTATGATGATAAGACTAAATTATTATAATTTTTAAATATAATATCTTATAAGATATTCATATCATAGAAAAAAAATCAACAGAAGTTAACAATGCGGATAAAGTTCATCTGGAAGAAAAATTGTACATAATATTTTGTTTGAAAAATATCGAATCTTAAAAAATCTGTGATTTATAGAAATTTACAAAAAAAATTAAAAGAACAAAAAAAAAACAAAGTAAAAAATATGACACAATTTGTATAATAAAACTATGTAAATTATTTATTTATTATTTGAAAAAAAACAACTAAACTTAAGGCCTAAGATATTTTTCAGATAAAAATTAAAAAAAAAAAAATGTATAATAAATGAAGATGCGTTTTGTATTTATAGTAAATGTCCAATTGATTATAATAAAATTGAATCTTTCTATTGGAATTTTTGTGTTTTTTTTCGCCAAATTGGATTTTTTTAAAGGGTTTCGAATGTAAATGTTGCTTCCCTATTTTCGCATGCAGTGTAATTAGCCCTGTCTCGAATTCCATGGCAAATTTTATACCTATTAGATGTAGATGATTAGATTTCTCTAGAGTTTGACTTGCTTTTTTCCCTTTAAAATGGATGCACATTAAATTTTGACAGTTCTTGCGAAATTTTCGAAAACAAACGGATTGTAGAATTTCATTTCGAATGAAATTTAAAATTCATTTTAATTCGATTCCGTTCAAAATGCGGAAAATGGGCGCTTTTTTGCTAAGTTCTTTGATGAGACACGCTAGAGAACTTGAAGTTGAATTGGTAGGTTTGTCATTTGAACTCTGAAGTCACCCTGAGGAGGTCACCCGCAGGCGTTTTTTTTTTAAAACCTGATGAGTTTATTTTTGTTTTATTTGTTTATTTCCATTAAGCAGAGTAGAAACACTCACTCATTTCAAATGTGTGCATTAACGATGATTTTTATTTTTTCAATAACTGAAAAGTTTTTACTGACAGTTTTCAGAAACAACCAAAACAGGGACAGGACAGAACGTACAAGATCTCAGCGCTTTATCTAACGAAATGGCTTCCAAATTCTTTGCGAATGCCTTGTTTAGTTAACAAAATAAAAACACAAACATTTATTTAAGTTTGTACATATTTCTTTTTCGTTATATTTATCATAAAATATTGTTATGTACAAGCTCAATACAATATAAAAGTGTATTTTATTAATTTTATTTTAATATGCCAACAATTTCAGTTCTTAAGTGATGTTCATAAATTTTAGTTAGTATAATTTCTATCGAAATGTGTGCTCTCAATAATAATAATAATTATATTATTAAATAAAATTAAAAATGTGCTTAATCTTTGTATAAAAAATAAATAATGTGATAAATCGTATAAAAAAATAAATAAATTTGTTTTAAATCGAGAATTTCGGGTTATTGGATATTAATGCATAAGACACAAGCTATCTTTTCTCTCTCTAAATATATATGTACATACATATATTATATAATCTCTCTTTAACTTTTGCTTTTTTTAATTATTTTGTTTGTTTAAAAACTATTAAGACATTTATTGTTAAAACAACAAAAAAATATTATGTATATATGTAACACAAATTCACAGCTCTTTGCATTGAAAATCACTCCTAGATTTTTTTGAAAACAGCCTTTAATCAAACTTCTGGTTTTTCTGCACTATGCATTTGTACAAAGTTCTCAAGGGTTTTTGGTATGATGTTTTTATATTTGAGCTTATAGAAAGCAACACTTCGTGCTGCAAGACACTTGAGTGTTGTTGATTTGTTTTGGTATATCACCATCATATTACTGACGGAGGCTATAAAATAAAAAAAACAAATTAAAGGAGTTTTTTTTTAGTATCTGTAACATTTTTGTAGGAAAATTAACTTACAAACAGAAGCTAATTGTGCAGGTGTAAGTCCTAGTGAATTGACAGCGTCCAAATGAGCGCCGGCTTCAGTAAAAAGTTGGATTATTTTTTCAGCCTGATTGATAACGAGGGTATTATCACGACGAATCTGAAATGTGATTCCATAAATATTACAAGGACTTGTTTGTTAAATAAAAATTAAATTACTTACACTTGATATCAGAACGTGTAAAGGTGTATTTCTCTCAAAATCTTCAGCAGTTACAGGTGCTCCAACGTGAACTAGCAATAAAGCAGTCTTGAAGCAAGGAAATCTACAAAAAAAAATTAGCGTTGCATATGTGTAACTTTGTTGAACATTCATTGAAAACGACTTCAGTCATTGAAATAATAAAAATGATTTTAAAAAAAGTGGAAATGAAATATTTTCTAACAAAAATACTTAAAACTAATAATTCATCTCCCAAGGATTAATCCTGCCACCTATTATTTTCCCTTTGTAAATCTATGTATATTCTGATGTATAATTCATCAACAAGAGGCTCAATTCCCCAACAGATTCATCAACTCAGTAGGCACGTTCCAAGGATTACTCAGAGAATTTTTTAGTGGAATTTTTTACCCTTGGTGCTTGAGATTTTTTCGGATATATGTAAGGGTTTTTTAAATACTCAACCATGGTGCTAGAGAACTTGGTTCTAGTAGATACTATGCTCGAGTTGATTTTAATTGGTTTCGGGCTGTTTTGGGCACCAATTTTGAAAATCGAAAAATGCATACATAATTATGTATTATCAATTAAAAAAAAACAAAAAACCCGTTTCATCATGTTAAAAAAATAGGTTATAAATTCGGTTCCGAAAATTACTTTAAGTGGGATAAAAAAAGGAAAAGTCGTTATTTTCAAAAAAAAACTCTATTTTTTTTTTTTTAATTTTAAATACCCACCTACAAATTTCGCTTGTATAAAAATCATCAACAGGAGTAACTCCATTCACAGCTCTGTGCAATAAAGTTTGACCATCTCGTAATTTAGCATCACTTCGAATAAGATTAGAAATTGACGAATATAATGTTTGAATTTGTTGTTTCCGTACAGTGCATGTTTTATTGGCAAGCAGTATTGTGATAATTTTTATAAGATAAAGGGCAGTGACAATATTATTATCATATTCATCCTAAAATAAAATATTAGTAAAAAAAAAATATGATGAAAAAAATAATAATACAAATATTACATACGGCTATTCGAGGCACAATATCTTTGGGTCCAGGATTTGACATTTTTCTCTTATTATTGTCGATTTCTCTTTGGCATTTGGATAAGACAGAAATAGCAACAGATATGTCTAGATTCTGTTCAAGTCGTACCATTTGTGAGAAGAGTTGTGCAAACCTCATTAAATCTCTTTCGACGGATAACTGAAAGATGTAAAATTTTTAAATAATTACGAGAAAGATCTTCACAGTTAATACTTACGTCATTGTTCATTCTCAAATCAATTGCATAATTCCATAGATTACAACACATCTCGAATCGTTCCTGGTCGGCGAAAATTGCACCTCTGTACACAATTGGCTGTGGCAGGTCTGGATTGCTTTTACCTAAGATACGTTCTCTAACTGTTAATGCTTCCATGTGAATGGAGTGATGATTCAGTCTAATAGCTTGAAGGTCCTAAAAAAAAACAAACAAATTTTTCGAATATGAAATCTCAGGGAAATGATTCGATTTGGGTATTTCACAAACTTCAATTGTTTCTGTCTCTATCCAATTATCATAGGCAGGAACGGGTGGTAATGTACGTTTTCGGATAACATTATCAGAATCTTGGAAGCGAAGTTCCATTCCATTCATCATATACTGGAAGGCCTTAACAACACTGTAATTATCCTTATCATTTGCAAATGATGCTCCCATTAGTTCTAAAGCATCGATTTTCTGAAGGAAAAACACGTTAGAATTTAAGTAAGCTGTAACGCTTAACCGAACTTACTTCTTCTTTGCTCAGTAAATCTGGTCGATTGATGAACATTTCAACAACGTTCTCGTGTGATCGTTCAGCTGCATGCAAGACTGGTGTTAGTCCATGTTCATTTTTCTGCAGTTTGGCCCCATGGTCGAGCAGTAATTGACACACTTCTACATAACCACATTCAGCAGCATAATGAAGAGCCGTTGCACCGCATAGTGCTTGCTCATTAGGGTCAGCGCCATTTTTCAAAAGTGTATCAACCTTATAAATAAAATAATTAAATCATTTAAAAAAGATAATGCGCTCCAACTCATGTCAGACTAACCACAGCTGTATGTCCCTTATATGCTGCAATCATAATACAAGTATTATTGTATGTATTAGCCAAGTTAACATCAGCTCCATGTTCAATTAAATATTTAACAATATCGAGTCGTCCTAAAAAAAAAAAAAAACAAATAAATATATGAAATAAATTTTAAATAATCTATGGCAAACAATAAAAAGGTTAATTACCTTCGTAACAAGCAGCTCGCAGTGGTGAGGAATGCGCTTTTGTGTTGTGATTTATATCGGCCCCCATATGAACTAAGAATTTAACAATTTTCAAGTGACCTATAAGTGCAATAATTGAGAATACATTTTGAATTGATTTTCAAATTAAATCTTAAGTGTGATATAATTTACCCATTCCAGCTGCTACCCATAATGCTGTTGCTCCGCACACAACAAGTCCATCAAATATAACATTGCATTCGATTTCTAGGTCTAAATCATAGTGTGACAAAATAGTTCGAACAAAGTCTGTGTTGCCAGACTTAGCTGCCAAA
This sequence comes from Epistrophe eligans, assembly GCA_951394125.1. NCBI lineage: Eukaryota > Metazoa > Arthropoda > Insecta > Diptera > Syrphidae > Epistrophe > Epistrophe eligans. Next base: position 72,599,981 of record OX596030.1, read on the forward strand.
ACAAGGGGTGTGACTGATTGGCCATCTTTTTCTTCGAATTTCTAAAAAAAAAAAATATATTACATGTGAAAAGTAGCTGTACAGAAACAACACTCTATTTTCAATATTTTGCTTGAAAAATCTTGCTATTCGGCAGAGACAAAACATTTTTTTATAATGCAAAAAAATTCCGCTTAAATCGTATGATTGGAATTGGTAAATAAATCGTCTCTTAGTATTAAAAAAAATGGTGCGGTATTACTATTGTGCTTCAGCTGCCATTTTGAAAAAAAAAGTAGTTTTAACCAATATTTCGAGAACGACTTATATGTGTATTTTAAAAATTTTCCAAAAATCATGAAAAATGTTGATATGATATTTAGATATGAACGGAGCATTTTTGTAGAGTGTAGACCAATAATTTTGTCCACAGTCCACACGACCTGGACAAATTAAAGTATTATAAGGCTTAATATTATGTGAGGACACAAAAATTAGCAACATAGCAACGGTTTGCACATTTGCATGCATAAAACTTATTGGTTAAATTGGAAAATAGTTAAAAAATTGATTTTTAATTATTAGAAATAAATTAATAAATAAATAAATAAATAAATTAAAACAACTTCTGAAATTTTTATGACAACAACGCTATGTACGTCATTTGATTTATTTACCAAATCTTAATTTATGAACAAAAAATGAAATATTGTTGGAGCGTTTATTAAAAAAAATATTTTGTTATACATTTTTTTATAAAAATATTTAAGAAAAAACATTAGTAGGTACGTAATTTTGACTACATATTAATTAATTCGGAGTTAAAAAATTAATTTTGAAAAAAAAATTATTCTTTTTCGAAATATCGAAATTACAAAAAATAATTTAAATGTTTTTTAAAATCCAAAATATGTTTTTTTTTTTTTTGAAAATTTTAAAATGCAATAATATTTAAACTTATTAAAAGCTATCGCATAAAAAATTTAATTAAAATAAGTTTAATAGACAATGAGATACCGTTAATAAGAAAGTAAAGTACAATTTATTACAATACGGTAGATCGTACTGATATTAGCTTACGCAGAAAATTTAGTCAAAATTGTAGGAGTCGTTTTCGAGAAAAATAAGATTTTCCTTAAAAATTTTTGAACACTTGTATAATATGATGTACCGTTATTTTTTGTGCTAGATAATGTAAAAAAATGGCTAGGTTCCAATCGAGTCGTTCTCGAATTATTAAGTTTTCTCAAAAAATATTTTTAAACTTTTTTTTTAAAAATCGAACAAAAAAAAAATTTAATTTTGGAATACAATACTTTCAAAACTTTTTAAATAATTTTCCATACAAAAATTGAATTGGTATTGAACCATTTTTGATAAAATCGAAATTGTTCTAAAGGGTTATTCATTTTTCGGTTTCTAAAGTAAAGCTAAATAAAACACACACAGTGATACATTTTTGATGAAAATTTTATTTCATTATAAAGTTTGGACTTTGCCCTTAAGTGTGGAAAACAATATCATTCAAATGGTCGACTCGGGGAGATTCGCAGCATTTGATTTTTTTGAGTTAATTTATAACCACTTTTTCGTACATTTCGGGACGTACATATCTCGGCCATAACTTGAGTAATGTTGAGTTTTTAATGCGTCTAGAGTTCGGGGATTATTAAGGTAAACACGGTCTTTTGCATAGCCCCACAGAAAAAAATCTAACGGTGTCAAATCTCATGATCTTGGTGACCAATTGAGGTCGAAATTACGCGACCACCAATAAAGCCATAATTGGTCGTGTTGTGTGGCTTGTTGCCCCGTCTTGTTGGAACCACATATCGTCCAAATCATGATCTCCAATCGCTGGTCAGAAAAAATCGATAATCATTCGACCATATACATAGCTCCGAATTGAAAATTTTGTTCGAAAAATCGGTGTTTATTGTCTGTTGTTCCAACACCCAAGAAGCGTATCTACGGCATTGTGAATGGTCAGCAGGCTTCCATTATCGTAAATGGCAAACATTTAACTAATATTATGACACTTCAAATGACAGCTGAGTTTGACAGGTGTCAAATGCCAGCGCTACCAACGTGAAACCACGAATTGAATGACCCGTTATTTATAGCGGGATTATAGGGCGGACTTAAAGTTATTTAGCAAGTTTCTGTTTTCCAAAAATATCCGTCTTGTTCAATTGCTTATTTCGGCCATATCTTTATATGGATTCTCTATTCTAAAAAAAAACTCAAAAATGTCTAAAGAAAGACTGAAAAAGTCCACAGAACATTGACATTTTCTTTTGTTAACAAGAATTGTTATTTTTTAACATATTTGTTTTGAATGTGTGGGTTAATTTCAACGAACTCTTAGTTGATTGTGAAATGATACATCGAACTGCGATTTCATCAGACACGGATCATCTTTATAAATATTTATTCAAAATCGAATGTTTCATTATAGAAATATATATATATAAATATAAGACAATCATTTATGTATATGTATAGAATCTAATATTTTTATTTTTTAACTCTTTGTCATCATTTTGAATACAAAACAAAAATTCCACAAAAATACCGTTTTCACGCTATTCTATTATTATTATTTATCTCGCAAAACAAGAAACATTTTTGTTGTTTACTTTTTGACAAAGTTTTCAATTATAATTATAATTAATTGCGAAATGGAAGAAAATCTTAATCGTTAAAACATAAGTTTTTAATTAACGTAACTACAAATTTTCCACGTTTTTGAAAATTTAAAAATATAAAAATCAAAAACAGGTAAACAAATAGGTATGTGGAAATTATTCTCTGAATTTTCAAAATCAAGGTCCTTTAGATGGAATGATTAATTTTTGTTCGCTTAGAGATGGGCGGGTAGGGGGTTTATGGGGTGATGAAAAATGGATTTTCTTTATGTGAAAACGCGTTGCATGAGAAATAACTATTTTTAGAGTGTATAGCTCTTTGTTTGCTCGTTCCGTTCCACAGTGCGAATTTTCATTTTATTTTTGTTTTGTTTTTAAAGAAAACATGCCTACAACAGCGTGTGTTTATATATGTATGTATGTACGTATAAAAACGAACATGTTCATATAGATTTACATATGTAGGTCTTTAATATTAAAATGAAAAAAGAAAAATTTCCGTGTAAACTTATTTCAAGCATTTTCAAAGAACTGACTCGTGATTCCCTGACATAAACCATTGACCTAATGTTTATCTGTCGATTTAGTATCCTATAGAGAGTATTTCTAGATGGATTAATGGCGTCGCAGCTGTTGATTTTGAACGCTGCTGGCGCTGCTGTAGGAAGCGCAAATGATGTGAAATAAAGAGCACAAGTATTTTGGACAAAGCCTTTGAATGGGACTATAAACTGCGGAATTTCTTTGTCCTTGCACAACAATGTACATATGTACATAATGCATTGGGATTGAAATATATTTTTAAACAGTTGAAAGGTATATTTAAGGCAATAAAATGTTTTTTTTTTTTTTTTTTCAGTTCAGAATTTTAATTTTCGCAGACGAAAAAAAAAAACAAAAAATACATACATATGTATACATATATAATAATAATAAATTAAATGACTCCTCTTTTAGTTTAGTAAGATATTTTAAGAAAATCGGTTAAGGTTCAGAACGAAAATAGGCTAATGAAGTGAATTTTTAATTAATAATAAAATATATTTATTAAAAATTTGGTTGCAAGTTTTCAACTGTCAGTCGTCATTCTTGTTCATTAATTTCTTAATTCGTTAATATTTTTATTTTGACGCTTGAGCTTTTGAAATATCAAGTGTAATAATTTAATTTTTCCAAAACGATGTAGATTGGGTTTCAATTTTTGATGAGATATAAAGGTTGTTTTAAAACGATATCTAGGGAAAACCTTGAGAAATTGAAGTGGAGATACGGAGGGCTCTCAGCTGTACCGAACCAAGTCAAAAAATCCAAAACTAGTGCTTATTTGTGCGCAAAGTAAAACTCTATTCTGTTCTGTAATGAACTAAGTCAGAAAGTATTTCGTTCCTAAGTTAAAGGTAAAAAAATGAAGTCAATTAACACGCATTCTAATGGCAGTTTATTTACTTAAACTCTTAATATCTTCGAATTCCCTTTTTACGACTTGATTCGGTACACCTCTGAGCCCTCCATATGACGCTTTGAGTTATCGACAATAAACTCTTGACTTTTAGCATATCTTCTACAGGAGATCAACCATCAGATTGTTTCTCAAATAACTTCTTTAAAAATCCTACCAGTACCCGAAAAAGTTCAAGTGACTCCAAATTGCATTTCGCCAAGGTACGATAGAGGGCTCATCAGTTAGATGCTGTAGTACCATAAAGAGTGGCAGTTTATTCGTTACCTCAACTGGCCACAGCAAAAATCCTAGATCTACTTTAATATCATAAAAAACACTTGATTGTCAGGTTAGGTTCAGGTTTTTCAAAAATGCTTTGAGGCGACTCCAGGGCTAAGCGAACAAACCTAATCATATATGTTTTTGAATTTTCTTGCTTTTTGCTTGAGATTTTATTGGGCCCTATCGCGAACGACATTTCCCGGGAAATATTTCCCACGTTCGAAAAATTCGTATCGTGAATGGTGTTCGAAATTCCCCTAGGAATTTATTGCTATCGTGAACAATATTTCCATGGGAAATTTGTTGTAATTTCTCTGGAATTTTTTCCCATTTATTTTGGTGGAGAAATTAAGGCGAGACGGAGGAATTGAAACTTTTTTGATAAATAAACACAATTTTTTAATTTTATTATGGGACGAACTCAACAAATCAAATCAAAATAGAACCTGCTGGTCAGTATTATGGAAAAGAATACTATAGAGACTGGATTTACTACCTACAGGGTAAATAAGATTTGGCAAAATTTGGCCGAAATGCATCTTCATTTGGATTACCTTCTTGCAGCAAAAAACGAAAGATGCAAAACCAAGAAAAAGATCACTCAGTTTATATTTTTGGAAAAAAAATAAATTTTTCTTTCTTTGCTCTTCCGCGGTTTGAATTTTGATCTATTCTGGACAAAGCTTTTCCTCGAAAATGTGAAGGAAGTTCGACAAAACTTCACAGAATGTTGACTGGGCAAGACCTCCATCGTGGTCCTTGCCAACTCCTCTTTGGTACCCACCTTCAGCAAAAAAAAATACGCAGACATGCACTAAGCCTGACGATGTGTGGACACTGGGCAGTGTTTTCAGATAGAGGAATTTTGTTCTTCTACGAAATTTAACACCTCGTTCAAACAGAAAAATATAATTGGCAACATGAAAAAATTCAATTATTTTGTTTGTTGTACCCTAGCAAAGTATCGAAGAGAACAATTTTATGCAATTTTATACAATTCAGTTGAAATGATCGCACCCAATATTTCTTTCTTCACATGGATGGGGAATTTGTTTGGGATATTTAGTTTTATTGTAAAGGGAATTTTAACTTAAATTTAATTTTTTTTAATTATGATCCTTTGATAACACTGTACACAATTCGAAATTGATCTCCGAAAATAATTTTGTCTTTTGAATGTTGGTAGATTTTTCCCTGGGAAAAATTTATTCCGAGGGAAGTTCACGATAACTAGAAATATTTCTTGGGAATGAAACTTTTCGTGGGAATTAAAATTCCCCGGGAGATTCCCGATAGGGCCCATTATAATTGAAGAGTCTAGAATGAGAAGGTGTAAACTGACATTGACTGATATTGTATTTATCTTAAAGTTAATTTTAATTTGAATTTAAGTAAAAACATCACATATTATGCATTTGTCTCTATTTGTATGACCTCTTTTTAAATTCCTCTAGCCTTAAGATAAAATTTCTAAGCAGTTCTAAAAAATGAAAGTCGTTTAAAGACCATAAATCAGCAAATCCAATTTTGTCACATAACACCTTCTCATTCTAAACGCTTCAATTGTTTACTAATAGAATTTTCTCACGGTTATGAGCAGAGTGTCACCGCAGCAAAAATTATTATAAATGTTTTTTTATGAGTTAAGAGTCGTTTTGAAATTAATTGTTTTTTGTTTTATGCACATATATGTATATACAAAAAATATTTAAATAGAACTCTGGTTCTTATCTTAATTTTTTTAATTTTTAATATTAAATATAAAACACGTTCGCATAAACGGGATAGGAGCCAGATGAAAAAGACTATTTGGTGTGGTAGTGGTAGAAGTTATCGTCGTGTGGGACTTTTTTTTGTCATTTTTGTCATTACAAAAAGGCCAGTTTGTCAATAGGATGAATTTTAGAAGATTCGATAAAAAATTCTGCTCCCTCAAAAATCTACCTAGCAAATTAAATTTTTTTCAAGATTTGAGAGCCTAACTGAGAAATTTTTCTTAGGGGGTGTTTATGTTGGACCTTCGATAAATGATTCGCTTAGCGATGTGCCCATAGAGTACCTATACTCTATGGATGTGCCTATAGCTGAGGAAACGTGGAGGTGAGTTCCGCCTCGATCTTTAAAATTTGAGTACCTATGTAGATATGCATTGTTTGCCTGTATACAATTTGCTATACACCTTTGAAATCTAGTGCATCTTAAATGTTCACATCGGTACAAAAGGATTTTACAATAGGTATGTATGTATATATACATATATACCTATGTACATATTTAAATTTCTTTAATTTATATTTTTCCTTTTTCTCAATAAATTGTAACAAACGACACATAATCATAGGATAGGCAAAGCTGAAATCGACAAAATAAACATAAACAAATTAATCAGCTCAAAGTGCAAGTGTCATTGCCAAACGGAATGCCTCAGCCGTACAATTAGAGTCAGCTGAGATTTTATATTTTGTAAAATTAGGTAGGTTAAGGTACCTCGAGGTGCAATCACAAGGCATATTATGTAGATAGAGACAGACGACACAGAAAACTACAAAAAAAAAATATTCCCTTCGATGCAACAGTAGTTCCATTTCCAATGCTGACGTTGATGCTCCTATCGTGGCCTCGTTCGGTTCGTTAGAAACAAAAGTTCTCTGCTCTTCTACGTTGTGCGCACCCAAAAACGCTTTTTGTTTTGATCAGAATCAACCAAAATCATCTTCATCATCAATTAAACTCTCGCCTTCTAGTACACACTATAAACCATGAGAAAAGCAGACCAACAAACCAACTGAACCGCCCGATAGTGCAAAGACTAGAGATCTAAAAATAGGGCCATCCACTGACACTATAAATAATTTTATGACAGGCCAGAAGCAGAAAAGGAGCAAAAATCTAACGAAATCGCGTCTATTTATTATTTGCGATGTTTATACCAAAAACCCACTTTAGCTACGCATTAATTTATAAATGATTAGCCAGGTGGACTCTGACGATAGACATTGGCATCCTGTGTATAGGTATATGTGTCCCAGATCCTTTGTGTCCTAATAAAATTCCACACTATTGACTTACCACATTCAGAAGATAATTGCACAGCTCCCTTGAGGGCAGATCATTCAATGCTGCAACTAGTGTTTTGGCCAAATTCATTTCAGCAGCAAAGTAAATCTTTGTAAGAATATTCCCGGGGATTTTCTCGTCAGGAAATACCGCCTGGCAATCCTCCAGGAGGTCCTCCATGACGAATTCCTCTATTTTCGAAATTTTGAATGATTTTTTGGAACAATTTGGGGATTATACAACGCACTTTACAACCAATTGCACTTTTTACAAATTTCCTTCTTTCAATTTTCAGAGAGTGATTTTTTTTAAGATCTCTATTCGGCAAGCAATATTTATTAATTAAGCAAAACTTATTCCTATCGAATAATAAAGAATTCACTCAACACGTTATGGGGTTGGAAATAAACTCAAACGAAACGTGGATATATTATTTTGCGAATTTTATTTCAAAATACTTTTCCCGAACAAAATCTTTCAACATCAACACTGACAAGTGGATGCGAAATGACGTTTGGATTGGATTTGAAGGTAGCGGAAAATTTGGTTTGGGTTTTTTGACATTTTCCTTTAGGCTCTCTTTCGATGTTGTTTGTTTTGTTTTGTGTTTATTTCAGCAACAAGTTTGGTTATCAGCTGTTTTCAGCGGAAAGGAGATACATTTAATCTAGTACATTTTACACCGGAAATGTGGTATGGAATAATTGAAAATATCCGTTTCATTTGAAATAGGATTTATGGCTGATTTAATTTCTCCGTTACAAAATTTTAATTTGGGAGAAGATGCATAAACAAACTATGAGTACGAAGGTTTGTAGGTGTATGCGTTAGTAATATCGAATACAAGACTGCCAGTTTTTTTCCTCAGCCTTTGATAACGATATTTCCATTTTTTTTTTTGTCCTACTTCCGATATTATTGCAAAACTTAACTTAAGAAAGTGCTCTGTCATTTTATCTAAATCTAAAGGCTTTTGAACTTCCATGACCCATGTTCTGCGTTCAGTACAGATTTAATTGCAAAGAAGACAATTATTTTCGTACAAGATAGGCAAGACAAAAAATGTATTATAGGGTCTATCTCCCTCTTAAAGGGGGTGGGTCGATTTTCTAAAAAAAAAAATTAACAAAATAAGTAATGGATATTCATGCTTGAAAGAAAATTCCTCCCACAAAAACCACAAAAACAAAGTTGAACATTTTTTGTATGGATTTTATATTCAGCATATTATGAGCTTCACCCGAAAAATATTTTACCTTAAAATTTTTTGTTCGCCTGGAATAGGGCTGTATGTTAGCAAAAAAAATTTATAAAGCAGTAAGGCGAGAGCTCGCAGCAGATTTTTGGCTTAAAAGGAAACCAACAAGTTACAAATCTTATAAGTAGTCCTGGTACGTGCACCAGGACAGAAAACATGTTCGTCTATCATTCCAATACGTACGACAGGAATACCGAGGAAAATTGCATCAAAAGTACATCTTTCCTGAAAATAGAATTAGTTATTGAAGAAAACCACTTCAAACTGTGGGGATTTCCCAAGCTCTCGACTTACTGATAATAAAAATATGGTTTTAACAGGCGTGTGATCATAAAAACCACCGACAAAAGTTAATTTTTGGGAAACCACCTGAAATCGGTTGCATCCGAATGCCTTCGACACCCTGAATGCAAATATCCATAAACGTCGAACCTTTAACTGACCGCTAAAACCTCGACCAACGTCGTTCAAATGTGTACATAACAGGCGACTAAACGGGTGCTATGATACTTTGATAATTTATCAGCACTTAAAAATTATAATTATTAAAATAAAGTAAAGTAACTTTTAAATATGAACTGAAAACTGCATTACGTTTCAGTATTGCAGAAAAGCAAGTATGGGCACAAATATTTTTTTTGATAGTTATGTTTCATTTGAAACAAGACGGATTACCAAACATTCTAGCCATAGCGACGAATGTATTAATTAGATTATTATTTTTGCGACTATACACCAAGTCCAAAAAATGCGAACTTTGATTATTTAACGATTTTTCTTTTGAATTTAAGATTTCCAGTAGCTAACACAAGTTCAAAAAACTACACTTTTAAAAAAAATTTAAACACATTCTTTGATTCAATTCAACAATTTATTATTTCTAAACAAAATATATTATAATATATAAAGAAAAAAAAAAACATTTTTAATTGATAACAATGGAAAGCAAATCGATTTATGCATAAATTGCACTATTCAAAAAAAAAATAATATTAAAACTCAAATTACATCGATCATCAAGAGATGTAAAAACAAGATCGTTATGTTAGTTTAAAACCAATAATTATTATAATTGCTATTTGGTTCAATGTAAGTTAGCAGTTTTTATTTCGATTCTAACTTGTATTTCAATGTTAACCTTTTGCAGTTGTGGCGTATTCATTTTTTCAACAAAGAATAATTTGTTTATAATTCAGTAATAAAGTATTTTCTCCACAAAAAGGTTAATTATTCAATTAAATATTGATATTGCGAACAAACAAAAACAAACTCAAATAACCATATTTCTAAGGCAGTTTTCTATGTGAAATAAGCTGCTTAGTTAAACTAAAAGTGGACCATAACATTTTTTAAATTCATTAGTTTTTTTTTTCTTGGTTTGTTATTTTTCTTTTCTTCATATTTTTTTGTATGGCTCTTCTTTTCTTCCACATAGAATAATTTCGGTATGCTCTGAATGGTTTAATCCGAAAGTAACAAAAAAAAACTATTGAAAATTTCACAAACTACGATGACGACGGTGGTGAGAAGACGACGATTTAAAACAATGTCCTTTTTGACTTCCGCCCGTGGGACATCATTTTTGTTTTTTGTTTAATTTTCCACTTCAGTTTTGTTTTTTTATATTTTCTGCTTTTGAAATGAGATTAAAAAAGTTATTTTTTCTCATTTTGTTTAAAGAACTTCATGATTATAGTAAAAATACTATCAAAGTTTGTAAAATCTGTTATCAATAATAATAATATGTTGTCAATAAATGCAACATGTTTGTGCTTAATATAAAAAGTGTTAGGGCTTAATATTTATCCTATAAAGTGTTTTTGTGTTTTCTAAAGGCACATTTTAGTCTGTTGAATTCTATTGTCAGAAAGATGCCAATGAATTCACTGACGTGAATTTGTTTACAAATTAGAAACCAAAGGCACCTGGGTGATATCTTGAATAGCTGCTGAAACTGCTGTAGAAACAGCTATATCATTAGCTGTGGGTGAAATGGTTGTGTTTACTCCGTTTGAGTTGACATTCGTATTTTTACGTGAACGTGGACGCCTGCGTGATCGTGGGGTCCTTCGGGGGCCACCTTTTGTTGTAGAATCAGGCAACATTTTGTTATCACCAGCACCATGGTTGGCATCACCACCAGCTTGGTTTTCCTTGTTGCGACCTAGAATAAGAATGATAGTCACTTACATTACATGGAGCTAAGTAAAATATTAAATTTGTCACCTACCCGATCGCCTAGAAGACCTTCTGTTAGATTTTATCACTGGTTTGATTGTTGCCTTGGCTGGATCATAAAAACTATCAAACAAATCAATCAGATCTGTTTTGTCCTCTTGTTTCAACTCTTCGATAGCTTGAATAACTTCTGCAAGCCCTTCTTTTTGTTTCTCCGTCCAAATGGTATTTAGACTATTCAAGTCATGACCGTTTTCAGCTAAAATAATGCGATATTTAACCGCACGCAGGCGGTGTTGAAGTGTGGCCTTGAAGTAATTCAAAAAAACCGGCCGGAAGGAATTCTGACGTTCCAGCATCAAATTTTGGCTTTCCAATTCGTCTAGATCACAGGACATTGGTTGTGCATACTGTGTGATAATTTCGTGCATATTTTCATCTGCATCTGTTGGTTTCCCGTCGTTGTTATTATTTGCTAAACGAAGTGCAACATTATATGTCATTTTTGCACGAATACTGGCGCTTCCATCGAATAATTCCGATTCACTATTCGATCGACGACGACTCCTTCTCTGTTTCTTATTTTCTGTTTTCGGTGAAACAGTTGCATCGGCTGCTTTATCAACTTTTGGTGAAGTTGTTGAACTTACTTCTTCTTCTTCGTTGTTGTTGTTGTTGTTGTTATTGTTATTGTTGTTTTTATCACCAACTCCTGATAAAGCTTTTACAAGCTTTCTCAAGCTCAAATACTGTGTGGAGCCACCATCTTCACTTGTGATCGTGATATTTTTCTGAGCTAAATGGAAACCATTTGCAAATGCTTTGACCGTTTGTTGAAATCTCTCCAGGAGATCGTATTTTTTTAGTGACTCCAAAATCATGTAAGGAATGAATTTTCTTTCTTCATGATATATCATTATTATACCATCGGAGTCGGGATTATTTTTTTTTAGCAACTCTAACCAATTTAGAAAGTCTTTTAAAGCGGCTACCTCAGATTTAGATTTAATAACCTAGAAATAAATTATTAATTAATTATAATTTTTTAATAAATTACATTGGAACTGTCTGAATTCTAATTAATTAATCTATACCAATAAATAAGAATGTAAATGTTGGTTATTTTCTAACGCAGACAAAGGTTGTGGGCTCCGGATGCTCATTGACATTAAAATTTTAATTCATAAATAATTCGTAGCAATTAAGAAAAACAATATTTGACTACAGGGCTCGATTACCCGATTACCGATTGTTAATAAAGCAAAAAATAGTTAAAAGGAGATACGAATTTAGACGGTCGTACCTAATTCAATTTTAAAGTTTTATTTCTGCTTAGTAAATGTTTTTTAAGCAACTTGAAAATAGGTCTGTAAAATATGTAAAACGTAATATGTATCTAATTGGTAACTATTTCTGAAAATTTATAAGAAATTTCAATTTACCAAACCAAACCTATCATTCTATGAGCAAGAAGGCTAAAAGATTAAATTTAATTTTAAAAACATCAATTTTTACAATATTCAACATTTCCAAAAAAATGTTTTTTTTTAAATATTTTTTTATGTACCACGCGCGTATTTTAAGCACGGCAAAATAATTGCTAAATTCAAGAGAATTAGAACTTGCACTTAAGACTAAAAAATTGTTTAGGATTCAATCAAATTAGAAATAAATTAATTAAACAACTTCTGAAAGTGTATTTACATCAACGCAATGTACACCATCTGAATTCTAACATAAATCTCAAATTATGATAAAAAAAAATTAAAAAGCGTTGGAGCGGTTTTTAAAAAAAATATCTTTTTATAAAATTTTGGAAACATCAAAAAAAGAATTGTACGCCATTCTATATTTATTAATTAAATTAAAAAAATTAATTAAAAAAAAAAATCATCTACTCATTTTCGAAATATCGAATTTTCAAAAAATTACATATTTAGATTTTTTTCTTAAATCCAAAATTTGTTTTTTTTTTTTTTTAATTTTGAAATGCAATATTTTTTATACTTATTAGAAGCTATTGCGTAAAAAATTTCATTAAAATCAGTTCAACAGATAATGAGATAGTCAAAAACCAAAAAAATTATTCTAATATTAATCGATAGATAATTTTTGTTTCCAATAATATGGTAGATCGTGCTAATATTTGTTTGAGACCATTTTCCTTACCGGTTTTTAAACACTTGTATGAGAGGTACAGTTATTTTTGGTCATAAACATATTTTTTATTTAAAATCAGCTAGATAATGTTTAAAAAATTGCTAAATACTAAATTTAATTAAAATCGTTCAAGTCCTTTTCGATTTATTAAGTTCTCAAAAAACAAAAATCAAACTTTTTTCAAAAATAAAAAAAAAAAAAATTGGAAAATTTCTTTCAAAACTTTTTGAGAAAATCGACAATCAAAAAAATATTTTATGGGAAGTACCTACCATTTATAACCATTTATCCGAAAATTTTATAAAATGAAAGCCTTTATGTAAAAAAAAATACTGAATTTATTTTTAAAGTTGTCACGTTTTAGATAAAAATAAGATCTTCATAATTTGTTAAAAAAAATTGTATACGACAGGTACCGTTATTTTTAGACTTAAACAAAATTTAAAGAAAAAAACATGTCGGGTAATGCCCGAATAACCGCTAGGTACCAAGTTTAAAGAAAATCGAATCACCGGTTTAGGCTGCAGACGAATGATTCCGCTGTCAACTTTGACCAAAATCTCGAGTTCGATTTTTTTTACGAATCCATAACTTTCCATATATGCACGTAAAATCAATAAAAATAAAGATAAACTTAGGCGCCCATAAAGAGCATTTTCTAGCAAATAGCATGTTAACCAAAATTTTGTTTTCGCTTCGCACTTTAAAAAATCCTTCAGAAGTAGGTATTTTTTTTTCTGAAGAAAGAACGTGAATTTTGCATTTATAAAACTCGTTGAGAATTGAGTAGGTAGGTATAGGTACTTTATATTTTTGCATTGCGGTATTCTCTGCAATAATTTAAGGAAGATCAAGATATTAATAATTGAAATTCATATTTAATTGAAAATCTATACGGATTAGTAATCATAAATCCACAGAAAAATTGAAATAAAGATTATCAGATTTCATCAAAAACATGGTTGTAGCTGCTTTGGGTAGGAACATATCAGATAAACTCATACAAATAAATTTTTTTTGTGAACTAATTCTTAATCCGTTATAACTTCCATTGAAATCACATGTTGCATAAGAATAGAACCTTGACACAACCGTTACTTTTTTATGGTCTTCATTTTTCGTAAGGAAAAATAAACTTTATAAAAACAACAAAAAAATAAAAAAAAAATAATAAAATTTTACCTTAAAAGTTTGTAATGACTTAAGCATCCGATAAAATCCAATTGTAACCACCCGCACTTGATGTCGGTTCGTTGCAGCTGGGTTTAGATTCATGTACGGCATGATGTATTGCTCAAAATGTGAATTTGGCGTGTATGCTGCTAACTGGACAATCTATTCATAGATAAAACATAATAATCTTAAATTAGCTTTCATTTTGCTAAAAAAAATCAACAAACTTACCTCATCAATAAGCCTTTTGCCGGTTGTGTCGATGTCTACGCCTACAAGGGTATATTTTCCTTTTGGCATAGTTTTAACGGCTTTTGGTTCATTTAGGGAGCCCATAATGTTAATCTGCTAATTACAACGGTAAAAATTAATATTAAGAATTTGTACTTTTTAATAAACGAAACAAAAACTGCCAATTCTGATTAAAAAAACATCAATAGAATTTTTTAGAATAAAAAATTACCTTTTTCTCCAGCAAAAAAAAATTAACACAAACAAATTGTAGATATTGCAAAAATGAAAAAAACCCAAAAAAAAACTTTCCAGATTTTAAAAGTGCAAAATTTATCTCACAAAGCTTTTGTGTGCACGTGTCGAAAAAAAAAGTGCAATCACAAATCACAGTTTATTATCAGTCCTCGCAGTTCGACCTTAGATTTTCAAATGAGAGCTTCTTCTTCAAAGAAAATTTCTTTGTATGAAAATTTCCTCTTTCGCAATCATTATTTTTTTTTCATGGAGAGGGCCGTTATTTATTTTTTTTTATTTGTTCCTTTTTGGGTATTTCTCCCTCCTGTGTATTTTGTTTTTGCAAAATGGAAAAATAAATATTCAATTTAAAGTACGCTACTAAGGTGCTACAAGTTGGGTGGACTGGGGGCGGTACGCACAAGTAGTTTTTCTTTTTTTTTTTTTATAATCGAATTGAATCGACACGAAAATAGTTTTTCATTTCAAATAGGACATAAGACACAACATACAAAAATTAATAAATATAACGTATGAGTCACTATTATTCACCTACAGCTACATCACATATGTGTAGACATTTTTGTGGTAAGCAAAAAATTTAATTTTTTACTTACCTGTGGAACCGGTGTTATATTTGATTTAATTTGAAAGTTTCTAATGAGATGTTTCTTTAATCAGAAAATTAAGGAAAAAAGAAAATTTACACTTTTGGTTATGGGGGAAATAATTTGTGCAGAGGTGCAAACAGACGATAAGTCAAGTACTGATAAGAAAAATTTAATCAGCTGCTGTTCATTAAGAAGCCGCTGTGCTGTTGGGCGGGTTGAAGTGAGTAGGACAGGGATGTTATCAACCGATTTGGGAGAAATTTGTTAGTGGGTTTGGGAGAACCTTTAATAGATAACTTGCTTACATAAAATGTGAAGCTTATTTGATTGGGAATCGTATTGCTAGTTTCCCTTGGTAAACAATAACAAAATTGATAACTGTACACACTTTATAGCTGGTTTAATCATCGACACCGTCATGATTTTTCGTAAGGGAAATATTACTGTGCTAGCTATAATACTTTGCAGTAAAACACGCCTTTGATTATTATTTTCATTTACAATAATTTTATATTAAGGCCAGTCTATTAATCTTGGGTATGAATCATCATCAATAATGTCTTCACTGACCAAAATAAAATCACAGAATCCATGATTTCAGTGTTAAAGTCCATCAGTTTGTTCGCAGTAGAGTTAAATCTGTAGTATGATTTTCACAGCTTTCGTTTAAAGACCATTTTGTTGACAGTGGGTTAAATAAGATAGTATTATTATTTTCTCTAGGTTCTAATTAAATCGAATAATGATTAGCGATTCGATGACTAACCGCCAAAATTCACTCGATCCAGATGAAAACTTAAATGCAAATTCATTTACATTGAATTCGTATAATTTACATCCGGATTTAAGTTTTAATCTGGAAGGATTAAGTGAATAATATGGCCGTAACAATTAAATTATAGATTCTTTGACTTAATTTTTTTTTTCATGGGTTTTTTGATGATTTACTTGCTGCATTATTTATTGATTAAGGGCCATCATTTTGTTCACAGTGGGTTAAATTTGTACCATGACTTTCAAAGATTCTAATTAAATGCAGTTTTAGTGTCCGACCGAAGGTCGATTTTCAGCCGAAGCCGAAGCCGAAGCCGAATTATTAGGCTGAAAGAAAATCTTCGGCCGAAGCCGAAGCCGAAGCCTAAGGTTGAAAAAAGTCAAGAATTCTCCTTTCCAATTGGATAAAAATATTATTTTTATTAAAATTTATTGCTTAAAAAACATAAGACAAATAAAATAAAAATAACTAATAACTAATTAGTAATTATAAAGAAAAAAGAAATATTTTTAGTAATAATTTTTAAGATGGCACACATGTGTTTTGAAATTTTTGAATACCTACCGAAGAAAAGATTGCAATCTTATTCAAAAATTTCAAAAATTGAAATTTTTTCCGGCGCCTAGTACGATGCTCGATATAATAAACAGATTCTTCGGCTTCGGCCAAAACTTCGGCCTAAAATGCCGAAGCCGAAGGTTTGGCCGAATGTTGTTTTTTTGGCCGAATTCGGCCGAAGCCGAAGCTTCGGTCGGACACTATGCAGTTTATCTACAAGATGGTAGTAAAGGGCCAGTTTGTTCATAGGTCTGATCATCTGTAATCAAGAAATAATGCAACTGGTAAATTATCGAATGTGCATAGTTTGGAATAAAAAAAATAAACTCGGCTCTGCTAACTATAATATAACGGCGGTTTTTTAGATACAGAACAAAATAATTTTTATTAAATATTAGGTTACTTTTTGATGGTAAACTCCAGTTTGCCCATTTAAATTATAGAAACCACCCGCTGTATTTGCAATTCTTTCAAACGCCGCATCTGCCACCTACACCACAAAAACAAAACGGAAATCAGCTGATTTATGTCAAAACTTCGCAAAATTTGACAGTTACCCGTCGATTGAAGTAAAAGAAAAAATAAAACCAAATCAAATCAAATAAAACCCTCGACTCGATTTAAAAAGATAAACACAAAAGAAAAAAACTACTTTTTTAATACATAATCAAACAAATAACAACCCCAATTATGTTATCATTCTTTCGTAAGATGTCGACGACAGACAATGTGCAAGTGGCAACGGCAGCCAAAAGTCCAATAGATAATAACTTATCATTCGACGAGGAAATTCCAATTGGCGAGGAAGCTCTCCTCAAAGAATTGGGCTACAAAGACGCACAGGATCTACAGGAGACATTATTTGGTAATTAAAAAAAATAAAATACAATTTAATTTCAAGTTGCATAATTTTTGTTAACAGTTTAAAATTTTTTTTATTCAAATTTTTAGATGTTCTACGAAGTATTCGTGACCCAGAAAAACCATGCACATTAGAAGACCTGAATGTTATCTATGAAGATGGAATTTTCGTTCTGCCTCCAACGAAATCAAATGTTTATGTGGTATAAAAGAAACATATCTCGAACTCAAAAATATATACGTTTTAATTAAAAATTCGTTTTAGGTACGAGTTGAATTCAATCCAACAGTGCCCCACTGCTCGCTAGCTACTTTAATTGGGCTATGCATTCGGGTGAAGGTGGAAAGAAGCTTGCCGCACAACGTTAAATTGGACATTTACATTAAAAAAGGAGCCCATTCTACAGAAGATGAAAGTAAGTAGTATCGCTCACAGTTCTATTTATGGCATTTTATTATCATTTTAATTCAGACTAATATGCTAGTAGTTAATGCGTTTTAACCACAGTTATTATTATCATGTATGTTCATTGTTCGTGTTTAAAAATACATTATTTATCATTTGGATATCGTTTTAATTCAATATAGACAAGTTTTTTTTTTATTAATCAAACAAATTTGAAAGACAACGGATGTTGATTGGATCCGCAGTGATTCTCTTTTATTTTCACTACAAATGGGTAAAGAGAAAAGAGTGCACTCCATTGCGAATCACTGCGTATTTATCTTGCCCCTCCTTTTTTGGATTAATTTCTCAGTTAAATTTCAACTGATTACTATTACTTATTGGATTTTAACCGACTGAGTTGAGTCCGATATCAACACAAAACATGTTAATTCAATACGAATTGCCTTAAAATAAATGTGAAATGTCCCTGCTTCCCCGATGAAAAAATGTTGCGGATTCCATAATCCGCATGAATAAAACTGAATTTTTAGTAAAGTAAAAATTTATGTACATAATTTTTGTTAATTAATTAATTGATAAAAAGTCAAATACCTGTTTGGTGCGGTTTGCATGCCGGCGGCGTTATTGGGCCATATTTTTTCGTCGACGATAACGATCGTCACGTTACTGTGAATGGCCAGCGTTATCGCGCCATGATTACCAATTATTTTTGGCCCGAATTGGAAGATATGGACTTGAACGACATGTGGTTTCAACAGGATGGTGCCACAAGCCACACAGCACACCTTACAATCGATTTATTGAAGAGTAAGTTTGATGAGCGTGTTATCTTAAGAAATGGGCCAGTCGATTGGCCGCCTCGTTTGTGCGATTTAACGCGTCTAGACTATTTTCTTTGGGGCTACGTTAAGTCATTGGTTTATGCCATTAAGCCGACGACGTTGGAAGAGCTTAGAGCCAACATTGAACGCGAAATAGCGGAAATTGGGTCCAACAAATCGACCGCTGCAAAAGTACCCGCGGTGGCCATATAAACGAAGTCGAGTTCCATTCATAAATGTTTTGATTGTACTTCTATCGGCTTGAAGTACAATCAAAACATTTAAACAGTTTTTGAAATATCTCAAATGATTTGCATTTTATTTAAAAAAAAAGTTGTCAAGTCCTTATTGGAAAACCCTTCACATTAACCTTTTTTATAATTGGTTCTAAAACCATCACACTTTCATCAACAGCGAAATCTGTATTGTCATCAACAACATTTTTCAAAGATTGTTGTTCGTTGATAATCATTTTCGTTTAGTTTTCATTAAATATGTTATCCTTTCAAAACTTTGCCTTTGCTTCTAATTCAAATTTTATAACAAAAGGTCCTTAAAATTTAATTTTCTTAATCAATTTTTGTTCGGGTTTAATATTCCTAATTCGTCATTGTTCGATAATTTCTCATCCGAGATTTCGATGGACAATTAGCATTTCAAAATTTGGCGTTATTGTGAATATTAACATTTTACTGTGACTGATGAAAAGTTACGTGCTGGCCCAAAAATAGTTTTGAAGTAGCTTCTTAACCTTCTTTAAAAATCCATAATCAAACTGTTTAACATAATTTTCTTTTCCCTATTTCAGTAAATAAACAAATTAACGATAAAGAGCGAATAGCAGCAGCAATGGAAAACCCAAATCTAAGAGAGTTAGTTGAAAATTGTATCAAAGATGAAGACTAGCTAAAGTATATGATATTTTTAAGAATTATTATTGAACGTATGTATTTTTATTCGAAAATTTTTGTGATTTTTGTATTCGAGACACAATAACTTGTATTTTAAATAATTTCCTAAGGCAATGGGATGGAGCGGTGCTCTGATAAAAAAAAAAAAAAATAAATAGTGATTATATTGACTGTTGATTTATATTTAGGCCTATAAGGTTATCTATAGGCAAACATATTGATTTACTAGTATGTATTTGTAATTGATTAAAGTAAACGTAATATTTTTACTACCTTACAATAATTAAAGCTTGTTTTATTTAGTTATATTATTTATTTTTGTTTTCTTACAAAACGATCTTGAGTCATTTTAATACAAATAATAAACAAAAATCTAATCAAATGACAAAATCATAAAATTGTAATCGCATAGGCTATCGTGTGCAATTCAAGTCAATTAGTTATTGAAAAAAAAAAAAAAAAATCTAATCGATGACAACTTGTCCCGGTTATTTAATAAATATGTCGTGTGCAATACTTTGTCAAGAAGCAATATGGCGGCGCACGTGAATTGAAACTAAACCTCCATTAATAAAAAAATGTACTCATAGACGTAAAATTTTCAAATCGGAAATAATCGATAATAATATTTATTATATATGTATGTACATAACATATGTACATACGTATGCATTTTATGTGTTTTGTTTACTTGAAGAATTTCAATTGAAATAGCCTTATCGGTCGAAGACATTATAAATAGAAAGTCGGTTAGGTAAAGGTATAAGTTTTTTGAAGAGCCAACATTGTCTTAAAGTTTGGTTATTGATCGATGGATGTTCCTTTTTAATCTGTTTTTTTTTTTTTTTTTAACACTCGTGGGATATGAATAATCTTAAAATAAATAATACGTCCGAAGTAGGAAAAATATAATGCGATAAAATAGAAGATGCAAATCGGTTTAATTATGTCTGAATACTACAATAATGTGAATGAAAAATATGTACATATATACTTGGCAATATGTAAATTATGACTTCAATAATAAGATTGCATTCATTGATTTCACCTTGGGACTGGGTGTTCTTTTTAGAGGTATAGAAATTTGAAATGGAATAAAACAAAGATGATTTTTTTAAATTGACATGAAATTTACTTTATTCGAAAGATAATCTTCTGGCATTATAATTTAAATATGGTTTCTAGCATATGACCGCCACGGCTTGCTCGGACGTGGTCTAATCCGGAGATCCAATTTTCGATGACTTTTTCCAACATTTGTGGCCGTATATCGGCAATAACGCGGCGAATGTTGTCCTCCAAGTGGTCAATCGTTTCGGGCTTTTCGGCGTAGACAAGCGACTTCACATATCCCTACAGGAAATAGCCAAGCGGCTTTAAATCGCAAGATCTTGGAGGCCAATTCACGGGTCCGTAACGTGAAACTATGCGGTTACTAAACGTTTCCTTCAATAAATCAATTTTGGCACGAGCTGTGTGACATGTTGCGCCGTCTTGTTGAAACCAAACCTCCTGCACATCATGGTTGTTCAATTGATGAACGAAAAAGTCAGTAATCATGGCTCTATAGCGGTCACCATTGACTGTAACGTTCTGGGCAGCATCGTTTTTAAAGAAGTACGGACCAATTATTCCACCAACCCATAAAGCACATCAAACAGTCAGTTTTCGAGGATGTAACGGTGTCTCAACATACACTTGAGGATTATCATCACTCCAAATATGGCAGTTTTGTTTATTGACGTATCCATTCAACCAAAAATGTGCTTCATCGCTAAACAAAATTCGCTTATGAAAATTGAGATCAACGGCAATCTAGTTTCAAAACATGAGTAGACTGAAGCTGGAGCATACGTTTAAAGCCGAAATAAGGGTTTCATTCAAGCATATAACATCGGTCGGTGAACCAAAAATTTAGCAAGATTGACGTTTTCTCTTGCGTCGCGCGTAAATAGCTTTTAATAGTTATAATAAGCCCTATCGCGATAGAAATTTCCCCGGAGTTGTTTCCAGTTTTGGGAAATTTAGTATCAGGAATCATCTTCAAAATTGTAAGGGAAAATATTACTTTCAGCAAAATAGCTATCGTGAATAATTTTTCAGGGAACTTTTTTCTCATAAATGCAAACATTAATTTCCCAAGTAAGTTTTTGGGGAAAAATTATTTCGTGGGAGATTCGCGATGGGAAACATTTTTTCCCTGGGATTTATTTTTTATTCCGGAGAAAAAAGTTCCCATTAAATAATTGACGATAAGTCTGAATTGTAACGGAGATTTTGAGGTTTGAGTATGAAACAAATCTTTTGTTTACATTAAGAAGTTAACGATTACAACCTTAAATTTTATACAGGAGCTACTTTAGAATTAAAATAATTTTACATATCAAAATTAAAAAAAAAAAAATATTTTGGATTCTTGAAAAAAAAATATGATCATATGTAGGAAAATATTAAAATTAATTTAATGCTTATCTCAAATAATGGGAAACCAAATTTATGTACAATTTTGCTTTTGCCACAAATCCGGCTTTTAAAAAAGTCGATATGTCCATTGTCCACCTTTACCCACATGCTCACACTTAATAATTTTGCTAATAAAGTTAAAACTTACTAATCAAATTTAATTTTAAAATGGGTGTGCCTTGGTGTGTACAAAACTCCATACCCAAAAATGATTATAATAGATCAACAATGTTTTCAGCGCTCGTTCTGCCTAATTTAATTTGCTTGAAATAAGTATGAGGGACACTAATTGATGACCAATTTTTTATTTAAAATATTATATTAATATATTATGTAGTACTCAAAATCAATAATTATTTTTTTCCTGTTTTCATAAAAAAAAGTCAACTGCTGCTGCTGCAATCCGCCATAGAACAAAATTTAAAATACTGCAAAAAAATATTCGTGTGAATTATTGATGCAATGCCTATGAAATAATTACCCATTGCGTGTATAATTAATTAATTATTTTAATGAATTTAAATAAATTTTCCAATTTGCTTCAATAATTTTGTTATTGTGGGATTGCAAGTATTGGATTTTTTGTTCTTAATTGTTTGAAAAGGTTTCATCTTTTTTTTGTTTTTTTAAATATTATTTAATCTGTGAGTGTGGTATTAAAAAATTATGATTTTATTTGCATTTTCATATCGCACAAATCAAATCATATAAAAAACGCTTAAAGGTTTAAACGCCCACATTCGAATAAAGGCATGCCATAAAATAATGTATAGAAATATTTAACTGAAAGTGAACAAACGATTGTGGTTTGGTTTCACGTATTGGAATTATGCCTTCGATGAAAAGCGCAAAATATTTTTGTTGGTATTATTGTTCTGGAACGGGATAAAAATTATTGAGTATTACTTTTACGAGTACAATGACGATTATTATGTATATGTACATATTATATGGAACGCTTTAAAAAGCACACTTCCAGGAACATTAGCATTAACATTATAGTAGGTATGGGGAACAGTGATTTTTCATTTTTATGGAGAGCTGAAAGAAGTAATTTATAAGGTTTTAATGAAATTCTTTCATATGCAATCTCACTAAATAGATATATTTACTGTAGCAGAAAATATATTACATAGTTCTCTTAACCTATATTGCACAATTTTCAGAGTTATGGTACAGGGTGTCCGCCGGGAAGGTAAACTACTTTGTTTGTTTATAATTTTTGATTAAATGGAAGAGGTAAATGTCCGCCTCTGTTAGTCTCACAAATGCGTCTCACATTTCACGCGGTATTTCATTAATTTCATCACGAATATTTTGTTTGAGTTGCTCAAGCGTTTCTTTGCATAAACCTTGCTTTTCAGATAAATCCCCACAAAAAGAAGTCCGGAGCAGTCAAATCAGGCGACCGTGGAGGCCAATCAACATCACCATTTCTTGAAATAACTTGTTGTGGAAAGAGGTCTAGCAGTAATTCCATTGTAATCCTGGCTGTATGCGATGTGGCACTGTCTTGTTGATACCACATATTAATCAAGCCCAAAGCATGCAGTTGTGGCGTTAAAAAGTGGCCAAAGTTGTTCTTTGAAGACCAAGCTCCTGAGCACTGCGTCGAATTGAGGTTGATGGATTGTTTTGAACACTTCCTTGAGCAGCAGTAATGTTTTCAACCGATCTTGCAGTACGTTGTTGTCAATGCTTGGGCCTATCACCTACCTACAGACCCTCTTTCTTCGAAATCATTCAGTACACGATAAATAGTGCGTTTTGTTGGCACGTTGTTTCTCCCAAAAATTTCACGTAACTTTCTCATCGTCACAGTAATCGATGATTGATTTTGACAAAATGTTTTAACGATTAAAACACGTTGTTTTATCGAATATTTTTCCATAATAAATTTGCCACGTGTCTACTTCACGACTGCCAAATATGAACTGTCAAGACTAATGTTTACCAAAATGGTGGCAAAACAAAGTAGTATACCTTCCCGGCGGACACCCTGTATATACATAACTATCTTGCTAATGACAATAAGAATAACAATTTTAAAGCAAATGATAATTTAAAAACAAATACAGTGAAGGAAAAGCTACTAAATGAAAGCATGTGATTTTTTTTTGGAATTTTTTTTTTTTTTTCAAAATTCTATAAAAGCACCTCTTCTCGCTTTTTTGTTGAATTAAATGGTACACATCTGCATAAATTATTTTAGAGAAGGATTGTTGAAATAATTTATTATTGTATAGTACAAAAATTGACGAAATTAAAAATTATCGCTCAGCAATTTCTGCATGTTTTGAGTTTTTTTTTGCGCGGTTGTCGGTTTAAACTTTCGAAAAAAAATTTATATTAAACTTAGTTTACAATTCCCATACAAAAAATTGAATGCTAAGTGAAAATTCATTAACAGCCCTATTCTGCTTAAAGTTCGCGTTAATTTACGTATTCTGCTATCCGTCGGAAGAAAACGAATAGGTATTCCAAAAAGCCTATAAATTGCAATAAAATTTAAATTTTAACACTAAGGGTCTCTCAAGAATTTCAAAAATAACTATGGATAAAGCTTAAAACTCTAAGGATAGAAGAGTTTTAAGAATAATTCGTGACAAAAATTAAGTGAAAAATTTACGTGAATCGAAAAATTCGAAGCAAACGGCAGAATAGGGGTGTAATTCATCAAAATTTCACCAAAATTTAATGTGCTCGCACATGAGCCTGCATAAAAATGACCAACATGTAGGTAATGACATTTTAGACAAATTTTATTACCATTTAAAGCAATATCATACAAAGTTTTTTTTTTTTTTGCATGCAAGAAAAATTAATTTTTTGTCCTTCAATTTATTTGACATTCGAATTGCATTCCCAAAAGAAAACATTTTTTTTTTGTAGTTAAAATGTAAACAGGGCATTAAATACAAACAAATGCAACATACCACAATGCAATCACAATGTTCATCCATGAAGATATGTGTATGTACTTAGAACTTCTTCGCGGTACTTACATGCTTCATGTACCCACATTTGTATATCTGGCGGTTTTTTGTGGAAACATTGGATATATGTACGTTAAATTCATTCTTAATTGTATATAATTTAAACCCCCAACAATGAAGAAACGTTGAATATTTATTATCATTATCATCATCATGTGGGGAAATGTCAAGAAGCTTTAGTTGTACATAAATGTGTTATTCTGATGCAGAGCAACAATATCGAAGTTGAAAGATTTTTATATAAAACGACTGCAAATGCAGAAAGGCACCTGCGACTATACGAATGTTGCATCCAGGCTGACAGGACTTGCATCTGTGCATTTCTGGTTGCTTTAACATGAATTGACAATTTATTATTATAACGAGATGCACCGCGTAATGTCATATTTAATGTGCAACCATCAGGATGTGTGGCTGGAGACGACGAAAACAACTAATATATACATACATATATACAAGCGGAGATTCCTTCCTTACAGGAATATAAACTTTTTCGAAACGGGTGCCAAAATTAATTCTGTTTCCATTCCCAATCCCAACATTTTCCCATATAAATCTCCTTGAAGAGGATGATTTTTGGAGCGGAAAGTCTGTAGTAGTTGATGTGTGTCGATGTGGATTAATATATTCATTTCGTTTCGTTTCGTTTCTTTGCTTTGATTTTTTTTCTTAATGAGCGTGTGAATCTGAATGATGTGTACGATGCGGGTTAAAACTACATTTATATCTATTTAAAATTTTAAGGAGTGTATGTTTCGCTAGACCGTAAGTGCACTATGTATAGATATAATAGAGAGTAGGTAGGTATAGGTTTAATAAGTGTTTTGGCAGTGAATTGATGCAATTAAGATGCTAAAGACTTCCTTATTAATTCAAATATGTATAGAAATTGTAGGTGCGAATTTGTTCCGGGTGCTTCAGTTCAACTGGAGTGCCGTCAAAGAGTTCCTTGTATGGCGTATGAAATAATATTAGTTTTCAAAAAAGTGCTACGTAAGCTTTGATATTGGCATAGGTATCATGCTTTTTCCGGGATCAAGCTTCTGCTAATAAAGTTAAAATATATAGCTGTTATTATCGGTCTTCCACCTTGCTATGCTTGCAAAAGAGTTTTTGTCGAATTTCCTGACTCTACCTATAACATATTAAGAGCTCACAACTATAGTTTGGATATATAGACTTGATTAAAAAATTTTTGGGCGACCGGTAACTTTTTATATAGGCGTCTGCCCACATACATACCTACATACATATATGGAAGTATCTTCACATGTATCCCCACATAATGTGGAAGTATCTTCACTTGTGAGGTATCTTCACTTGTAACTTCACTTTCACTACTGTGGAGGTATTTCCACATGCATCTCCTCAAATTTCAAGGTATCTCCGCATGTATCTTCACATATGTTGAGATATATATGTATATATATCTACATATAAATAAACATATCTCAAAATGTTCGAAGGTATTACCCGACTAAAATACGCTCAAAATGTTATCCATACTATAGGAGAAACCAAGAATAAGGGGGAGCAGCGGTGGGCAGGTTTTAATAAAATGATTTTCTAAATTTTTTTCTCGTTCATCAGAACAAAACCTTGAAAATTTCATCCAAATCGTTAGACCCGTTTCCGAAAACAAAGAAATAAAAAAGTGAGCGTGGCAGTAGGCAGATTTTCCTAAAAATATTTTCTGATATTTTTCTCTTTCATCCCCAAAAAATGTCATCCATATCGTTAGAGCCGTTCCTGAAAACCAATAAATAATAAAAGTGGGCGTGGCAATGGGTGGATTTTTTCAAGACTATTTTCTGAAATTTTTTCTCTTCATCATAGTACCCGCAATAAATTTCATCCAAATCGTTAGAGCTATTTCGGAAAACCAAAAAAACAGTAAAAGTGTAGGTACGTGTCAGATTTTCCTGAAAATGCTGTTTTAATTTTTTTCTTTTTCATCAGAACACTTTCTATCAATTTCATCCAAATCGTAAGAGCCATTATCAAGAACCAAATTTCTGAGAAAAGTGGGAGTGGTAGTGGGCAGATTTAATTTTAAAAAAATTTCTTTGTTGATTTGAACAAACTCTATAAATTTCATCAAAATCGTTAGAGTCGTTTCCGAAAAACTAAGAAACAATGAGAATGGGCATGGCAGTGGATGGATTTTACATAATCATTTTTTTGAATTTTTGCCTCTTCCATCGGAATAAACTTTGAAAATTTCATTCAAATAATTTGCGGCCGTTTCCCAGAAATAGAGATGTTTCCGACCGATTCCGAGAAACTAAGAAATAAGAGAAATAAAAGAGGGTGTGACTTGGGTGGGTGGAATTTACTTAATCTAATTTTAATTTTTTTAGTAATGGTGAAGGACCTTGCAAAAAAAAAAAAACAACTTAAAATTTGTAATTTGTATGGTATGTGGAATTCTAGTTTGCTTAATACGTCAAACAGACACGCACGATCTGACGCACGGTCTGATGCGCGCAGGCAACTTAGTTATCAACTCAGTCAAGTGGTGATCAAATTAACCTGTGTTATTTGATCGATTTGACGGTTGAAGTGGATGTATATGTATAATTGTATAACCAAAATTATGAATATGAATATGTGGGTTATTGCTATTACCAACAGTACCAACAGTGTTGCCATTTTACATACATGAATTTTTTATGAATTCTTTGAAATAAGAAAATGAGTGCTTTTGAAAACAAATGCATAAAATTAAAAAAAAATGTCTTTACACGTAAAAAAAAACAACGAGCGTTTAATATCTAGACATACCTATTTTTAAATTGGAGGCCAAACTTTTCAAGAATAAGATTCAGAACAAAGCTCTTCGGTAAACATGTTTGATTCCATTGTTTCATTTTCGTTGTTTGTTTAGAAAAAAAAAAAACATATTGTGAAGTTAAAATGATCTTAAAAAATGTATCCCGGAATCCAACCAAAAAAAAAATAATAATCCCTCGAGATTCTATTGTATCCCACATTTGGTAACTGTGATTACCTCTGAAATTGATTTAAAGAGAAAATGATATTTTAACAATTTCGTTAAGTTTTTAATCTTAGCGACCTGATTTAGTTCTATTAAGATTGAAGTTTTCAAGAAAACCTTTTCGGCTCTTTTTACAGAATTTTGTTGTTGATTTTTTGCGTTGGATGAATCCCCAAAAAACTGAAAAAGTTCACTTAAAAATCTTATCTTAATCGATCTGTCAAAATTTAAATTTATTGCAGTTCAGGAAAATAAGATCTCGGAGATCTCAGCAATATCAGGTAAATGAACAGGATTCCTCAGCCAAATATCTCAGTTTTGCTGTCAAAACTCTGAGGAAAAAAAATCTTGGATTCGCTTGCTCACCTTTTGAGTGAGAAAAATCTCTGAGATCTCATTTTTCTGAACGCGCCAATTAAGAAAATTGACAGGATATTGTTTTTTATTTCTTTAAAAATTAATTTAAGCGCTTATATTGAAAAAAAAATATTTTTAATCCTGTCAAATCTGACTTTTGTATGCGTAAACGTAAACGTATAACCATGTATGCATTATACATGGTTATACGTTTACTCTCAAAATTTGATGTCGTCTCTTGTATAGGTACTATTTATGTTCTATCTACAATCTACATTATATTGAGAGGGATACATTGTAACTGTTAGTCTAGCTCCATGGAAACGTCACTTTCTTGTAAGAAAAATTGTTTGTTTAAACAGAAAACTCTCGCTGAATACCAACAAAACTTCAAAAGTAGCGTTTAGTGTCGAAAGTTTGATATATACAGCCTTATTGTCAGTTTCGCCCGAACAACATTCCACCCGGAGAATTTGAAATTCCACTTTTCGCCTATTTTGGGTTTCACCTGCAATTTTATGTTTGAAAAATTCCCCTTATTTTGAACATTCATTTCGAGCGGAATTTTATGCCATTTTTGGCATAAATTTTCACTTATTTTTAGTAGGCGAATGAAATTTCGTTCGGGTGAAACTCATAATAACTTTTAAAATTCCGGACGAATACAAAATTTTAAGATGAAATATTTTGTCGGGTTAAACTCACAATAAGGTTGATAAGCTCGCAGTTAATATGAACCTAAGCATATACTTCATATAAAGCTTCATTTGTTAAAAGGATACAGCATCATCAAATCATTGTGGTAATTATATCCTTTTTCTCTTAATATCTATAACGCAATCAACTGTGAAAGTTTGATCGCTGGTTATGATTCCTTGTGAAATCAAATTGTGAAATAAACTTAGTTCAAAAGAAGAATTAGCAAAAAAATAAGAACTAGAACATAAGTACCACAAATTATCTCATGAAATTTGTTCAAGTCAATTATAAGGTTTTAAATAAAAGCTTCATTTAATACCTCTTACAAACTTTTTTTTTATATCTATAGAATTGAAGGTGTCGACGTTAAGATATTGCCAAGAACTGCCTCACTCAAGGATACTGAATTGGATAGGTATTTTTTTTAACTGACCCACTTGATCTTTTTAAATAGGTAGAAGCCATTCAAAGCCTCGACAGAAGTATTTTTATTTGCCAAAAAAGTCCAGCACTTTTGAAGACATTTTCAATACAAAACTTGAAGAGCTACTTCAACTGGTTTGTCTTTCTTTTTTTTTTTCATCACCTACACCATGTAAATTTTGAATGTCCCTTTTTTATTCTTTGTAACGATTTCCATAAAAAAATGAACATCAAGGTGAACATGAACACACCAAAGCTGTAAAAAGACATAACGAGCAAGGAGTATACGATTTAATTGCTTCTCACAAAACTATACAGCTATGTACATACATATATAAGCTGGCTGCTATGTGGGAACGGTGGGTTTGTCCAGCGTTCTAGTTCTATATCGAAGCAGGAATATTCCGGCTGATGGTCGGTGGGCAAATGTGCAAATGCAATCGTTTGGGTTAAGCTTTTCAGCTCCAGTTTGCTGGATTCTATGGCAGTGAAAATGACGACACTATAAGAGGATGACGAAAATTATAATCAGAGTCTTTGTATTCTGAGGCATACTTCCCGACTATATGTATATATGAACTGCGGATGGTATTGTAGTTGTCGCCGGTCCGAGTCTCAGTTAGGGAGGACTTTTAGTATCCTGCTAATGGGTCACGATCCAGTTATTGCAAAATGTATTGAACATAGTTCTTATATATTTTCTCCTTCACGACGAAGAGGCGGATGCAGAGGTTGGCCCTTAAACCTGTATATATATATATATAGTAGTACCTTTATTGATGGGCGTATAGGGCAACCAATGGAGCATGCCATTTTGTATGCATATTTTATACCATCCTCATCATCATCATCATCCAGGAAAAGGAATAAGTTTTCAATGTGAATTTTGATTGCCTCGCCAATTAGCATAATGAATAACGTAGGTAGGTACCTATTTATATACATACTTATACCTAAAAGTGCTTCTTTTAAAGTTATCATTGCAGTTTGGTGATGAGTTTGGACTTAATTGCTGTAATTTCTTTTCTTTTTATATCTTCTACACAAGCGGAAGGTATTCTAATAATATTTCAAGGAGGAGCGCAGCAAAAAAAAAATTAAATAAAATAAAATAAAAGCAAGGGCAGATGGCAATGCTGCGTGAAATGAATTTTGAGTTTTGATGAGGAAAAACAAAGGGACAATTAATGTAAAACCCTTTTGAGAGAGAGAGCGAGATACTTTACATTGTGAGGAAACAATTTAATGGTCCGTTGACGAGCAAGGTTTATTGCATAATTAGAATGTTTTATCATATCGTTTAGGTATTTAAATGTTTTTTTTTTATTAGTTTTGTATTAGTTTAAGGATTATATTATATATACGGAAATCTTTAATTTTTAATGGTTCTTATATTGTCGGAGGAAAAGTATAGGTTGTAGGTTTTAATTAGTGTACCTGGATGATTTCTCGTATTTTAATTCTCTTTAACTTAAATATTTTTATGATAATGTCAAAAGTTTAACATAAAATCTGATGCTAAAGATTTCTTAATTAATAGCTTTTAGAATCCTCATATTATTTTAACAGTTAAACCTCTTTTGCACCTCTTACATCAAAAACACCTATAAAATAATTGCGAGGAAATGTAGTGCAGAATTGACGAATTTTATTTTTTGCTTTAGAATTTATTTGCTAAAAATTGCAGATCCTTATTTGATTTAAATGGGAAACTCTGTAAGACTATTCGTATTTAAAATTCATGTCAGGGAATTTTTTTTTGGATTTTTATTTCGGATTTTGCAGTTCACCAAATAGTGGCTGTAAGCCCCTGTACTGTTAACTTCACAGTGAACTTAACGATATATTAAGTATGAAATTTTTTTCTAATTGAAGACTTCAATTTTTTTTTGAACTTCAAAAAGAACTGCAAATTTGAATCCTTACTCCAAATTCCTAGCTTTCGTGGTTGTTAAAAAAACATCATGTATACTGCTGACTTCACAGTTTTTTAAGTTCAAGTTACAGAAATTAGTTTGGATTTAGCGGACAAAATATTAAAAAATATGATCTTTTTCGTTTAATTAATATTCTGACTCTTACGCTTTTGAATGCTTGCGAAAATCATGGATTTGAAGGCCAAAAAATACTTGTTAATACTATTCGAAACCTTTTTTAAAATTATTATGGATACATATTATGTTTTAACGACGTTAGGTCTTTTCGTTCAAAACCATAACGCCCGAAGTCGAAAAATGTTGTAATTCCCAAAAATGGTCATATAACCCAAAAAAGTGCCAAAAAACCCAAAACGAATGTCATAACGTTCAAATTTGTTTCCAAATGAAAATGAATGAAATGAAATGAAATGAAATCGTTAATTATAATTTAGCCCAAAGGATTTTTGAATTTGGGAATTATAACATACGTCTTGGGCGTTCTGGCATTTATTTTGAGCCTTATGACTATTTCTATCGTTCTTATCTTATTTTATCTTCTATCGTTCTTATCTTATTTCTTATCATTACCCAACGCTATAAGACCCAAATCAAATTAAATAAAAAAAAAATAAACGTCATAATGCCGAAAAACAGACAGCTAATCATGGCCGGCCCCAGCCAAACTTGCGCCCTGTGTAAGATTTGTAGAAAGCGCCCCGACCCTTTTTTATATATGCACACATATCTATATACATACATTTACTAATACACATGTATAAGACTTTTCCATATTACCCAGGAGGTAGACTTTCAAAGCGTTTTTTTTTTATTGAGGTATCCCCGGTAGGTGATGTTAGTTAGTTTGCAAGAAATAACTTACCACAGTTGTAATGGATGTTATTTTGGGATTATTGAACAAGTTTTGTAATTAAAATTCAAATGGCAGTATATATTTTGTCAGATTACATTTTCCTGTTCCTGGTAATGCGCCCCCAGAATTGTGAGCCCTGTGCATTTGCACATCTTGCGCATATGGTTGGTCCGACCCCGCAGTTAATAAAGTACATTTAAAGACCTTATACAGAACAAGTATCTTAAAAAGAATTTTTGAGTCCAGAAGTGCTGTTGAGTGATACCAATTCTTAAAGTGATATCAGAAAAATATTTCAAAATGCTCAGGTAATATTATCAAACTACGTATCAAACTATCTCCCTGATAGAGGGTGGGAGGAAATGAGGCGACGCACGGTCGGTTGGCGATGATCAACGTGTAGGTCACTGACTGAAATTTATCGCCTGTGTTCTTTTCTTCATTTAATTCATTTTGGTAATTTCTTTGATAACACCTACCAAAAATTCAATCGTTCTCCCCCTATACGCTAGAGTTAATTTATTATCTCTCTGTTGATTTTGGTAACACCATACTTTTCTCAAAACGACGTTATAAACATTTTCAATGTTAAAATAATTAAAAAAAAAAACGATATCAAAAATGTTTTCTGCTTAGTTAAGATTTTTTAAAGAAAGTTGGTAGTGTAGATCTCTTTGGTGTAACAATAATTTCAGAAGCTGTTTAATCAATTTAACTTCTAATTAGTTTGTTAATTTTTAACAATTTTTCAGTGTAAGTTCAATATGTCCATAAAATATAGGCTCTCATAACTAATATTTTTTTTGTTTGAATGAAATGAACATGTTTACAATATTCGGTCTTTAAAACCGCAATGTGATCTTACATATCAAGTTTGTGGGATCCATCATGTATATTATTTCATTTATCTGATTATTTTACATCGTTAATAACTGACAGACTAACTGCCAGCGAGACATTTGAAAAGGACGCAAAAAAGTGGTCACGAGAGAAAAAAAGTCGCATTTTTATTTTTTTTAAAAGATATAAAAATCAAACGAATTTCGCATAAATAAAATATATTTGGAGTTATTTTAGTTTTTTATTAAAAAAAAAAATAAACAAAGCAATCGTTATCCATAATGGACTTTTGACTCACTTATGGTGGGTTGCAAGTCCACAAATCAATGAGATAATTATAACCCACACCCATAAGCCAGAAATGCACAAAAAAGTGGGTCATTATTCTCTAATTTTAGAGAGGAAGTGGTTCATAAGTCCACAAAAATTTTCTCGATTTTTTTAAATTACCAAAGGTACCTACTGTTTATGCAGAAAACTGTTGACATTGGCGCCTGACTGACAACTCAACATACCCTTAGCGGAGCAACGGAGTTGTGTGAACGGTACAGAAGACCAGAAAAAGACCAGAAAAATGCTGCGGACTTATGACCCTAACGTCTGTAGAATCGAAAGATCGAGTTTGATTATCAAGGGAGAATAGCAGATTTCGACTTAACTGAGCGAACACCAATGCAATCGAGTCGAAACAAATACATTTCAACTCGATTTCCTTTTAAAGACGATATTCTTTGTGACTGGCACTTTGTGATATGGAATAGGTATAATTTATTGCGGTTAGACTGCTTTTAGACGACTGCAATTTTTAAAGGCGTTTCTCTTTTGGGTTTCTTTCCATTTAATAGCTGCAATTTTTGTTAAATGAGAAGGAAATATATCTTCACACTCTTTACTCCGCTTATGTCTAAAACAATAAGAAAAAGCACAAAGAAGAAAGAGCGATAACTCTGCAATTATTTCAACCTCTGCAACTTTGTCTACCCCGGCCACCGCATACGTCCCCCGCCAACGTGCTTAAAAATCGTAGGGGGCAATTGCAGCGGCGTTTAAAAGCAGGCTTAGTTAAACGAAAAAATTTATTTAAATTGAAGATTGGGAAGATTTTTTCAACAAAAAAGAGAACTTAACTTTTCCATGTAGCTTTCAAGAGATTGGGGTCAGAAAAAGTCGCAAGAAAAAAGGGTCAAAATAACTTTTATAATTTTTTTTAAAAGGGCGTATCATGATCGCATGAGGCAAAAAAAGTGGTCAAAATGCGAGTAAAGTCGCATAGCTTCAACACTGCTAACTGCAATGTCAAAATTCTAAAATTAATTGATCTTTGTTCCAATCTTAAAAACAGAAAACGTTTAAAGATCTTTATAATAAATAAACACAAGCTATTTCCCGCATCAGAAATTGACTTTCTTCATAAAAGCCACTCCAAGTAGGATAAGGTATGTATACTCTTTTATGTACTTCGAGTCAAGTATAGTTATAGTCATCATGTATGTGAAATGCCATGAAATAGTACGTATACAGAAAGTGAACAAAATTAGGTAACATTATAAAAGTTCTTCAATATGAAGCTTCTTTATTATTCGTATATGTAGCAGCAAGGATTTAGTTGTCGAAGAAGTTTTTGCTCAAAACTTAACAGAACTTCAAAAACTTTTTGAATTAAAACCAAAACAGTCAATATACTTAGTTACTTATTATTAAAATAACTCCTTCAATAACAACACAACCAGAAACCTCCATGCATACATATATAGCTTCCAGAAATTAAAGTCTTTTTGAAATGCATGGTGCAATATTGTAGTTGTTCGTGTTTCAGTCTATTTGCGATAACATGCAGTAAAAATTAATTTTCAAACAATTTCATAAACTTGTGGCGAAACTTGAAACCTTTGGTATATAACGGTGTTCTCCGCAAGGATCACTTATTCAGAATCACATTCATGCACCTCAATATAGGGAACTATGTACATACAGGTAGATTCGTATACCTAACAATGATTGCAATGATGTTTAATAAAGAAAAAGTATGACTTGTAGGCTAGGCAACGAACGTTGCGTTATGTCTGATATAGGGATTCTGCCCTCTGCCTGCTGCACTGTTAACTTTTTCCTTGATAAGTGAACGCATTCCATCATACTTTGTGTGAAAGTTTTCAAGAGATCCTTGGATCCATTGGAGAATAGAGAGTAAGCACTCCTGAATGGGCCTTGTAATGCAGAAGGCACAAACCGTGTCGTTATAGAAGATGAACATTTTTCTTTCCTCTTTCTTCGACTTCTCCTGTCTTCACTATATTTATGTATATTGTATACCTTACCTATGCATATAGAAAACTTTCTAAATCCCTTATTTAAATTTACAGGCCATTAGGGCGTTATTTAGTTACACAGCAACGCGTGACATATATTCCGCGTGCGTTTATCTTTAAGGTAGGTATACGTAGAGGTAAGGCTGTGTATACTCCAGACTATGATGATGGGTTTGGTTGAGAGTCTTGCGTCTTCTTCACTTTGATTATAATGTGCAATTTTGCATGGTTAACTTGAAGAGTTGGAGTGTGAGCGAGCAAATGATGTTAGCTTGTAATTTATTTCCCAATTAAAAGGAATTAAAGTTCATCATGTTGAGCTGGTAGGACGACGATGAGAATGATGAAGACTATATTATATATGTATGAGGACTATATAACGACGTTGATGATGACGAGGATCTCAATCAATGTCTTTAAACAATATTCAGGGGTCTGAAGATTTCAATTATTTCTATATCTTAGGTTTAATTTGTATATATGTATGTATGTTTGGATTGGGCGAAACTAAGGTGATTTGAGATCTTTTAAGATGTTATATATATATATAGGTTGCCAACCATTATTGGAGGATAGGTGTAAGTATTTATATGGAAAGTCAAGCATTAATTGCTTATATTGAATGAATTTGTAGGAATTGAAGCTTTGAATTTAAAATAAAATCAACTCCAGCTATAAATCGATATATGAGAGCAATTTAAAAAGAAAAATTATAACCAACTAGTTCGGTCCATATATAGGCTAATTGTTTCAGTTTCGCACACCAGATTACTTGAGGTCCCCATCCACTTGCGTACCGTGACGTGCCTCAGAGGTGGACTCTTCCGGGCTGGAGGGTTGGTGTCATTCGACTTTACATAATCTAGCTACATAAATCGCATATTTTACGGTCGAAAATAAATTTTGAGAAGCGCTTTAGCATTCAGTTAATATGTAGGAAAGACGTTTTGCAAAATTTCTTTTCTCAACATCTCAACAAAACAAACAGTTATTTTTTAAATAAAATAATAATAAATACCAAAAAAATGTATGATGTTTTGTGCAGAATTTATGCAGCAATAAGTAACGAAATCATTAAAAAATTCTCATATCAGCAACTTTTACAGCCGAAATTAAATTTTGTTTTGCAAGTGAAAGAATGAAGTACGCTCCACCATTTTCTATTTTCAAAAAAATTAAACAAACAGTTGTGCTGTAATGAGTTCGCGCTGCCATGTGCCGTAAATATTGAAACAAAAATTAACATATTTCCAACTTTTACGGCAGAAAATTTATTGTGAAGTGCTTTAGCGCAGATTTAGCATCAACAATTTCGATTTTTAAGAACAAAACATTATGCTGTAATGTGCACAACTTATATGACGCCTTGTGCAAAAATTGGCAAATTCGTAAATTTGCAAATTTTGTGCGTGATATTTTTTCCAAAATTATTATTTTCTACAAAGTTAAAGTTGTCCAGTTTTGTGCTCATGGCTAAGCACCGAACTTTTACGGCTGAAAATAAATTTTGCGAAGTACCACAATTTTTGATTAAAACCAATAAAAAATGTTGCTCTAATGTACTCAACTTTTGTCGCCATCTGCCGTTAAATTTGCAAAGAAGTTGCAAATTTTAGGAAGAATCTATTTTCTTGAACTTCAGTCTTTCCAAATTTTATAAAAAATTCAAATTATGTAAATAGCTCAGATAATCCTGCTAAGAGCAGAAAAATAAAAAAAATTGCATATTTGAAACTTTTACGACCGAAAATAAATGTTTTAAAGCGCCTTAATTTGAAGTTAGCATCACTATTTTTAAATTATTAAAAAAATAACAAGTTGTGCTGTAATGTGCTTTAATTATTAAAAATAAATCTCAAATTTGCTAATTTTATGGAAGAACAATTTTTTGAATTTTTAGTTTTCCCAAAAATACGATTTTTGCTGTCTAGTAAAATCAATTTGTGCTGCCAAGAGTGCCAAGTGCCGATTGCGAATATAAATAAAAAAATTATTAAAGGTATTCATGCAATGATGTAAAACACAAGATAAGTTTACCTTTTGGTTAATTAACTATTTAATTAATAATTAATTTTGTATGAGAAATGATTTACACAAATCGGTTACAATTCCTCAAGGATTTTGTTGTGGAAAATTAACCAAATTTTCTGATAAACTTAACCAAATGTCGAAACGTCATTGTGACTTTTCGAATTAGACAATTTTAGAATTGAAGTAATTTGTTTCTTGACCCGCCCGCGGGATCTACCCAAAATATGTCTCTTTACTTTGTTCTGGCACGAAAATGCCACAGCTTTTGACTTTTTTTTTTAAGAATCTACCCGAAAATTTTACCTACTGCCTTAACTTACTTGTCAAACTAATGATAATTTTTGTTGTCAAATTTGACGTTTACCCAGAAACAAATTAGAAACATCCCAAATGCGTTTTCTTACTTTTTATTACTGGGTCAAAAAATACAACAAAAACTTCAAAAAGCTCGAGTCCAAATTTTTTCTTGTACTTTTTTCCCAAACTTTTTCCAATAAGTAAAGAACCGACCTATAATTGAATAGATGTCTTTTTTTTTGTGCTTATTTTTGGAATTTTTGAATTACATTTTTTAATTTTACGAGCTTATATAGAAAACGGAGTAAGTTTTGTGCACAAAAACATTTTTTGATGTTTAATATTTGACGTTTAACGAACAGCAGATTCAATTAAACAGAATTGACAGCGTTCATGCAAACATTTGTGTAAACTTATCATTTTAGATAATTTGTAAACTTACGACGAAGCATTAATACCTTTATTTACAGACAAAAATAAATTTTACGAAGTT
This sequence comes from Epistrophe eligans, assembly GCA_951394125.1. Lineage (NCBI taxonomy): Eukaryota > Metazoa > Arthropoda > Insecta > Diptera > Syrphidae > Epistrophe > Epistrophe eligans. The sequence continues at coordinate 72,638,267 of OX596030.1, forward strand.
AACATCGTCATTTTCGATTTTAAACTTTGTTCATCTGCAACAAAATTAGCATGAAACTATTTTTAAAAAAACTTTAAGTTCCTTTTACCAAATTACATACGTAAGCTTGAAGTAACAATTGCGAAATGTGAAATTGACAAATTATTGTTTACGCTCACTGACCAAAAACTTACAGCTCAACTCAACTAGCGCATAATCATAATTTTTATGCTTAAGCATTTACAATACAGTTTGTATAGTTCATCGGTTGTACATATATAATTATTCTTGTAAAATACTTACTTGTCTTATCAAATGCCAAAAACTTTCGGAGTACAAATTTATTACATAACCAACTCAACATCAAACTTTCAATTGATACCAAAATTTACTTCTTGGGTCCAGAAATAGATCACCTCCTTTATCATTAAATAAAACTTATGGCTAAACAGTTGAACGCCCTTAAGGTATCAAGTGAATCAATAAAACTTTTTAAAGCTTTAATTTTTCTATTAGGTATAGGGATGACTAAAAGTCCAAAACTTTTTAAATGAAAAACAAAATTGGCAAGTCAAAACAAATACCATCTCGTTTGTCTTAATTATTGTCATTTTTATAGATAGATGAATTTACCTATCTCTTCCTGGCAAACGATGCAAAACATTACATTTTCTAAATTGAAACTTATTATATCTTTACTTAGTGCAACAGCAACAGAGTGACATGTATTTTTGTATTTATATTTGCAAGTTGTATCTGCAAGTTTTAATTTAATGAAAAAAAGGAAGTGACAGTTCTAACCACAACAAGCTGTAAAATTAACCATCGTTTGACTACCTACATATATATACCTATATCATAGTAGTTGGTGGAGCTTCTCTCATTTAAATGGAAAATTTATCC